>CM043122.1:49877812-50078100 GCA_023701765.1 Hylyphantes graminicola
AATACATTTTTTCCTGCCTATTGCTTTTGATTATATTCTTTGATTGTCATTTTCATTTATCTCTGATCGTTTAGTAAGAATCGTCTTGTATATTTATTGGAAAGACTTTAAACCACTATTTTAGAGAGAAATCATGGAAGATTATGAAACTGTAATCCTTATTAAGCAGGAAATATTCGTATTTCAGATACCTCCTAGAGCTACCAACAGGGGATACAGGTACTTTAAATTATATTTTACAATTTGTTTTGGTCGTGATCAAGAATTGAAAATCTTAGTCTATATATTGTGTCGTTAAAAACATGTTTACGTTGTTTATTCTTTTGTATGATACATTCAATGTTCTCAAATCTATATTTATTCTGCCCGGAAAATTGACATGAAGCTGTGGAGGCGTATCGTATTTAACCAATCCAAAGCGCCGTTTGACAGAAGCATGGATATTGTTCATTTTAAGCTTTTTATTCGTCTATTTTTTTAGTACATTTTTAGCAAAGAAATTCATAGTGTTGCTTTCTCTTTATTAATCAGTTTTTTTTTCTCTTGCATATTGATTTTCTGTAGTCTGTCTAAAAAATTTACGCACCATTTCACTGAAAAGGTTTTAGTTCAAATTGTTGTTGCAGTAATGATCTGGCAAGTTCAATAATAATAAAAAAATAATATCATGAATGGTAAAGAAAATAAATTTATTTGAATTTATTATGAAAACTACCAAATAGTATAAAGAAAATCAAATTAATGCCTAATTTCATGCTTTATTGGGTTATTAATAATCTGAAGGTGCCTCTGTCGCTGAGGAGTTGGCGTATTTCTAGAGGGTGATAACTACTTTTTGTGATCATACAGCATTTTATGTCAAAATGCATTGTGGGTAGGTGGTACCAGAGTTCATTCTAGAATTAAAAAAGGGCAGGGTGCTTTAAACATGAAAAGGGCACTTGCAGAAAGTTTAGGGCATCTAAAATGCGATAAAATTATTTTTACAGATTTTTAGAAAATAGAAAATACACTTGCATACCAAATTAAATATTTATTAGTTTACTCCTCCATCATTTTATGAAACATCTTTCTAATAAGTAAAGGAACATAATGAGGCACTTATGCCTAACAATGAGCCAGAACTGCAAATAGATCTCTTCAAGCGAAGTGGTGGAAATCATTAATGCTACTAATCAAACAACGTGGATTTTGTATGCATTCAGCTCTAGCATTTAAAATTAAAAGCACTTTAAGTACACTTTTTCCAAGATTCTAACATAAGTTGAAAGAAAAAAAAACTATTATAACCCTTTAAGACCTGAAAAATTTTCATCCTTAAATGCGACTTTTTTCTAGTGTTTCTCTATACTAGCCTTAATGATCCGGAAAAATATTATTTTAAAAAATTGTTATTAAAATTATTTAATTTAGTTATTAAAATTTCTATCTATAAATATAATTTATATAAATTTAACTGATATCGTTACAAATAATTAATGATTAATTATCATTTAATTGATAATTAAATATTATTTATAGTTAACAATTATATTTATTATTTGATTATTTACAATAAGATACTTGACATAGAATTTATTTCGTGTCTTAGCAATTAAGTATTACTTTTACAAAATCCCATGTTAAAAATCTTTAATGTACCACTGTAAAAAATTTCACACCAATATGTCCCCTAGATTTTCAGAAAAAACATTCTAAAAAATGGACTTACTTAACATTCAAGTCTATGGGAGCTCTGGGAGATTCCGTGTTGCCTTACAGAATCAATCGTAACCAATAATGCCGAAGTAGCACGATCGTGCCTGTCAAGAGATTTTTCGTTCTAATAGTAAAATAATTGATGTATAATTAAGATTTATTATTATTATTCATTTATTGAGACTTAAAAGCAACTATTTGTATTCAAGCAATTTAAAATCGAGTGTTATTTACCTTTTTGCGATAGATAAATTATTTAGCTGTTTCCTGCTTACAAGTAAACAACGCTTAGATTGCCGACTGAAACTGAAATAAAGACAATTACTGCAATCTTTTGATCAAAAGTGAAAGTTCATGTTGTCCGGAAACCCACACGATCGATCGAATCCGGCTTATTTTACAAACGACTACACAAGAAATATATAAAATAGTAGATATGCAAGACGCACGATCGTGCTAGCTCGGTCAGAAAGGGATAAAAAGATATAACATAACTCAAACTGAAACAAAAGCTATAACCCAAACAACATCTTATAACTTGGATTTGGTTAAAAATTAAAACTTAATTATCTCACAGCCCAACAATACATTGAATAATTGATTAAAATATATCTTTTCTCCAATTATCCAAATTTCCAATTATATGAACGTGGTTAGGTTCCAATTCCAATTGTTTAGAATCTAAACAATTGATTCTTGAATAGTATACAGTAGAACTAATTATCTAAACTTTAGATAAGTAGTTCTACTGTATACTATTCAAGAATTTTTTCCAGAACAATTCAGGAACTAGTAATTTCTAACAAAATTTTGAATATATTAAGCGTGTATAGTATAAGCCAACACTCCATAAAAATAAAAAAATAAATAAAACCAATCTGAAACCCTGGTATAGGACAAAATAAAAAAAAAGCCTAAGTTTCAAAAGTTTACAAAAAAAATCTTAACATTCAAGCTGCTCTTGTGATCACAACTCAAAACGATAGATCAGAAGAAAATATTCTGGTTTTTCCAATTAGGCTTGAACCAGAGCTACAAAAGTATTTAGACACTCTTCCCGATCACGCAAAAGCAAAGCCAGTGAACTGTCAAAATTTAAATTTAGTTTTCATCGATATACACCGAGAATGAAGGAAATAATTTTTTTAGGTTGTGTTGTGGAAAATTTTAGGTCTTAGTGTTAAGCCGTTTGTTAAAGCTGATCCCCTTGTTCAAGGCATGATTTTTGCTCTATTCTCGATCGTCTATCTGATTCTAAAATTGATTATCTTTGGTATTTTTTAATGATTAAGTTTTAAAAAACGGGTGTAAAAGTATAATATAACGTAACCTGGGTTTAATAAATCTTTGAAAAAGAAAGTTTGATAAGCAGAATTTTTTAAAAACTCAGGAAAACGCGGAAATTTTTAAAAGAAAATCGACCACAAGGGCAGATTTACTTTGTAAAAAAGGGCCTTTTGGGCGGGTTTTATATTAAAAAAAGGCGGATAGGGAGCCGCACCCCGTGAAAAACGCCTAGGATGATCTCTGGTGGCACTGTGTTGTGTGTATGGGAATTTTTTGGAATGTTATTTTTTGTCATTTTGTATCCAAGTTCATTCTTGCATCTCTTCAAAATTGCCTTGAGCATGGGGTTGCTTCAAATCTAAACTAAGCAAAGTCGCAGGAACCCAAACTAAACATAATGTCCTTATTCAATCAAAAACAAAATTGCCGTTATCTCATATGAGTGTTTGTATATATTGTATACATGATAATACAAGCAAGCTGTTTGCACCTGTGTGCTGGTTGGCAGCACCTCCCGTGGCTGTGATGTGTTTGCACCTGTGTGCTGGTTGGCAGCACCACCCGTGGCTGTGATGTGTTTGCGCCTGCGCGCAGAATGTGTAGCCGCTATTGCATTAGTGATTCAAGTAATATAGTGGATTTGGAGTAGTACATACTATCGAATAACTAGAAAATTTATTAAGGAATAGCAATTAAGAACAGTGCATGCAAAGTTACAAATGCTATTTAGGTGCAATTTCCACTTTTTTTCAAAACTTTTGTAGTCAATATTAATTATCATTAAAAAAAATGTTTGTGAAGAAATATCCAGCTACTTTCAATTCCTTTTGAATGAAAATCAATAAGTTTAAATGCAAACCAATTCTTATTTCATATGTCCTTTGCCTTTGACCTCTTTAGAGAAACACCAACGCTTTTCATGACGTAATGGATCAGCTTACACATGCTGATTAAAATTGATGAATCATGGAAGATCTTGTTGTTTTCCTAAAAGTAGAAGACTATTTTTAGAATTATTGCTGGCTTTTTTTATGTTTTGTTTCATTTGTGATTAGGAAATAAAGTCAAATTTCGAATATTTTTGTTTGCGAAATTTAGCCTAAAGCACATTAAGATATTTTTTTAGAATTAGCTCAAAGCTTTGTTGTCCGGGAAAATGCTTTAATTTCAGTTAAGCGAGTTGTGTTAAGGAGGTTCGACTGTATTTGAATTGACTTGTTTGAGTTTGTTAAAAAATTGTAGATTTAAATAGAACTCAACACAAGTTTTAAACATTTTTAAAGCTCTTTTAGACCAATGACGTAATGATTTATTTCTTGCATATAATACTTTAAAAAGGAATTTCTCATTATATATTGTGTTAAGTTCAAGGCGGATGGTTGAACCAAATGTTAACAAATCTTAATATAGTCTTGTTGTCAATATCATTTAATTTTTTAAATTTTTGTTTCTAAAGAAATTGCTGCTTTCAATTCATTTTGAATACAAATCAGTAAGTTTAAATGCCAACCAATTCTAATTTCATATTCTTTACCTTTGACCTCTGTAAAGAAACCCCTACGCTTTTCATGACTTAATGGGTCATCCACCTGCTGATTAATATTGACAAAATCATGTAAGATCTCGTGATTTTCTCATAATCAGAAGAATTTTTTTTTAGATGGTTCGTTTCCATTTTTTTCATGTTTTGTTTCATTTGTTATTGGAAACTGTGAATTACTAAAGAAAAAAGGCAAACCAAAAAGTTTTTATTCAGGTTAAGAGGATTTTTTCGCCTTAAGAGATTTTTTAGCATTAGCTCAAAGTTTTTTAGTCCGGGGGAAATGCTTTCAGTTCATGTTAAGCAAAATTTCCTGTTAAAGGAGTTTGCGTTAACACGGCTCGATTGTATAATATTGATGCTTTTAAAATACTTTTATTACCTAAAATCAAATATTACAGAGCTGCTGACTGGAAGTTACACAGTCCTGACTGGACTGGTCGAATGCGTATCGTGTCTAAAGGAAAGAAATGTTTCATAAAGTTAGAAGATAAAACAACTGGTTAGTGTTATATATAATTCAGTTCTGAAATTCTTTAATAAGACTAAATTTCAAAACATGTGATAATTAAATGTTCAAAGTCTGATTATACTTTTGAAAATACTTTTTGTTTTCCATCTCAAAACAATTTTTTATTTAATGAAACCATCCCCTGCTTCCCATGGTTTTAAAGGAATAATGATTAAAATGACAAAATCAAAGTAGTGCAATTTGCTGTATGGGCAGTTCTACCTTAAATTTTCATTTCAGGTATACAAAATTTATTGAAGGAATTTGTTAAGATATGGAATTAGTTCAATCTCAAATGAATGTAATTTTTAAGTAAAAAATGTGTTAGCTTGAGCACGAAACCAAAACTTTTACGTTCGGCACAGGTTAAGGTAAGGAATAGTTGGCAATGTTTTGTGTCCTAAAATTTTCTTGGAGTTTCTTTGTTTTAAAATGCCGTTTAAGAACCAATCTGTTAGTATAAAACAAAAAACTTAAAACAAAATTTTTTTTCATGAGATATGCTCAAAGGACATAAAAGTAAGAAATTTGGTAGAATTGCCCATATACATTTTATTTTAAATGCACCTGAAAACCAATGGTGTGAATAAAAATTTGCTGAATATCCATGAAAACAGTTATAACAGTCAATGTAGAGTTGTATGTTCATTGTGGTTTTTTTTTGTAATAACTTTTAGTTTTGTTTAATCTTTACTCATTTTAAACAGGTGAATTATTTGCCAAGGCTCCTATCGATAAATATCCAGGAATAGCTTTAGAAGCAGTCACTGATTCTAGTCGATATTTTGTGCTTCGAATTGAAGATGATAATGGTGAGATGCTCTGAATATTTTTAAATCTTATTTTTCACCCTTTTTTTCTTTGATAGTTTTGTTATGTCCACCATATACATTATTTCTTTGTTATACTTTTAAATTCACTCTTGCTCCTTGTCATAATAAACTCAGGATAAGCAACTCTAGGTTACATTAAACTTTTTGGTTGTAGATGTTATCCTTTTTTTATTTAACCAAACTATTATCTTACTAACATTATTGTACTCTTAAATTGACTTTCCACAGAATTTCCCCCCACTTTTCTAATCACTCATTAGGAGTACAAAAGACTGCAGTTTTTGACCACCATGTCAAATCTCTGTGCTGTAACAATTTTAGCAGTAATTTTTGAGTAAATACGGTTCAGGAAACAATCATTATCCACCACATAGTTTAACTATACTGCTTTCCCATCTTCCCCTTTTAATTTTTAATATCTACTGAGCCTCACAATACAAAATTCTTTTCAAGCAATCCTTTCATATTTAAACCACTAAAGTCAAAGTCAACCTTTCGCAATGAGAAAGGCTGCGAGGGCGTGTCCGAATGCTGTGATTATCGGCTTTGGCCGATACCCATAGAGTTTCAACCAATCAAATGGCTACGGTTGTCATCGGGTGATCAAATCTTTCTGCAACCATGGCTGCTTGGCACACAAAGTTTGGAGTCTATATATATATCAACACCTTAATTGTCAACAACGCCATACATATTTGTTATTGTTCCAGCTATATCTAATGCGATTCGAATTCTATCATTTCTAACCTTATTTTCTAAAAAAAAGGGCTTCAAATCTGAATAAAACCTTCAATTATGAATATCAAACTCGCAAGCAGGGACAGCCTTTGCAAGGATCTGCAAAGATAATCCTATTAAAAGTGTTTGTGAAGTTAAAATCCTACACAGTCGAAGAGCTCTTTAGCATGACTTCAGAACTTCCTAACGTTTCAACTTGAAGTATTCAAATGATAAGGGGGAGTTATTTTTTTATATTTCAGGTCCCAAGGGGGAGGCGGGTCAACCTTTTTATTTACAGCTGTATTTCCAAATCCTCCCCCCCCCCTCTCTACTTAATTATTACGCCTGCCCTCAGTAGATTTATTAATCACTACAATTAATTAATTTTATATGCAATTGTAGCTTTTTTTCGTATAACTAATAAAAATATTTTATCAAATTTTGTTTAAAAATAAAATGTATTATTTTTTTTAATCTAAAAATATTAATATCCCAATATGAGTATAGATTTATGAATAATTAAAAGTTAAACAAAAAAACATGAGTTTTGCTTATTAATTCTTAAAACCCCATTAATGAAAATTAAAAATACTATTTATATTATAAGGAATAATAATTTGCTATCCTTCCTTAAAAATTATAAATACAGCTAGATCCTGTTCCAGCGATAATCGGGCCAAACCTGTAACCCTATGCATTTCACTAAGCTAATCCCAGCGCTCGAACACGCCCTCATGGCCTTTCTCATTGGGAAAGTTAAGTTGACTTCGACTGTAGTCTGCAGATTGAAAGTCTCCTAATATTTCTCTTTTTTTGTGTTGCTGTCTTCCAATCCATTTTCAGGGCGCGGAATTATCACTACACCTCTAGACAATGCCGATGTTTTTTCGTAAAGGCCGATACAAATTTCCAACTTACTAGACCGACAGTCTAGCAGGATTATTTTTCCATTTACTATTAACATTTGAAAAAGCTGCAGCAATGCGGCAGCACATATTGACATTAAAGTATGGGAAATATGGGTGTTTTTTTTAAGTAGTATTAACACAAATGTTTTTTATTTTATTTGTTTTTAAAAAACAAAGACACTAATTTACCTTTCTCAAGCACTTTATTTCTACCGCATCTGAAAATGAAATGAATATTTTATTTACTTAGCTATGTAATGCTAAATGTTAGAATCCCGTAGTTCTATCAATTACTGAAAGTTTTCAATCAAAATGAACTTTAAAACCATTTTAAGTCTTAGTAAATTCTTATGATTGTAACATATTTTATTTACTTATTCATATAACAGGTAGAGCTGCTTTTATTGGCATTGGTTTTGCTGATAGAGGGGACTCATTTGACTTGAATGTATCGTTACAGGAACATTTCAAGTAAGTATTATTTTTATTGTTCATTTATAAATAATCCTGAAAATGTATTTTTACTGATAGCATACATTGTCTCTGTATATTAAATATTTGTGCGTGTAATATATATTTAATATATAGTAGCCTGGCTCATGTACTATGAAAACTGGAGATAGTTTTGTGTAATCTATGGCATTCACTATACTCAGTGCCAATAAAAGATGAGTTTATAGAAATATGCTAGGGAGTCGATGCTTCCACAGGTGTTAAGTGTTCCTTAAAATACTTCTGAATCCATAAGAAAATATCTTTAAAAGATTCATTTGGTTTGAGTTAACATACACACACACACTGCTGTGAATACTAGTTGTGAAAATTAGTTAATTTGGATTTTTAAAAAAAGTATTTTCTGATCTATTAAAATTTAATTTATATACAGTAGATGGCTAATTTGAAGAAGCTGAAATTTAGTACCTGTTCAATAAGTTTTTCCTACCTCATTTACCAGGTTTTTATTTACTTAAAAAATTAATGAAATGGAATGTTATATTAATAAAATCTCAAAAATATCACTTATTTAAATAAAGTGCTATAATTTATAAATTTAATTAGCAAAAAATATAAATACTTGACTGAACAAATAAGGAAGGTCAAAGATTAATAAAATTCAAAAACTATTATCTGTCTTTGTATTTACTACCTTTCTTTTTTTAAAAAAAGTTCTCTACTAGGCATAAAAAAATATTTTTAGTAACCTTAATTTTTAACTAATGTTGTTCAACTAAAGTGATATCAGCTAAAACTTTCCTCTTGTTATGTGTGAATCGGCCTGGCAGCGGATGTTGTTGTTTATTGTCTAATTATGTTCATTGACCTTTATCCTCTGCCATTGTTATCCATTTTGCTTGATAATCTTTTGTTAACAAATCTTTTACATTTGTATTCTAGATGGCTGCAGACTACTGAAGAAATTGAAAAAGGAGCTGGTCAAGCTTCAGAAAACAAGCCTAATTTAGATTTAGGTTTCAAAGAAGGACAAACTATAACAATCAATATGAATATTAGTGTATGTAGTTTGAGGCATTTTTTTAAGGGTGAAATCGAAAATAATATAGTGTTTTGTTATGTTTTCAAATGCACCCTCTTATTTATTATATTATAATTGAAAGCTCTTGACGGGAACATTTGTAAAAGGCAGCGTTCATAACAGAGAATTGCTTGTTTAATGTGCAAAGGTGTTGTAAAAAATTTGGTTTGTTTTGCCTTTCTACCTGTGGAACATATGTGAATTTTAAGGCTCTTCTCCAACTTGCTTAAATAAGGAGCTGTTCAGCATTCAGTAAAAGTGAATGGGGCATTTTGGAATGACCTAATCTAATTGAACATCTCCTAAATAGAACCAAGGCTAAAAAGAATCCTCAAAGGTGCTTGTCTTGCATGCCAAAGGTCTCGGGTTCAGGTCTGGCCATTGTCAAAATAATAGCCCACCTATAAATAGTATGTGCCGCTGAAAAGTCTGATGAATTATAGCCATTGTAGAGGCAGTGTGTGTTAAATATGCTTCAAAATTCCAGATGCTCTGTACAATGAAGTTAAAAGTTGCTTTGGGTGTCTGCTCGTCACTTGACTGTGGTTCTTGATTATAAAAGTTTTCACCAATAGCCCTTGTGTAGCTGTAGTGCCGCTTTAATTCAAATCAACCTAACCTAAAATGAACCGTTAGTTACAAAATGTCAACATTTACAGTGATTTTTACAACACTATTTGCATTTCGCTGAATTTTAAATCTGACAATATCAAGTTTGAACTGAAGTTTTTATTTTTTAACTTTGTTTATTAGGCTAAGGGTGTTTCATCTTCTGCTCTTTTTGCACACATTTTCGTCGCACAGTTTGTTCAATACATTTGAAGCACAATTTTTTAGGAATAATTCTTTGTTGACTTTTCTTAAATCTAACATTGATTTCTTTTTTAAAGTAAATGTTGTGTAATGATCCTGTTAAAATTACCACTTAATATGCATTCTTTTTTAATTAAAAAAAAATAGAGAGACCAATGCAAGGTAGAATTAGTAGTTTTTTATGTAATGGCAGATGCTAGCCTGTGTTTTGTTTCTAAAACTGTCTTCTTATGAAACTGCTTTGTTGTACAGACTAATGGTGACGACATACTTTTTTTTATTTGAAAGCTTTTTCATGCCTGTTTGGGATTTTGCAAAAATACAAACAAAAAATAACTTTGCAGTTGTAGTAAAAGGTTCTAACTATTTAGTGTAGTAAAAATTAAAGCACTGCAGTGTTTATATTTGAATTGGACGGTATCGGGTATATTCCAACTTAACCTGTTCATTAGTCATAAACTTCTTCCACTCATGCTTTTTTGGGATTGAATACTCCATTTTAGGCTTTGTTTTGAATGAACCTTTTAAATACAAACTGAAAGGGTTTGCAAACTAATAGTTTTTTTTAATGTAGATAGTGGTATGATAAATGATTTTGTCTTTCTTGTAATAATTACAAAACTACAGTGTAGTAAATCTACTTTCTATGAGAAACTGTCAAATAAGAGAAAAATGTGCATACAAGTTGCATCATAGACTAAATATGTCTGTCCCTTACAGGGAAACCTCTTTATTCTTTACAATACCCTCTAGTAGAGTTTTTTTTTTTTTACTTTAGTTAACATTTGTAGTCATGTACAGCCTAACTACCCATCTTGCCCTATAATGTAGCCATTCTAGTTCTCTCCACTTATTCTCATGTTTCTTTTTTACAAAAACTGTATTAAGCTGAAGAGTAATAAACATTCTTTTTAAAATGTTTTTTTCAGAAAAAATCTAGCAAACCTCGTCCTAAGTCCACTTCTGCTGGTTTTAGTGGAACACCAGGTCTTTTGCCTCCACCTCCAGGAGGTGTGAGATTGCCTCCCCCTTCCACAAGTAAAACTACAACCCAGAGTCACCCTGCAAAGCCAACTAATGGTGCTTCAATCCCATCAGTAACAAACGATCTCTTAGACCTTGGATCTCTAAGCTTATCTTCAGGTGAACCTGCTTTAAACCCTGCACCTGCATCACAGAATTCCTCTTCTAATGAACTTTGGGGAGATTTTACCACAGCTGGGTAATTTTTTTGCTGTATTAAAAATTCCTGACAACAAAATATTATTTTTGGTACAACAATATTTTAATACAACATCTTCATTTACATAAATGCTTCTCTTCAGCGTATCAATATTGAAGAAAAATTATATTGTTTGAATTTTATTTACGCAATTAAAATTAGTTTAAATGCTTAAACTTTCAATGAAACAGTACAGTTAAAACTTGTTTATCTGGCTCCTAATCAACTGAAGCATCCATAAAATTTCAAATTTGAGTTGGGCAATAAAATTGTTTTTCTGAAACAGTGATATTTCTAGCAAATAATAGTAAAACCTTTTTCATTTTTTTTTCTAAGAAAAAAAACTGATTTTGGTGATAACATTTGGCACAAAAAAAAATTGCAACTGAAGGTCTGATTTATCGCTCCATCCCATATACTATTCTGGTTTAGGTAAGAATGAGTTGCAATAAAATTAAATCTTTAGAAAATCCTAATTGACTCGCAACAATATCATTTCACCCCTCTTTCCTCCAAGCAACTGGGAAACAATAACCAAACTTGTTCTTTGTCATGCAAAAGTCACTGATTTGGAACCTTCATTTGTTTTGCATGTTGTTTCCTAGATTTGCTTTTGTTATAATTATATTCTCATCTATTGCATGCTACAGTTGAGAATCAGAGTGGAAATTTCACAAAAAATTTACAATTTTTCTTTAAAAAAATGTTTGGGTTGTTTTCGTCAAACAGCCTTTTTTGTTTACTTTGAAAAATTATTCTGAATGTTTTCTTTTACTAAAGGGAATATTTTGACTTTTTGTTTTGAAAATTTCTTAACAAGCTATCAATATTTGATAACAATATTTACAATTGGTCAAATCACTGGATTGACCTTATCAGCAGATAATTATTAACAGACAATTAGTGCTCTAACACATATGAGGGTTATTGAAAAAGAATAAATCAAGTTCATAATGGAATTAGGCAGTTATATTTTTAGTGAAGAAAGTGTGTTTGAACAGCAAAGCAGTGTATAGTTTTAAAGTATGTATAGATTTTAGTAATGATAATATAGCAAGCAAAATATATATCTTGCAACCAAAAACCAATATTTCTGCTTAGCTAAAAAGGCCCTAAAAGGAATTTACATTATTAAATTATCTTATATGAGACAAATAAATTAAGTCAAATGAAAACACAGTGATGTATAGATATATTGTAGTAATAGGGCAAATACAAACCATTAAATTAAGGCACTTTAGCAAAATTTAATGTTTTTAAGGCAAGACATCTATGCCACACTGCACAAAAATTTAGTAAAATTGGTGTGAATATATTATTAGAGCAGATATTGCCTTTGTTTGCCTAGGCTTCAGATATCTATCCAGTTAGTTCATAATTCATCTACGCTATTTGAACTTAACTGAATTTGTCTTTCAAAAGAAACACATCTTTAAATTTGCAACCTTTTTTTTTGTTGACTTTTCAAAGCCTTTGAGCTGTCTGTTATTATAAACAAAATTTCAAATTTATAATTTTTCACTTTATGATGATATGCATGATAAATTTCAATTTTTTTTAACAGTCTAATGAGCATGTATATTTCATTATGTGATGCTTTACTAAGTGAAGTTAACAGTACATTGGTCTGAGGTCCTATAGATATTGCTACTATTAGCTTTTGAAATTGTCAGAAAGTCAGACAAAAAGATGAATGGTTGTGACGATATTCCAGTTTTTTATCCATCTAAGTAGTCCTCTTATTTTGGTATTCAGTGTTTACAACTGTACTATCATGCTCTATAGCATGCTCTATAGCATATTTATATATTAAAATTATTAATTCAAATCATATTCTAAACTAAGCAGAGTAAGGGACTAAAAAGAAGACACGACACACCATGTTCGAAAGACAACACGAAACTGTTTTAATAAAATCAACAAAACAACCACGCAACCACTTGAGTCAAATCACTTCAGTTCTCTTTCGTTTAACATACTGATTTATATTTATATTTCAACACTTCCCCTTGTTAAATGAAAGAACAGTTAAAACATTGGGTATACTTAAACAATCAAAACTCTCTGAAACAAACAAAATAACTTAATAAAGTCCTATTTCTGAACATAAAGTCAAAAGTCTGGGCTTGAAGACCGGTTTAGTCATCATATCTGCGATTTGATGTTCCGTAGACACCTGCTGAATCAGCAACTCCTTTTCCAAGACTTTTTCTCTGATGAAGAAGTGTTTTATATTTATGTGCTTAGTGCGGCGATGAAATTCTGGATTTTCAGCCAGTCGAATAGCAGCTGTGTTATCAACCTGGAGAGTTGGTGTTCCATTTAGCTTGGTAATGGACAGAAAAAGGCGCTTTAACCAAATCACTTCCCTAGCACATTCATTAGCAGCAATGATTTCTGCTTCTGTTGTTGAAGTTGCGACTACAGTTTGCCTTTGACTAAACCATGAAATGGCACCACCACTGTATTAAACTAGTACTCCACTGGTTGATCTTCCCGACTCTCTACATCCTCCAAAATCAGCATCGCTGTAGCATTCTAATATGCCGGGTTTGTGATTGCACTTGTAGACAATACCCTTATCAAAAGAACCAACGAGATATCTAAAAACTCGCTTCACTCTCTGCCAGTCTTCTTTTGAAGGTTTTTCGAGATGACGAGACAAAACACCAACACTGTAAGCCAAATCTGGCCTGGTTCCCACCATCAGGTACATTAGGGCACCCACTGCTTCTCTGTATGGAAACTCTTCGTTGCTTTCCTCATCGGTTTTATCTGCACTTTCTTTGATCATCGGAGTGGAAACTGGATTACTCTTCTCCATATTAAATCTTTCGAGAACTCTTTTCGAATAAGCCTGCTGATTGATTTTTATACTTCCATCTTCAAAACGTTGGATTTCTAGACCAAGAAAAAAACTTGCCTGTTTTGTGGTGATTTTGAATTTTGACTTCAAATCATTTATGAACTCTTCAGACTCTTGCAAATCAGTGGCAGCAACAAGCCCATCATCCACATATAAACAAACAACTAATTTCTTAGCACCTTTGTCTCGAATAAACAAGCACGGATCTGCCTCACTGGTCTTGAATCCCAGTTCTGAAAGTTTCTCTCCAAAACACTTATTCCAAACGCGAGAAGCCTGTTTTAATCCATAAAGACTGCGAATTAACTTGCAAACCCTGTTGGTTCCATCACAGTAACCTTCTGGCTGCTCCATGTAGATAGTCTCGTCTAGTTTTCCATACAAGAAGGCCGAGCAGACATCAAATTGGGTTAGATGCATCTTCTCGTTAGCTGCTATACTTAGTACTGATCGAACAGTTGCCATCTTTGTAACAGGACTGTAGGTCTGGTCGAAATCGATGCCGTAACGTTGGGTAAATCCCTTAGCCACAAGTCGAGCCTTGTATTTGTCAACGGTGCCATCAGGATTTCTTTTAACTTTATATACCCATTTACAAGGAATTGCTTTGGAGTTTTTCGGTAAATCTTCTAGCGTCCAAGTTTCATTTTCGGCTAATGATGACATCTCAGCATCCATCGCTTTTCTCCAGTGTCTACTCTGTCTGCTTGTCACAGCATCTTCAAACGTTGTAGGCTCTACATCCTCTGTTACAAAAGCTTCAGCTAAAGTAATACAGTCCTGATATCTTATTGGCTTTCTCAATTTTGACCTGTCTCTCAAAACTCTCGGTTCAGGCTTTTCAAACTCATCTTTCCTATTCTCATCTTTTTCAGATTCACGTTGGCTGTTTTCATCTTCTTCAGATTCATCTGTTTTGTTTTTATCTTCCTCAGATTCATCTGTCTTGTTTTTATCTTGAAGGGAAAACTCGACTGTTCTTCTGCAGTTCAATACCTTTTCGCAGAACTTTACATCTCTAGAGCATATCACGGTGTTCGATTCTTGAACCCACAGCCGGTACTTCTCGTCTCCATCATAGCCTACAAGATAAGCTTTAGTTGCCTTGTTATCCATCTTCCTTCTTCTTTGTTTAGGAACATGTGCATAACAAGTAGAACCAATGATTCTCATGTGCTTGATTCTAGGCTTGTTTCCAACCCACAACTCATAAGGACTTTTATCCTTGATTGAGGATTTTCCAGTTCTGTTTAGAATGTAAGTTGCAGTGTTGACAAGTTCAGCCCACATTGCTGGTGGAAAGTCTATATCAGGATTGGAGTTCTTCAAAGTTCTGGCCATTTCAACTATGGTCCGATTCTCTCTTTCACTTCCATTTTGCTGAGGTGTATAGGGGGCAGTAAATCGTTGAATAATCCCTTTCTGTCTCAGGAACTGCCTGACTTCTTTATTTTCAAACTCACCACCATTATCGCTGATAAACTCTTTCACAGAATGTCCCAGATTCTCACTAAAAGCTACAAAGTCTTTAATAACTCTTGAGACTTCAGACTTCTGTCTTAAAAAATAAACACTCCTAAACTTTGTATACTGGTCCTTAAAAACAGCAAAATATCTGTATTTCTTGTGAGAGTTGTCGAAAGGTCCACAAACATCCGCAAAAACTAACTCGCCAGGTGCTGAGGAACTTCTTCTTGACCCAAAGCTTAATCTGTGAGACTTTCCATAAATGCATGCTTCACACAATTCATCTTCAACATTGACTTTAATATTCAGTTCTGAATTTAGAAGAGACTTTACGTGTTGCTTATCTTGATGGCCCCAGCGTTCATGATATAGTTGCAGTCTCGAAACATCTGGCATAGCAATGTTGACTTCAATGGGAATTCTTGGAAGTACAACCTTCATCTTGGCCTTGAAAAGCCCTTTGCCTTTACTTCTTGTTCCTTCTAGAACACAAGTGTCATCTATCTTCAGCCAACAATGTGTTGCAGTTGATTCGAAACGACTATTCACATTTCTGTCATGAGTGGCCAACACTGAAAATAAGTTCTTGCTAATTTCTGGAACGTACCACACGTCTCTTAATTCTTTGAATTGTTTCTTCCCATTAACCAATGTGAAAATCTGAAGTGTTCCTTTACCGAGTGCAGGAAGGACTTTTCCATTGGCTGCTGTAATCCCATGTGGAGACTCGAACTCTTCAAAAGTGGCAAAACTTTTGCCGTCCATGGTGATGTGTCTTGAAGCTCCGTTGTCGATATACCAGCTATCAAATGCAGAGCTATCGGAGACCAGGACTTCATCATCAACTGACATCAAACTTATATTGGTTGCTTCATATGATGATCTACTACTTCTACCTGGATCTGTAGCTGCATTCTGCTTTGGAGGTCTTCCGTCAGCTATCCACCTGCTGCAATTCCTCAGCCAATGCCCTCTTTGGTGACAATAGTGGCAGTTACCTTTGCTTCCTGGCTTCTTCTTCAACAGAACATTCTTGAATTTTCTATCCTTGACTGTTAGAGCTGCTTCATTTTCAAAGGATAGGCTTTTACCTTGACTCGTGAACTCTCGTTCATATGAGCACAGCTGTGTTGTCAGCTCTTCCACGGTTCTCTTGGAGTCCCCCAGCATCAACCAGCTTGACTTGAAAGAGTTAAACTCTGCAGGTAAAATGTCCAAAATCTTGCAGTTCAACAGAAGCTCAGGTAGCTTAGTTTCACTCTTGTTGACTAGACCTGAATTAAACTCGTTCCAAAGGTTCTTCAGCTTCGAAAGATGATCTGATACACCTTCACTAGGATCCCACTTGAATTGGAAAAACTGCATGCAGATACTATAAAGCTGATTCTCTGATGAAGCCTCGTAGAGTTTAGTTAATTCAGTCCAAACCTCGTGTGCATTCTGGAATCTCATTACCCTCTGGAGCGCTTCTTCAGTCATAGAATTAGTCAGTATGACCATGGCATTAGTATTCCCTTTTCGAAATTCTGCTAATTCGCTCTCATATTTCCGTCTTTCAGCATCTGTTGCTTCAGCCCCAAGACTTGCTGGCTCTTTCAAAATTCCTTGGACGACGTCTAAAGCTCCAGGGTGACCGTTCAAAACAAATTTCATACGATATTTCCAAACTTGCCAGTCACTCTCGCCAGACAGGGGTTTCACTTGAACTCTTAAAGGGTCCATATTATTCTTGAACAGGGTAATATCTTCCAGAAAATAAAGGTTCCAAATACTATTACGTAGTCAGGTGAAACGCCTCCCGTTACGCCGACGAAAAGTTTCTAATTCGAACTGCCGCGAACTCTTTCATTCAATAAATAAACAATTTCCAAGTCATACTTTCGCGCGGGGGAAACGTTTTAGTTCCCATAACCTATTAAAATTATTAATTCAAATCATATTCTAAACTAAGCAGAGTAAGGGACTAAAAAGAAGACACGACACACCATGTTCGAAAGACAACACGAAACTGTTTTAATAAAATCAACAAAACAACCACGCAACCACTTGAGTCAAATCACTTCAGTTCTCTTTCGTTTAACATACTGATTTATATTTATATTTCAACACATTGGTCTGAGGTCCTATAGATATTGCTACTATTAGCTTTTGAAATTGTCAGAAAGTCAGACAAAAAGATGAATGGTTGTGACGATATTCCAGTTTTTTATCCATCTAAGTAGTCCTCTTATTTTGGTATTCAGTGTTTACAACTGTACTATCATGCTCTATAGCAGTGATTTTCAAAATTTGTTTAATGTACTCTCTATTTTCAATAAACTTCAGTATACTATTTGCAATATCTTTTGCCGAGCCAAATTTTGTTGCAACTTGTAACCTAATTATTGTAACAAATAAACTGTTTTTGTAAAAAAATTTCAAATTTATTTTTTTCCCCTTAGGAACTTGGATTCAGAGAAAAAGACGACTGTTAATTCTGATGATTGGATTAATTTTTGAACTTTGAGGTGTGGAATATTACAAAATTTGTTTGTAGTTTTTTTTAATGCAATTTCAGTTGTATAAATAATTATTTAGTTTCAGTTGAATACACTCTTGTAGTATCTACACTTATAAGCATTAAAAGTAATATTTTCTCAATTTTTGGTAGCAGATTTGATTGATTGTATCAATATCTAAGCTCCTACTATGTCATCCAATATGGTCTAGTTTTAAACATCATACTATATGTTCAGCATGATAATTTTGTTTTCTAAATAATTCTTTAGTTCAGTTGCTTTTTTGCAACTTAATTTACTATGGTTACAATTAAATGTCTTGTCAGCAGTCATAATTATTTTCAGACTTCTACTTTGACTGTTTATTTATCTAAACATTTTGTGAATTATAAGCTTCTACTCTTACTTTCTTTACTGTTATCACATTTGTAAAGTGTTTCAGATATATTTAAGCAGTTAAGAAAAAATGTACGCAAATACATTTCTCTTTTGGTTTGGACATCAAATAATACAGTTTTTCTGCAAAAATTATAATTTACTGCTGTATCTGAGAAAAATTTACACTTGTAGCATAATTTTGTATTTATAGTAAAGTCTATAGTTTTTATTTGTATTTCAAATATTGTAAAGTTATTGTTATTTTTGTAAGAGAACATTGAAGGTTTAAGTATTATAATGTGCTTGTAGAGCACATTTGTCTGTATTCAACTCTTATTTATATTTCTGTTAAATGTGCAAAGAAATTTGTTTCTTACGATGGTTATTTGAAATATCAACTTAGTAATATAGTTTTTAGTTTATTTTTCTTTCTAAATGATTTTATTGTAATGTTAAGTTTTTTGTTGGGAAAATTAAAAACATGCGTCTCTTTCTTTGTTATTATTATAGAGCCCTTTATTTTTGCAAATATGCATATAAAATAGGTTATACACATATTAATAAATCATATAATAAAGTATATTGAACGTAATAACACTCAATTGTACTAAAATCATGTATAAAGCTTATCGTATTTGGAAGTTTATATTCTTTTTAAAGATTGCAAGATTTTTTAAATCTAAATTTTGTTAGCGATAGTTAAAAATAGTTGAAAAGTATTCCTATGATACCTATTTGTTTTAGCTTAAACTTCCAGACAATTAGCTAAAACTAAAAGTATTTATAATTCTGCATCAATCATGGATGTAACTAATTTTTTCATCTGAAACTGTTCAAATAGTTTAGTTTGAATTATCGTGTCACTAGAAGTGTACAACTGCGATTGGCGTCTTAATTTAGAACAATAGTAAAGTGACGAGCCCATACCCACTCAACACAACTGTTGAGGGTGAGCAGCATTGGGACTTTGAAGCATATCTAACGTTCACTCCCTCTACGCAGGGTGTTATTTGTCTGACATTTTTTGGCTGTATGGGTCAGCAGTTATTTTTCCGATGTCACAACCCAAACCTACCGCTTGCAAGGCAAATGCCTTATACGACGCTCCTCAACGCACTGTTAAAATAGATAATTACAATCAGAAGTGTAGGTGCCCAATCTTTTAAAAGCATTCTCAAGTGTGACATTTCAAAACAAAAATCCAAATTATTAGTGAATTAAAAGCATTTTCGAAGTGCTGTGTTGAATAAAAACTAACACTTTGAAAATGCGTCAAAAAGTGTTTTTTGAGCATGGATGCATTGTATTTATTTTATGTTGACATTTCTACATTACGTTTATGTCTTTTGTGGTCTTAAAAATTATTTTTGCATCATTTATTATAAAAGTTCAAAAATCACTAGCAGTTTGAAAACAATTGACCTGTAATGTGTATTTTTCTTCGTAAATTGTTATGTTAAATGTTCTGTGGTTTTATTTTATACTGCAACTTCTATATTGTTGACACCAAAATTGATTATGTTAAAAAATATTATTAATTCACTTTTTATAGTATTTTACAATTATAAATGCCATCCAAAATATCACCTGGACAGCAAACCTTTGTATGTTTATCAATTAACTTATTTAAGAAATAACATACTAGTTATTCAAGACATATCAGTTGTTTTATTTCTATACTATAAAGTACTAAGATCAATGCTTGATTTAACTATCTTTAAAACTACCTGTAACAACTTGATGTATTTTGCAGATACTCAAAATAATATTTTGTACCATAGTGTAGCATAAATTAGTTCCATTCCTCATAATTTGTGAAAAATGATAAACTGTTCTGTGTATCACTTTTTCTACAAATTTTTAAACTTCACAAAAGTTTAAAATTAATTTATGTGCTATTTCATTTCTTTAATGGGAAAACATATTTACCATTCCATTTTATGTGTACTTAATTTATTTTATTTGTGAAGTCTGTGCTCTTGACTGAGTGATAAAAGGAACTTTAATTTGTGTTGTTGCACTCATTAACGATGGTTGGCAAGAAAGTATGCACAAGAAAATGTACTTTAAGTTTAACTTTATCTAAGTAAACAAAATATAAGACAAATGAAAACCATTTTCCTGAGCAATTTATACAGGGCAAATATTTAATCATAAACCAAATTTGTAAGTCAAATTTTTTATTTTGATATGAATGTGCTAATAGTGTTTAAAAAATCATCGTTAATGGGTTAAAAGCATCATTTGTATACGCTGGTTTGTAAATAAATGTGTTGATAAAGGTATAGCTACTGGCAAGTGCAGTTTAAATATTTATCATCATTGCAAATATTATTGTTACCTAATGCTTGGAAGTGCATATTGATATTAAATGTAATTTTGTTGGTAAGATATAAATAAAAGTTTGTTTATGTTTACAAGTACAGTAATGTTTTTTTTTCAAATTTTACCAAATACTGACTTCGAAGTAAACATTTTGTTTTATGTATCTAATCGGACATTTTGTAATTCTGGACTTTCTATCAAGGCTGTTATTTGCTTGATCTGCTTATGTCTCCTTCAGATTGCTTTGTCCCCCCCCCCCCCAAAAAAAAAAAAAACTTGCCATAACCCACTAACAAGGACACAGAAAGTTTACCATTGTAAAAATGAGGTTTCTGCTTATGCTGAACATAAGACAAGTGGAGGATACCATAATACCGCTTATTGGAAATCAGTGGAATCTATCCGTGGTTGTGGTCACTGGATGCTGACCCGATATATTATGTCCAATGCTCTATCTCCATCATAATTCATTATGGTTAAAGAAAAAAGTTTACATTTTGAATGAAAAACAGTTAAGAATTTCACTTCACAATATTTATTGAATTCTGTTAAATGTTTAATTATGTCAACACTAGTTGATAGAAAAAAAGGTGAAAAGAAAGTGTGATGAGCAAATTAGAAATTGAAAAGATTAAATTGGCTCAACGAGACAAGCAGACTAATGAGCTTCCGATTTTTCAAAATACTAACACTCCAAGTCACAACATTTCAAGCAATTCTGATATAATCAAAGGTATTCCGAGTATTGAAAGTCTTATAACTAGCGTTCGAACTGTGTCCAAGCCTCTGCCTCAAAATCCTGATAATTGTCCGGTTTCCCAGTCTTAACACTTTACCTACGGGCGTCGACTGACCCGTAGACTAAAAATCTTCTAGACCAGCAACTTAATCTAATGCCTAGCTCTTCTAACGTGTCGAAAGCAACTAAAACACTATTAAAGGTTGATTTGTTGATTGGCATAATTGTACTTTAAATTGTAGGGCTACTGTTTCTTCGTAATGTTCTCTGTTAAAAAAAAAGTTACCCACTAGTGATTATTTCAACCGTTAGTCATCCTTTTACATCGGACCTTTTTGACTATGTGAACAAATAACATTTTGAGTTAATTGCATGACACAAAATTTGCATAAGGGTCCGTCTTAATATTAAAAATGTTACTAACTTTAAAATTTTCAATAGCAACACCCAATTTTAATTACTTAGAAATGTGAAAAACCCTCGAAAACCCCTAAATCTAAGTTTTTGTTACATTTGGATGGATATTTGACGAGTTATTCAATCGAATCACTTGTGGATCTTTGGGGGACCATGTCTAAAATGACAAGCGTAGTCAGTCTGTAGGTTTATTAATGGAGAAAAAGAAGCACAAGGTCAAATATCTTGAGGATGGGCCTACGAGGGATATAAAAGTCAATGACTAGCTGTATATATTCAAAAATAGATCCCTATCGTCACTTGATAAGGGTTCCAAATTACGAGACGTCATTGGCTCTGTTAAATCTCCTAAAGGTGACTGCAAATAGACAGCCAGAAACCATTACATTAGTTCCCTTAGACACAAAGGGGGCGCGCTAGTTTCTATGTCAATTTCAATGTAGAAATTCTCCAATGAGAGTTTGAAACTTAGAGTGTTCTTAGTCTACGGGTCAGTCGACACCCGTAGGTAAAGTGTTAAGAAGGCTCATTTAACACGAAAAAAGTACCATCAAGTTCATGGACAATTTTAACAGTAGGGTAGACTAACCAGTGAATGAACACCAGGATATAATGACCAGGACAACCAACCTTTGTCTGATAGCTTCCTACTGCATGGGAGGAAGTCAGTGTTGCCAATCCATGTAGTGGAATGATTTTCAATCCTTATTTTCTTTTTAATTACATTTACTAAATGTTTATTCACTGGGGCCTGTTCACTCACTGGTCAGTCTACCCTATTTTTAAACATTTCCAAAAAAAGACCAAGATTTTTTTTATTAGATATTTAATTAAATTATTAGACCAATCACACATGCAGTTTGCTTCAAGATTAAGGAGGTCTTTCAAATATTATTGCAAAGTACGCAGAGCTACCAACTACAAAACTACTAATGGTTTCTGATAAGCTTTACTCAACACTCAACCATGAAACTCGCATATCGTCACCTGAAAATTGGTTTGCGGCAAATGAATTTGTAGAAAAATGTGTCTCCTATGTGTCAAAATACTGGTTACTGACACTAAGTAACCTTACTCTTGACAACAGCGCACAATCGTTTACAAAATTCTTTTAACAACTATTAGCAAAATCATGATTGAACGAGCTTTTTAAAGGAAGGATTGAAAGTGACGTTTTCATTAAAAAAACTTTTCACAAAAGAACCTTGACATTTAAGTTGATTTTGTTAAAAAAAAAAATTGGGACAGACTTTTTAAATATTTTCTTTTATACAAACATTACTTGTTTAGAAATTTTCAACTTTTATCGACTAGAGTCAGATTAGCCCAGTGATGTATATGAAATCAGAGGGTGCGGCATATGCCCTCGACCATGATTAAATTTAGCTTATAATTTTTTTTTCCGCAATAAATTATTTTAGTAGCAAGTCCTCCATAGTTGCTTTCCCTCTATAAAACAATTATTTTCCTAAAAATATATAAACAGCATTTATATAAACCCTATGTATTCTGCTTACATAACTTTTTTAGATTAAATTGGGGCTGATTTTTTTCAAAAAGGAATTTTTGAATATGTTTTCATTCATTTATATATATTACACAACTAAATTTTTATTCATGCACATATTTATACATAAACATACATTTCACAATCTATCATATTTATACTTACTTTTAAGTAGTTTTTTATAAAGTAATTTTATGCTATGTATTAAATAAAAAAATT
The DNA here is from genome assembly GCA_023701765.1 of Hylyphantes graminicola. Classification (NCBI taxonomy): domain Eukaryota; kingdom Metazoa; phylum Arthropoda; class Arachnida; order Araneae; family Linyphiidae; genus Hylyphantes; species Hylyphantes graminicola. Next base: position 49,901,295 of record CM043122.1, read on the forward strand.
CGATTTTAGAAATGACAGTCATGTACTTTATTTGTAGGATTGTAGACTGTTTTAAATGTGCTAATTTTCATATTTTTGAATAAAAAAATATATATTAATGAGGGAAAAAACGGTTAAAGAAAAACAATTTAATGTCACTAAGTTATACACAAATATTTTTTTCTTTTCATAATAAGACAATTATTAACAACTGCTAGAGATGTTTTTTAAAAATAATTTTATAACATTCTTAATCGATTAAAAAAGAATGCAGGTTTTGGCGGGGCATTTGATTTGAAATGTGTGTGTGGTGGGGTTGGCTTATACACATATCAGCTTATAAACAAGTATATACAGCAATAACACTATTTGCATCAAACATTTATGATGTTTTCTACAAGAATCCTTTCAGGTTTCATATGCAAAGTTGTAGAGATTTTCAAATGATTCTGAAAAAAGGTATAGGCAGGCCACTTATTAACAGTTTTAATAACAATTAGGCAGAATTTTATGGGTTTTGGCAGATTTCTTATTCCTTTGAAAGTTTTGCACAATACCTTTAAGTGAGATATAATCATTTAAATATGAATGGATCCTTAATTTTGGCATATAGCAATTTGGTTTTATATGTTATGCAATAAGCAATTGCTAAATATGATCAGAACAGTAGGGGTAGAAATATAGAATTTCATATTGTTGATAAATCATTAATTTTTTTGAGCTAAACTATATAATAATTTAATGCTCTATACATATTTTAAAAAGTAATATGTGTAAAATAAATGGAAACAATAAAAGTTCAGCACATTAAGAAGTTAAAAATTTAATATAAAGAAGACAAAATACAAACTAATATGATGAATTTAATAAATCATTGTTAAAGATCTTTAAGTTTTTTGGTACAATTTTGCAATAATAGTTTCAGGATTTTCCACAGACAAAATATTCCTACAAAAAAAAAAAAAAAAAAAAAAATACATAGTATAAAAAATTAACACATAAAAAAAGATCTGCTCAAATAAGTTAAAGGCCTTTTTTTTTCAGAGTTCCTAATAATAATATATAAATAATATCTTTGAAGAGCAAAAAATGTTTAAAAAAAATTAAAAACAATATATTTTAATATTTTATTTTTTGCAATGTTTACATAAAAATTAAAGCAAAAACATTCTTTATCCTTTTGTTTCTATACATTCATTCTGTAATTAATGCTAAGTTAAGGTCAGAATTATCCTTTATAGTAAAAAAGACACTTGATAATAAGGTCTTAACTTATTTCATTAGGCATACAAAACAGCATTAAAAAAATCAAAAAGCAGGAAAAAGGAATGCTTACCTCAAAACTTTAGACAGTCGTGTGGAATATTCTAACTGTTGTGCCTTTTGAAAGCCATGTCTTACAATCTGGAATACATATATTATAAGTAAAGGGATTAAATTTGATAAGAAATGGATAAGTGAATATAAATAGTAATTTTTTTTAAACATGATAATAGGAAAGGCTTTAAAAACATTTATAAAGTGATAGGGATTCACACCAGCATTAAGAAACCACGACAAGATTTGGAAGTCAAAAAGGCACCCCCAAGGCTTTGGTGGTACAAATTCATTATGTGGCAGATATGGGCAGTTCTACCATAATTTTTAATTTCAGGTATAAAAATATTGCGAAATTTATTTTTTAAAAATCACTTTAAATTTGTGCGAAAATGCTTATAAGGGTTCTAGATTTGCAAAAAAAGTCCAGCAAGGCTCATTTCTAAATTAAAAAAAAAAAAAATTAAGGGATGGCGTTTTTTAAAAAACCAGTTTAAGACTCGGTTAAAACCGTTCAGTTAAACCGACACTAAACAGCGGTTTTTAAAAATCGGTTTATAAAACCGGTTATTTATAAGAAAGGCTAAAATTTTGATGGGGAAAGATTAGGTTAGGTTTGAATTATCGTTGCACTCACGAGGGCTATTGGCGACGGGCGTCGTATTTTAGAACCACAATCAGGTGACGTAAATGGGAAAAGAAAAGAACGCATAATCGGAAAAAATCAAAATTGGAAATTAAAGCAGTTTGAACTTTAAAAAAAAATAAAAAAATTTGCCACACCTCATTTTTCTGGGCATGGTGCATGTAATGTGTTTTTTGGGCATGGTGTTTTGTAAAGTTAGACAAGAAAATAATACTTATTTGAAAATTTATTAATCCTAACAATTTAACACGAATATTTTTTATTTTTAGATTTTTTTTTTACAAGAGCTTCTTGTTCTTCGTACATTTGGTAGTTTTTGGCTGATGGGGCGAAGGGCTGGAGTAGTGGCAAAGTTCCACACACTTGGCTTTGATGCATAGTGTCTGCATTTAACTTCACATGCAAAGCATGAAAGTGCACGCAGACTAAGTTGGTTCGGAGATTTAGAACCCCACACTAACTGCTTCAATTTCATGGTGTTTATAATTGCCTTCAAATCTGGCATAACATGTTCATCAATAGCTTCAATATCTTTAGTAGATACTTGAAACAATTGAACTTTAATTTCTGAATTTTTCAACACCGTATAAAAAATATGCGCATCAGGAATATCAGTTCCATGTGCTACAAACTGATCTGCTTTTGTTTTAAGTTGCCTTTGACACCATCTGCAGAACTTTTACTGTGGCAAGCTTCGCTAAAATTCCACGTAACTTCTTTCAAACCTAGTTTGCTTGCAAAATACGTAAACAAAAACATGTTCGTTTTATTTCGATATTGCGTTGTTGACCCATCACTTTGAAAATGGATGGTGTCAATGTGGGGCCATGTCTTCTGAATCATTTGTAAAACTGGCAAGAGATGACCCCAAACTGCTCTACCATAACTTGCTTAAACTGCTCTACCATATAGTTTCAAACTGTACGCACTTAACATGAGAATTATTTTCTTTTTTCTCCATTGTTTTTTCATCCCCACTGGTATAAATCACACCAGTGTGGATTGAAATTGGTGCTTTTGAAGCACCAAAGTGAGCACCTTGAATTTCTGCGCTGTATTTACCCTCGTAGTTTTCGGAAAAGTCAATGACGATAAAGGCTTCATTAACTTTCAATGAATTCTTCAATCGTTCTATTGCGTTGAACTGATGGAAGATGTTAAAAACGTGTGTTAGAAACAAAGGTATTTCTGCATGAACTTCAGCAATGAGATCTTTTACGGAACACTGCATCTTTTCTTTTACAATTTTTACCTTTACAAGGTTCTTCTTAGAGTCCAGTCTTTCTTCGTTTTTTCGTATCCATTTGTAGTAGGTTATAACATCTTGTTGCTCTTCTATGTCGTTTAGATTTAAATTAATATGCTTCAATTTACATCAGCTACAGGTTCCACACATGCAATCTTTATTATTTATATCACAACATAAACTCTGTGTTAGATTTGACGCTTGAGTGAAACTAATAATTTTACACCGATGCAAACTGTCCACCATAAATTGCATGTTAGCATGCTTTACACACAAACACGTATCTCGGCCATTAACTTTTGGCTTCACAAACCAAAATGGTTTAAAGTTGCAAAATGAAGCATAGGATAATTTGATTCCAGTGTTTTCAATAAACCTTTTGTGCAAGTTTTGCAGAGTATCACAAAGATAGCGAACCTGCTTTTTTGTTTTTCTTTGTGTTATCGTATTTTTTTTTCCAGGTGCTGGACATGAATTGACATCTTCAAGAAATGCTAATACTGCCATCTTTTGCTGTTTTTGAATTTGTGCATTTTTCTTTTTCCTGTAATATTGTAAACTACAACCTACTGCATACTTTTTACACATGTAGTTGCTCATAAATGGCTTAGATTTTCTGATGCATCGGTACTTTTTAAGAAGCTTTCCGGCGATGCACTTGGCAAATAGCTGTCTATCTCTGGAGGAATAAGGATTACTTGCATTATTTTTAAGCTGAGACACATGCATAGCTCCAAATAATAGTTGTTTCTTAACTTCTGAAGTATCTTTCTTGAGAATTTCCTTTACTTGTGTTCTTTGGGAAGAAGCTTGTGCCATTGTGTTCATTTGTCTAAAAATTTTTTTCCATTTCTCTGTTTGACATATTTGAGATTTAAGTTTGAGTTTTGTTTTGTAGAGTTCTCTATAAGTTTTGCAACGCTCTTTTCTTACAGCCTTTCTTCCTGCTGTTTTTCTTGTACTACTACCATCACTTCTCTTACAGCTACCATCACAAACTTTGGATTCAATGCAAGTGGAGGTTTCAAGACGGGGAATTTTCGATGCAGGTAGATTGTCATCAGACATGGGTGGTGCATTTGCTGATGTATCATTTGCCAGATCGTGTTGCTTTCGTTCCCTCTGTCTTTGGCGAACCTTGTTAGCTCTCCACATACTTCGAATTCTTATATGTTTCGCGGAATTCATTTGGGAAATTGATTTTAACTTCCCTTCTGCTTTTCTTCTCTCATTTCTCTCTTTCTCAAATTTACAATATTTACTATAAGCCTCCGGATTACTTTGTAGCTTCTCTCACTGCTTTCTTTTTCTCTCTATCATACGCTCGTTTTCGTGCCAATTTTTGTGTTAATTCGGAGCTAACGTCCATAACTATAGAAAAAAAAATTGTATGATTTCACATTTATTCGATATTTAATTAATTGATCGCATGATTATAATTACATTAAAAATTGTCTTTTTAACAAGATTGGTTCTTCCTTTTAACACTACGAAGCCTGTGGGCAATTAGAAGTAATTTTTGCAGCTAATACTTTAGATTAGCAAGCGTGAACAAGCTGTACTTTACATTGATATTACAAAAGAAAAAGAAAATGATACCAAAAATTCTTTTACAACGTTCAATAATTATTTTCTGAGAGAAGGTTAACACCAAAAAAATAATATTTTTAACTAATTTGAACTGTACAAATTGTCGTGATAAACCCTGCACATCACTTTGATTCCAGTTCGAAATAATAGTTTTATTTAAAAACTAATGTCAAAATAATCACTTCAACACCTTCAAATTTAGTTACGACCCTTCTTACATTTTATCAAGTACTCTAAGACTTTAAAAAAATTCTACAAGAGTAATAAATATAGGGTGACCACACGTACTGCATTTCGCAGTTTAGTTCATAAATCAACTATCTAGCTATAGAAATTGTTTAAATTGTCTCCATTAAATTTTTGTAGTTTTTTCAAACAAACACAGTGTAAATTAAACATGATTTAGGAAATTTTAATGATGATTTTACAGTTGGAAAAGTTAATTACCTAGACAAATCTGGTCATGCTAAACAAATATCGTGTGAAATATGAATCAATTGAAAGACATGAACAAATAAGAAAAATCACACATATCAAATAATCATGTTACCTCATTCAGAAGAAATTTCTAATAAATCGTAGTTTACTATTTATGTAGTTTCACAATGCTGTTTTAATACCTAATTGACAAAGTTCAGTTGGGGAATATTCTCGTTTGTTGCATGTAGACTAATTCGGCGCTTCTGCCAGATATTTTAGGGTTTTTACTGCATCTAGTTTGTTTTAGTACACATGCTGCGTGCTCATGCAAATTCATGACAAAATTTACAAATGTCAAAATTCATGACTTTTCATAAGCGCACGAATCCTGAATGTACCAAAAACCAGGGACAAAGTTAGGAGACAAAAAAATCACATTATAAATATTAAGAGTCAAAATTTTATGGAAGAAATTTGTTATGCTACAGTATTAGTTCAATTTAAAATCCAATTGGATGTAATTTTTAGCTAAACAATGTGTTAGTTTGAGCCTTAAACTAAAAATTTGACATTCGGGACACACGATGGTAAGGACTTTTCTGCATTGTTTTGCATCCTAAAATTTTTGTTGGGGTTTCTTTGCTTGAAAATTCCGATTTGCAATTATATAAGGGGCAGTCTATTAGTATAATAAGGAAAATTGAAAAGAAATATTAATTTTTTTTGAAGTTATGCCCAAGGGACATGAAATTAAAAAATTATGGTAGAATTGCCCATATATAGGTGAAAATTACAAAATTTTAAAGCTGGCCATTAGAGGTCAATTGTGAAAAGCAATAAACCAAGTTAAATAATCAAACATTAATTTATCATTAAAATTTAGTCTTCTACAACGAACACTATCATTCTACCAGTTTACAATAATATCATACAGATAAAAAAAAATTCTAATTCAACAATAGAATTCTTAAAAAGCAACTGATTTTTTATCACTTTGTTTTCACCGAAATAAAAACAACAAAAAAATATGATTTAACTACACTCTCTGTAACTTCTTTCTTTCTAAATTTTGTACGTTGGTTCACTAGTAAGCAGTTAGGGAGTTCCGCAGAGGTAAGTAGTGGGGCAGAAAGATATAACCTCCAGGAACATCAAAGTCCCAGTATAATGTTTTTGTTGTATTAGGTGCTCTGAACAAAGATACTTTAAATCTTCCAAGATAATCTTGCCTTATGTTTTAAACATGTTGCCTTGAAATTTGCCTTATTCTATACACTTGTTTAGAGATTGAGTAATTGCTTCATTCTTTGTGAAAGTTTTTTTTTTATTTGTTTCTACCAAAAGGGGTTCAATTAAACAGCCTGAAAACAGATAACTCCATTCTTCATGATATCCACTGATGCACTATTAGCATTTAAAAGATTTATTGATGAATTAATCTCGATCAATATAGATGCTATTATTGATTCTAAGCCAATCAGGATATCAGGGGTTGAAATTAAGTAGTCAATCTGAAAAAATAGCTGGACAATTGACACAAAGCTTTTATTCCCTTAAAAAAAATCTACGAAAAAAATATCACAATTGAAACTTACTTGTTTTGTAATCCCTGCTAATAAGGCAACATTAAAACCGTAACTTTTTGGACAAGCTCCATTGACAAATTTATATAGGAAAGTAATTTTTTCCAAAGCAGGACATTCATGATCCTGTTCTACCATGCATGCCTGCAAAATATTTCATAAAAACAATTCTCAATACACAATTCAAGAAAATATTGATTAATTATTCACAACACTATATTTACCTGCTGACTTTTTATTTTAAGGGATAAAATTTTAAGTAGTATTTGCCCGAAATTTAAACATTTTAAAAGTTATTTTGAAAATATTGGTATTGCATTTAAATTATATTTTCAAACAAAAGTTTATTTAAGAGTGTTACCATATGTCCAAGCCCTACGTAGGGATGGCCTCGGAAATCTTCAACAAGACTATGGTAGTGAGTAGAAAATAAGGTCCGGCAGCCTATGTCATTAGCTAGATATTCTAAAGCAGCAGAAGCCATAGCAGTGCCATCAAATGTTGCAGTTCCCCTACCTACAAAATAAGTTAAAAACAACTTAACCCTCTGAGGGATAAGTAAATTGTAATCTTATAAAAGTGTAAACTTGCTGTTTTTAGTGTATTAGTTAACTTCAAACAGTAAAAATATTTTGTTAAAAAAGTTTTTATATGCGTATATAGTTGTTTTAAAAGACTTCAAAATGCTTAAATTAAAAATGGTATTTTTTTAAAAATATGTTTTTGCTAAAAAAACTGACAGTTGACAGGTTTTTATTGTTTGTATTTCTCAGGTGTTTAAAACTCACAGATTAGTAAGAATCTGGAAAAGGACATTCAATCGATCATGTGTACAAAAATATGTTATTGGTTATACTAAGGGCTGTTTTTTTCAACCTCCGATGGGCAGTAACAAAAAGACAGGTCAAAATGCAAAAAAAAAAAAGATATTTTAAACCAAAATAAAGGAAAATACTGCTTATTTCTCCACATAATCACCTTCACGATTAGGCATTTGTCATACCTGTAAAAAAGCATTGAAATACCCTCTTACCCTCTTCATAAAATGCAGCCACCAATGATTAGGAGGGAGCTGTGGCGATTTCGTTTAAAGAGGTAAATGTAGAAGCTTCACATCAATTTTTTATGTTTTCCAAGCCACTGCCAGTCCATAATTCACTTATGGTAAACCTTTGAGTTTCTCTAAACACTTGGACAACTAGCTGAACAATACCGTCTGTAGTGACAGACTCGCTTCTTTGGTCCATTTCTTCATGAACATCAGTATTGTTCAGTGAGTTGACCAAGTGTTTAGGGAAACTTGAAGGTTTACTATAAGGGAATTATAGATACAGGGTTGCCAGTCAAATTTAGTAAAAAAATAGTTGCTTTAGTAGCCTAGAACTTTCAAAATAGTAGCAAAAATAGTCTCCTGATTATCAAAAAAGTAGCAAAAATAGCTGCCTAAAATTTAAATACGCTATGTATAATTAAAAAACTAAAGAATTTACAATTAATGTTCATTGTTTTTTTAAACAGTTTTCATATTTAAATGCAAAGTTTCAAATAACTTTTCCCATTGATTTTCAAGAATTCAAGTTTTTTTTTTAATCACCAGATTTAGGTAACATAATTAAACCGGTGTGGATCAAAGTTAATTCTTCAATCAATATACATGGATTTAACTTTGATTGCATCCTTGAGCAACTCTTTACTTCATTAGCCTAAAATCTGAAAAGAATGACACCAATTTTGTATTTATAGTTAAAAGAATGTTCCTCAGAGCTGATCAGTGCATAAACATGTAGTCAAATTTAAAATATATATTTTTTTACATTCCTTAGAAAAGTCCAAAACAAGTGGAATTGTTTTTTTCTTCAGTTAATGAACCAGTTTTACTAATTTAATAAGAATAATGACAACTGAGATCTGCAATCCAATAGTTAAGAAATATAGATTCTTATTGTCACAAAAACCATATGTTATTTCCCTAATCTTGCAAAACATCAACACTTCCACCATCCAAGGTGACCAGACAAGAGTTAGAAATTGGATGCAAAAATTTAGGAGCAATTCATGCTACTAACTAAAAAATCTAGGAGCCAGTGCACATTTTTTGGATCGCGGAGTTTTTGCAATTTCAGGAAAGATGGAGTTCTTAAATTTTAGGAAATACAAACAATGATCGTCAGATTTTCTAGATTTTATGAACGGAGTATCCCATTGTGTATCCCCAGAGTTTTGCAATTTAAGGATCACAGTACTGGAGAATTTTGACAAATTTGTAATTGTTTCAAATTGCAACTTTAGATAAATTTTCGGCAAGTCTTAAGAATTCATTTTAAAAAAGATGATAGTGACATTTCAGAAAATTAGTTGCAATAACTAATTTAAATTTTAATTTGCCGAATTGTAGGATTTGCGACTAGCAACCGTAATTTCGAACCTCGACCAGACATGCTTTTTGCAGTACAGTAAACATTTTAATGTCATTTCCTGCCTGTTTCAATGTAAGATCTAAATGTTATTTATTATAAAATGTACTGCATTTCTAGCAAATAATTCGGTAGCAAAAAGATAATTAAAAAAAATGACATAATAGACAAAATCTATTCAATTCATACTTTTTATAAAAGATAATGTAACCAAATGTACTATTTTTAATGAAAACCTTTTTATATTTTTCTAGGTACACTTCACAAGAGCGAGTCAAAATCAAAATTTTTACCATTAACATTAAAAAAATTCTGGTCATTCTACACCATCAGAAACTCCTGCAACCCCACTATCTTAAAACTACGGCGACTTTAATATCCTGAAACTCCGGAGATTTTAATATCCTGAAACTCCGGAGATTTTAATATCCCAAAACTCCAGCAAATTTAATGTCCTGAAACTTCGGCGATTCTTATATCCCGAATTTTTGGCGATCTCAATAAGATAAGCATAGTGGCTTAGATTGTAGAGCTACTAAGTTGACGTGGAGCTCAAAGAAACCGTCACAACTCCCTTCAAATCATTGGTGGCTACATTTTATGAAGAGGGTATTTCAAAGTTTGTTTACAGATATGATAAGTGCTTTAATCGTCAAGTTGATTATATGGAGAAATATGCAATGAGTATTGTACATTACTTTTGGTAAAAAAAAAAAAAAAACTTTCATATTTTGATCTGTCTTTTTGTTACAGCTCAGGAGAGGTTGAAAAAAAAAAAAAAAACAGCCCTCGTATATGCCGACCTGTCAATCCCAAAATTTCTAAAATCTTGCAACAATTTGTTGTGTTTATAAATCAATGTCACAACTTGACTTACAAATATCTGATAATTTTATTTTAAAGAAAGAGCAAAGCTATTAACCTTCTGCCTTCTGATGGTACAACATGTGTACCAGCAATGGACACTCCTTTGACTACGGACCTGGTACAACATATGTACCTCTCGCTGCGACCCCCTTTTCGCCAAGCGAGTTGTCAATTTTGATGAATTGTAGTAACGCTTTGTGAGTTCATGACAATATGGTCTTTGTGAAAGGTGAATGTGTTCTGTTCTGGACAAGCCTTGACGTTGAAATCTATAAAATTTCGAAGGACTGTTGCCAAACCTGTCCCCAATGCTAAGTTGTTCGTAAATTGCAAGTGATTAATGACTGGTTTGAGCATATTTAAAAATTAATTTAAACTGTGATCATTTTAAAATAACATATTTCAAAAATCTGATCTAACATAACAAACTAACAAAACCTTTCACAATTTGAAAAGGTTTCCTTTTACTCTTAGGAGCATGTATGATGATCTTGAATTTTAAAATAAGTTTCAAAACATAGTTGTATTCCAACAAATCATCTATTGGTTGAAGTTTTATATGTAATGGAAACTCAAGCAATAGTCCAACACTTAGTTTTAAGGAACTATGGTACGGAATTTAAAAATAAAAATGAATATTTTTTGATAAATCACTATTAGGTAATAACTCGATTAATTACGTTAGATTATTTATTGTTATTTAATGTATTAAATGCAAATTTTGTGCTTCAATTAGTATTCAACAGTCTACCAAAGTTTCCAAGGTACACAGTGTTAAATTCTGTATATTAAATTTTGGTTAAAAGAAAAAAAACCCTTTTCAATACTAACCCTGTCCCATTTCATAAAATTGAGTGTATTTTTTATTATTTGAATCATATTGTTATATTACATTTTTGAAGATTTAAATGCAAAATTAAAAGGTCTTGTTGAGTAACAAGTATGCCGATTCGAAAGGAAATGCTAGATGCTACCAAAATACTTTGAAAAGTCAGACACAACTGAAAGGGAATCTCCTCTTATAAATGTTCCTTCATTCATTTCTCTCAAATATCAAGCTGAAACTATACTGTAATTTATAATTGCAACTTTGGATTTTGAGTGTTTGGGGAAAGGGGGATAACAAAGAAGGTATGGTCAATAGGGTTTATTCTGAAGCTCAATGCGCTCAAGCTACTAGGAAGGAACCTCTTTTTGTTACAGGTGACAGGTTCAAATTATCAGTTATCCGTCTCAGTTGGAACTATACTGATACTGTAGCCGTTTATGAATTAGTCATGCACAATAATTCCTCACTAAGAATATGCTTTGTATGTTGCTTGACTTTTCGAGGACGTCTTTTAGAAACTGTCATAACGCCTTCAATCCATCAATATAATTACTAAGCAGTTAAAAATGAAGTAACAAGTAAACTTAGTAAATAGTTTCCAATGAATGCATATTTGTTGTCGTGTGGATGTTTTGTACAATTTGTAAAATTTTCTTGTCATTGTGAAAGGTAAGCGTGTCTTATTTTGAACAAAGCTTGGCGTTGAGTTCCATGAAATTACGAAAATCTTTTGCCAAAGCTAAATTGTTCCTGAAATGTAAGTGCTTAACGACTAGTTTAGAGAAAATTCGGATATAAAAGGGCACAATATACCCATTCCATTTTAGTCGTATGAGTGATCTTTAAACATGGCGTCTCGGCAAAAAAATTTGACCCAAAAAGAAATCTATGGCAGAATCCGATGATGAAAACTACACCGATAGCGACAGTGAATGCGATGAACTAAAAAATAATTTCAAACACTTAATAAGAAATTGGAATCAAATGAATGGGATTTTTCGAACTCATAAAATAATTCCATAGGACATCTAAAGTTGATATCCCTTGTGTGCTGGGTTATGAGCAAACTTTAATTGGTGGCATCAAATTACCGAATAAAATTGGGAAAGCATCATATAGAGAAGGTCAACACATTAAAATAAACGGAATTTAAAAGGGTTCTCTGTTGCGTACGAGTTGTAATTTTATTTTGACTTTTTACACCTATAGTATCTAAAATTCCTAATAACTTTTTGTATTATTTTGGTAGTACTTCACAATTAAACACATAATCAGTGATTTTATCGAAATGGAGTTTAAATTTAGGAAGCTATGCCGTAGAATTTAAGTAAACTAAACAACAAAAATGTTTTTAAAAAATCTATGAAATAAATATTTTTTTATAGTGTTAACAGTAGAAATGTCTTGTAATAGCTATTTTTGTAACAAGTGTGAAAAGTAATACTTTTTAAAACGAGTGACATAATGACACGGTATGCTTATATTATTTTTATAATTACGTGCAATATCAAATATAATAAGTTAAAAAAATCAACCTCTATAATGTTTTTACGTAAAGCAGGGTGGCATCATTAAATCTTTGCAATTACGAAAGGTAAACTTATTTTTGATTCTTATTCAATTCGGTTTTGCAAAAACAATTAACAACAACAATGAAAGTTTCTAACTTTCATAAGTAATATAAATAGCAGCTAACAATGCCACTTTAAATAAGCTGCCAAAAAAAAATCTTATATTGAAATTACGATGTGAAAGTCCGATTTTTTCACATGATTATGAAAATGGCATTAAGTGGTCCTAATTCTTAGTGTATACTTTTAATCAGCAGTCTAATTTTAAAAAACTTTTTAAAAAAAGAAATAAACATTAAAATTATAAGATTTTTAATAAAAAAAAGAACTTGGTAGTATAAGCTTTTTTTTTCCACGGAATGTGCAATTACAGTTTTAGTATTGCAACCTTTCAAAGCCAGAGCATAACTACATAGTAAACTTAACGATCGCACGTCAACGGGTTGAAAGGGGCTTGGCAGTTGAAAGGTGTCTCTCTGTGGGGTCTACCGAGGGTTCAACTGGTGTGGCGAGAGACAGATAGAGGATTAAAGTCTTGAAACATCCCCGTAGTCAAGGGAAATTTTACTCAACCCAAGGCCGCAGGCTAAAGGTTAAGCTAAAGAGCACCAGCGATAAGAATGTGTTAAGCTTTTCACTCCGATCATCAGCGGTTTGCCGTTCTATGCAAATTTTTCCTCTTTGTCGTGTCACGTCTATGACGTCACGTCCGCATGGCGGAACGTTAGGTGGTTTTGCATTTTAGAAAATCAGAGATAGCCAGGTATTGAGGAATGATTTATAAACAGGTGCTGGGTATTTCTACATAGTTCTTCGGAAGATGGTTATCCCAATCAAAATGAAATTTTAAATAACAATTTGTGCGGCTGGGCCGTTGAAACTCCAGGTGTTTGAAAAGAAAAGTTCCAAAAATGTATTTTTTTCCCGAGTGTATTCCTTCCCTGGTGTGAAGTGTATCAGCAGCCCTCAACGCTAGGTTAGGAATTTCAGAAATGCATTTGAATGATGTAATTAGTTAGGGATTTAGTGGATTATTAGGAATTTCTTTTTTTGCAAAGCTGTTAGGAATATTTTTTACGTCGTTTCTTATTTGTTTGAGGGAGTTAATATTTTTTTCAAATTAGTTAATTTTCCTGTAAACAGGGTTCCTGCCAAAATGAAATGTCCAAAATTCATGACTTTTCATGACTGAAATTAACCATTTTCATGACTTCAGGAATCGGGCCAAAAATGAGGAAAATTCCAATTTGAGCCATTATGATATTTAATGTGCAATGCATTATATTCTAAAACATACTTTTATATAAACTAAACAATTATTTCTTGGCAATCTAAACCAAGTGCAGGAAAATACAGGGTTTTTACCAAAATGAACAATCCCAAACTCATGACTGAGTTAACCTATTGTAGAAGTAATGCTTAATGTATTAAAGTTTTCTTTGATTAATCATTCCGAGTTCATGTGCTCGTTACATCTGTGGTTCGGGAAAGTCCTTTGATCGGTCATGCGCAGTTTACCATTCCAGGATATTTTTTTGTTCTCTAATATGTGTGCCTTTTATAGGAGATGTCGCGTACCCAGCATACCTTGCGAAGCGTGTGGATAAACTCCTTCCGGTCCCTACTTCCGGTATTCTCTACATGAATTCAGTGAGGATTGCGCTGTTGTTTACAAATGTGTGATGTTTTTTGAATTACTTCATAAAAATGCCGGTGCATTACAGTGTTCCACGATGTTTTTCTAATAAACAAAAGTCCAAAGGTTTAAGTTTCTTTGGATTTGCCAAGAATTTAGGTGTAATATGCCCATTGCTCATACCTCTAATTTTAGTATTCTCTATGCGAATTCAGTGCTGTTGTTTACAAATGTGTGATCTGTTTTTTGAAATATTTTATGAAAATGCCGGTGGATTAGTGTTCCACAATGTTTTTCTAATAAACAAAAGTCCAAAGGTTCCAAAGGTTTCTTTGGATTTCCAAAGAATTTAGGTGTAAAATTCAGCGCATCGAAATTAGAATACATTGAAAATTTCAGAAAGGAATTCGAATTCGAAGTACTTCAATTATTTAAAAAAACTTCAAAATTTAATGCTCATTTAAAAAACATAGGAAGCCATTTTTATTAGAATTAAATCACCATTGCCATCGCAACAATTGCTTGAGAAACTTTAATTCTTTTAGACAATAAATTAAAATAAATTTATTTTTGAGACATAGATCAATTTAAGATGACGTCAAATACATATTTCACTACGAGATCTTTGTATGTTGATATAAATTGTTTTCATTCTATTTAAAAGCGAGAAATTTTACATATTTATTCTTTGAAATATAAATTTTTGCAAACGATTTAAGTTATAATTATTTAATTTTCGAAATAAAATAAATAAAACTAGCCGAATTTAGCAAGTAAATGTTTATTGAGGAGTAGTTTTTTTTTGGTTTTTGTTCTACGAAAAATTAAATACTTATTTATAACTGCAAATAAAGCTGTGTTTAGTGAAAGATGCTGTGTTTAATTAGATGCTGCATTTAGTGAAATTTATTTTAAATTTAATGTGGAAAACGGTTGTTGATGTCACTTAGTGTTACGAACCTAGTTTTTTCAAGATAATAATTTTAGTACGTATTTAAGTAATAGGAAATTAGGCTATTTTAGTTCTTTAAGAACTTCTTGTTATTTGTACAAATGAAAATGTTATGGAATACTTTTTGTTTAAAAATTTATAAAGATCTATTTATTTTAAAAGACACGAGAAAGGTATTTGTTTATAAAATGCTCAATAATTGTTCAGAAATATAAACTGAGCATAAAAAATAAAACTTTTGGATTTTAAAACAAAAGTTATGCATCTACAGTTCATTACTCAAACAATCACCACAAAAGAATAAAGAAATATATTATGCACACAAAATTGTATATTATAAGGTTTATTACACCAATAAATTAACAAAGCTTTGTTTTTATTAACTATTCAATTAAAATGAAATAAGTATCCAAGAAATATCCTAAAGAGTATACAGGTTTTTTGAGAAATGTACAGTACATAGACTACATAACCTTGAACTGTAATTTCCAGTAGTTTTAGCATCTAGTGCTTTTAATTCCTGCTTTTAATGTGGAACTGACTTCTCGAAAGTCATATTAACAAAAAAAAATATCTCTTGAAACATTTAATTTTAAAAAAAAATACATTTTTTTAAGCCTGACAAAATGTCAATACAAAAAGTTAGCAGTCGACTAAACCGGAAATAGATTATCCACACCGGTAGAGCAGAGACATCTAGCGGATAAGTTTGACCTAAGCACCTCCTATTGCTACTGCATCCCTTCTTTTAATAACTGGTTACACTTGCATTAAAAAAGGTTTCAAAAACACCAGTTAAAACAAAATTAGAAAAAAAGCATATCAGCAAAATTATTGATACAAATTTATTTCTTAAATAATAGGATAAAATTACGGCTACAGCTCTAAAATCCTCTCTTCAATAAATTTCACCGAATTAATATTCATTGACTACTTTTACAAACAATATAAATTGAGGCGATCCGAAAATCATGCAACTGTGGCTATCAAAACATCTAAAAGCTCTGGAGATCTGAAAATTAAAAAAAAAACTCTCGCGATCCGAAATTCGCTTAACTCCCGCGATCCAAAAGTCACGAAACTCTCGTGATCCAAAAGTCGCAATACTCCGGTGTTCCGAAAGTAGCAAAACTACGGCGATCCGAAAGTCGAGAAGCTCCGACAATCCAAAAAGACATTATAAAATCTTTAAAACCTGTTTTATAAAACATAACACGAAGTGACGAAGCAAAGAAACGAACTTGATATCAAAATAATTTTTAATTAAAAAGAAACATCAATTTAATATAAAGTTTAAAAAAATAAAGATTTGTAAATAGAGAGCGTTTCCGCCATGTTTTTAAGGTTCACCAGCTCTCCATATCAAATCCCCAGATTTAAAGCTTATTTATTTAAAAAAAGACCATGAAATTTCAAAGCCGAAGCTTAAATGTCCCGCAAAGAAATACACCCGCAGCCGCGATGATCAAAAATCCACATACGCGTGATGTGTACGCGGTGAAAAAGAACGTAAACAAACACGGCACCCAGCAGCAACATGCCGTGACGTCACCGATCTACGCAATAGCCCGATGACGTCACCGCTATTACGAACTTATATTTGCATGAGAGGAAAAATAATTAAACTAGCAAATTATTATTTGCTAGCAAAACCCAAAATAAACACCGATTTTCATGACTTTTGGTAGTTTAAAGCTCAAATTCATAAATTTTTGATCGTTTTTTGCTCAAATTCATGACTTTTCATGACAAAATTTACCCTACGTCAAATTCAAGAATTTTCATGACATTTCATACACGCACGAACCCTGTGTAAAACTTGTAATCCAGCACGGCTTAATTAAAACATTCCTTCAGTAAACTGTAAACGTGTTAATTTGTACAATATATATATTTTGTTTCAAATTTTCTACAAATTTGTTTACACATTTCATTTAATATACTTATATACATACAATATTTATATACAGCATTTTTCAAATTAAAAAAGAGTTCTATTTTACCTTATGTCTGTTTATTTGGCTTGGTTATTTTTGAAAGCTAATACTAAAGCTCTGGCTAGGCATCATTAACAATTAGTTGACTTGAACATAACGAGACAATTGGACTGGCTAAGCTAATGGGATTTTTTTTAAAATGCACAATTTTATACTCAAGATCAGTGGTTCTCAACCTTTTGTCGGTGACGACCCCCTAATGCCACAAAATAACTTCGCGACCTCCCTCCCCCTGTCCTACACATGCTGTACTCTTTATTAACTATTATATTTGGGTAAATTTTTTTATATATTTTTATCTTACGATGGCTGTCCCGACTTGGATTTTTCAACTTTCATACTTAGCAGACATATTTATGCACCTAAATGAGCTAAATATCGAGCTACAAGGTTGAAATACAACAATAATCAAAATCCAAGACAAAATTAACAGATTCTTACAGAAACTGAATGTTTATGCTGCTAAAGTTAAGAAATCTAATTCTGAAAACTTTCATTTATGTTACGAATTTAAAAGTTCCGACAAGCACAAGTTTCTCATTAGCTTGTTGCAACGTAACCGTACTAGAATTAAATTATGTATTAATAACATAAAAGACTTGAAATGTAAATTAACCAAGATATAAAGTAAAATAATGTGTGGTGTTTTTTTTCCATTCTAGTTGTAAAGTAAATTATTGTATAAAACGTTACATTTTATAAAACGTTGCATAAACGTATTTTTAAAAAACTTTTTGCGACCCCCCTAGGATCTCTTTGCGACCCCCCGGTTGAGAACCACTGCTCTAGATAGTAGATCATGCACAATTTGAATTAAGATACGATTTTGGTTGTTGCTGCTGCAAGGTTCGCCATGTTAGCTCATTTATCGAATGCAATTCTAAAATTAATTGCACCATTTTATAAATTCGATGGCCATAAGATGCAAGAATGTCGTCTTTAAACAATTTAAAAAGTGGAAAATTTCAAAAGCAACTATTAACCTTCTTTTAAAACAGTACAATAAACAATTAAACATAAAAAATTCTGGAAGTATCCGGAAAAGAAATTAACTCTGGTAATGAAGATTACATAAAAGATAAAAAAACGAACCCAGAAGAACTGCCTAAACATTTACCAAAAAAAAATCGATTCTATTTGGATCAGGACAGCCTATTTGTCATTATAGACGAGTCTTATTGTTGTCTCAATGTTGCTGGTGCTAGTAAGTACTACCATTTTGTTCATCTGATTCTGTTCCCGTAAAATATGGAATAATACTCAAAGAGAAATTTGGCAGAAGAGTGATGGTGTGGGACAATATGGATAAGGATGGGATTGTGTCCCTACTGGCCTCTTTGAGGGAACTGTGAATGGTAAAATTTACTTGTCACAATGTATAAAGAAAGTACTGATAACCTTCATCTTCCAACATTATCAGAAGGAAGTTCTTTCGGTCTGTCCTGATATGGCTATTAGTCATTATACAAAAGAAGTGATCGAGTATCTGAGGAACCAGGATATTGATTTCATAAATAAGACGGACAATGCACCTAACCTCCCACAAGCAAGAGGGATAGAAATAGTCTTGGTAATTATAAAATGTAAATGTTAGCAAGAAAAAAAGGAGCAAAGAAATTTGGCCTTATTCATGAGGGTATATCATCGCCTCCTTAAATCAGTGTCGGAAGAAACTGTACAAAATGTCATGACGGCGGCTAGAAGAAATCTTCGCAAAATGGGACATAGTTGTATATTCGTTGATTTGAAGTATTGAAAGTAAATACAATGTTTGTCTGTCAATTTGATGCAAGTAGCATTCATGTAATATTTTGTTGAATTTAAAAGAAAATCAAGTTGTCTCATTCTTATTAAGGACATGCTTTACTCAATCATCTTGCAAATTAAAAGCACATACCTAGCTCATCAATTAACACAAAGGAATCTGATGTAGCATGATGCAAAATGCTTGATGTTTCACTAGCTTCTATGAAAAAAGTGCTTTCTCCTAAGGATTAAAAAAAAAAGAGAAAATTTGTAATATATTTATATAAGTGGCTAAAAGATTTATAACCTAATACAAATAGATACTTTTAAACGAGTTAAACATAAAAAAAATAGTAAGGTAAGGTGTGGTAAGTGGGACCCCTTTTGGCATAATTCTACTTAAGATCCTCATAGCACTAAATGTAAAGGGCCTAACAACTTTTTTTTTGTGGTCCATTCTCTCGTATGATATTACTGTACCCATGGCAATCTTAAAAACAAATTGGCAAAAAATAAATTTAAAAAATAATTTGTTCTTTTTGGTCGTCGGAGTGGCCCACTTGCCCTGCAAGGTGGGGTAAGTGGGCCCTCCCCCCCAATATATTTTTACAAATTACTGGTAGAGATATGGTGGGGCAAGTGGGATAATCTACATGATATTTTGTAGATTAGTGTTTGAAACAAAAAATTAACGATAAATCTTCAATAGTTCCCCAATAGCAACTTTTTCTAGCATGCAAGCTAACTAAAAGAAAATTGGAAAAATTTGGAAATGAATAAAAAAATACTACAGGGTGTTTCAAAATTGACCGGAAACATAAACGATGCAATTCCGAAATATTTACCCAACCCCTCCCAAAAATAGTAAAAAGCCAATTGATCACGCGTTTTGGTCGTGGTTGCATCCTTGAACTAGGGCAGTACGAGAATGTGTTGACGAAGGAATGCATTCGTTTTGAGTTTGGTTTGGTTAATCGACATATTGCCTAGTAATTTTACAATCTGCAGATTCTGTTACATCACAATTTTTAAAACTACTAAAAATGATTAGTAACTACGAAAATCGAATATTTGTGTTTGGATTTCATTTTAAATGATTTGGTGTGTTTTAAATTTTAGCAGAATATTGGAAAATTCAATAAAAACTAAACGTTTTGCGATAGAAATGTACATTTTGTCGAAATGAGTATGTGTTGGGACCAAAGAGTTCTATAGTTGGTTCGAGACTGAACCGGCTGTGAGGAGCCCTGTGGTCAGTGTCTTGATCTACGGATCGCAAGTTCCCGCGATCGAGTCCTGGTCGCTGAAAGCTCACCGGTGTGTGCGGAGTAATTGCTCGTTAAATCTGTTGGGTTCGAAAGTCCCATGATCGGTCATTGCGCAGTTTCCCACGGGTACAGGTTCCTGGAGACTATTTCCCTCCCCTTCAGGGACATTTCTAAATTGTGGAGGTGGCGCGTGATAGATGGCAGCATCTGTCACATATATGTGTGCATGTGAGTGCGTGTGTGTTGTGACTGTCTTGGTATGGTATTTGTATATATATTCCAGCTTGTGTGCCTGTTCAGAGAACCGCTTATAAACTTTGTGACTGTCTTACTTGACGAAGGTTTATAAGCGGCTCTCTGCAAGCACACAAGCCTGAAAATATATGTATACCAACCAATATAGAGACTGAACCTACCAACCACACCATGGACCAACATGGAGACAATATAGGGTGGCATGTGCGGCCCGATGGCCACGTGGTTTGGATCGCAGACCATTACAATAGCAGTTTGCGCGCTGTAACGGGTACGGGTTCAATTCCCGCCTTCACCTTGGTAGTACTTTCTCTATGCGAGTAAAAATTCCTTCTGTGGCTGTCTTACTTAACGAAGGCTTATAAGCGGGTCTCTGATCATGCAAACAACCCGGAATATATGTACATACCTACCCTGCATAAATAAGCAAAATACAATAATTATTATCTATGGACTGGTGATCAACATCAAGTTTTGTAAAAAAATAATGCAACAACCTATCAAAATGAACAGCCTACTTAAAAATATGTGTTGAAAACTAGTTGAATCTAATTTTAATCAGATGTAAATTCAACCAAACCAAACTAAAAGTACTACATTCTTGTGTAGCACAAGTACAAGCTTTCTTGCACGACCGAAAGTTAAGCCAATTATTTAGTCGTTTTTTATCGGCGGAGCCCGGGTAAATATTTAGGAATCACACCCTATACATTTTCGGTCAATTTTGGAACACCCTGTATGATGTTGTGAATTACGATAAGATGCAATTTTAAAAATTGTCACAAACAGGATTGTACCTTGTTACATGCTTAAATGAAAATGATGAAATAATGTTTCCTGTATATATTGGGGTAAATACATAAAAATATGGCAACATATTTTTTTAAAAGTCAATAATTGGGGAAATGCCAGGGGGGTGGCCCACTTACCCTATTCTAAATTTCAATTTTTTTTACAAAAAATTATGCATGATTTTTAAGGTTAAAAAACACATTGATTTACAGTGAATACTACATCTAACCACACACAAAGTTATTACGATTCCCTTCAAAATAGCAAACTATCTGTTTCATATTAAATTAAACTTAGTGAATGTGTGAACCTTATACGTATTTTATTTCAAATACAGTAAAACTTCTCGGGAGCGACCACCCTTCCTTCTGAGGAAAATAGGTCGTTGAGGGAGGGTGGTCTCTTTGAGAAGTTTCATAACAGAGCTGCTTAAATGTTCAAATCAATTTTATAAACAATGGTTTAGTAGTAAAAATTAAGAAAAGTATACAATTTTCATCATTTTATTTAGTTATTTCAATTATATCCAAAAACAAATAATCTACAATTATATCCAAACACCTTAATTTTTACAATACAAGTTACAATCTTTTAAAATAAGAAAAAAATACCTTTTTGATTAATTTTTGTTCATTTTTCGGAAAGTACCTAATATTTCAATTTGTTTTTAAGTTTTGAAAAGACTATTTATTGTCGTGTTTCGCAAATTTAACATTCATTGGTATTCCTCCATTCTGTGAGTTTCTTAAACTCCTTGTCGATTACAACGCCTTTCGCCAATAGCCCTTGTGTAGCTCTAGTGCGAAGATAATTCAAACCTACCTGGCCCTACCTTAAACTCCTTGCCATCAGCGTTAGCCCCTCGTTTGTGTGACAACGATTAGCACTAGTGATTTGCTTTTGGAAGGGCGTGACCAAGCGTTACTTTGACTAGGGATGTCAAGGTACATAATGCAGGGATGTTAGTGCTTCTTGAACAAAAAAGCTGAAATCCAAACCAAATTCTTGGTTTGGATAACCAAAAAAGCTGAACTAAGCGTGACCGATAAAATTGGAATTTTAGCAATTATCACGACACGACAAATGTTAATGTAAACGTAATATTTATATGATACTATACTACTAAATGTACTTTCATTTATGTTATTTAGGGGGGAGGGGGTCATCTTCATCAGTTTTGTCTGTGTGTGAACATGATTTACTGTTTATTTGGTGTATTACCATCAAGTTTTGGTAGTTTGGCAGTTCTATAAGGCTTAAAATTTAGGACTGCCTCTTTGGGATTGAAATCCTAAACTTGGTGTTTCAATGCACATGCTCATTAACATAGTTCATACATTTGCTTAAAAAAAATTCAAGCACTTTTCCAGAAAAATTCAAGGACTAGAAATATATTAGCAACATAAAATCTACATATATAAAGAGTGCATAAGCCAACACTCCATCTAAAAAAAAACAAAACTAAAAATTGTCTACAATCAGAAACCCCAGTATAGGCTGAAGTAGAAAAAAAGGTTCAAACGTAAACAAAAAGAATTGTAACTTTCAAGCTGTACTTGTGATCACGATTCACGGACACTTGATCAGAAAAAATATTGTGGTTGTCCGACTGGCCTGAACCGAAGCTACAAAAGATACTCTTCCGATTACGCAGAGCCACAGAAAAATCATTTTGATGCAACGTGAAGTCATTGGCAGATTTCGTGGAAATTACTAGGCGGCGAAATAAGCAAATCAGAAAGCATTATTGGACTACACATTCTTGGTCACGGTAAATGATCGTCTTCTAATGGGGAATTGCACTGGCCGTTGATCAATATTTGAAGACATCTTGATGTAATCTAATCTTAATCCATCCTCAAATATTAATGATTTTTTTTTATCTTTATTGTTAAAATCCATTACTTAAACTAGATGTTTTTTAAAATTTAAGCTTAGTTTTCATCAATAAAGAGACCTTAGTATAATCTAATCTTAATTCATCTTCCCATTTTTTATAGAAATTTTTTTGTTATTAAAATCTATTATTTAAACTAGTTATTTATCAATATTTTAGCTTAGTTTTCATCAATATTGAGTTTCTTCTATTAGGAGATCGCACTGTCTGGCCGAGATTTGAAGACATCTTGTGCAATCTAATCGTAATTCATCTTGATATTTTGATAGAAAATGTTATATTTCTTATAAGAAACTGTTGTTTTAACTAGCAGTTTATTGAAATTTAGGTTTAGTTTCACCGAATTACGATGCAATTGTTAGGTTTGAATTATCGTCGCACTAGAGCTACAGGAGGGTTATTGGGAACGGGCGTCGTATTTTAGAACCACAGTCAAGTATGGTGCAAAGAAACAGTAAACGATCGTTTTAAAAAATGCACCGCAAATGATAAACCGAATCCTGGTTTCGACCATCTCTACAGTAGCTGACGATGGCTAAATTATTTGCTGTAAGGGGGAAAAGGGCGCAGAAATGCGATCAACGCCTGATGGCATGCTGAATTTAGAGGACAAAAGCAGTAAGCTATTTTAGTTTGTTAGAATAAAAAAAATCAATTAAACACCGATTATTTTTGGAACATTAAAAAAAAAAACGGATTTTTTTTTAAAAAGAGGAAATTGTTTTTGGAGAAGAAAAACAAAAAGCAGAATTTTCGGTAGAAAATAAAAACGAAAAATCGGAGGACTGGCATCCCTGATAATGGATGACCCTAACTTACAATTGTTAACTGCAGCAAAGTGAAAGAAGCTTCCTATTGACAACTCGGGCAATTCGTGGAAGGGTCTTTCAAAATCATCCTTTAAACAGCCAACAGGGGGAGAGGGCTGAATTTGTTCCAACTTTTCAGGCTGGTGAACTCTTTCGCGCGCTAATATGGATGAAGGTAATTCAAAGGATGAAAAGGGCAAACAATGACCAGTAGAGGCGGAAAAGCAAGACTTTTTGGAAAAGTGACCACCGGATTAGACCTGCAATATGGTCGTTACCAGAGGTTGGTCTGGTCTGTCCAAGAAGTATTTTTAACATTAAGCCTGTAGGGGGGAAAATCGGTGCCTTGAAAAATTGCCTGTTTGCGGAGGTGGTCTGTTGTAGAAGTTTTACTGAATGTATACTAATAAAAATAACCCTGAAAGAATTAAAGCTAATTAAATAGAATTGAAACCTTAATTAATACGGTTGGAAAGTTACTCTATATTATTATTAGAAAACTAATATAGATACTTCATCTAAGAGATTTCTAGAACCAAAACATACCTTTACTAATACGATCACTAGCACCAACTCGTGTAAATATTCTGTCCACTGGAGTAAGTTCCATGGATTCAGCCGGAACATAAGAGCCCTAAAGAGAGAAAATCACACACACACAAAATAAGGTACTTTGTACATAGTCAACTCTGAAGGTGAAAAAGCAAACTTCAATTGCAACACAAATTTTATAATTCTGACATGGTTCCGAATGCTTCAGGCCAAACTCTCAGCACATACATTACCCTCAAGGTTACATATGCAAGTAACAATTACAGGACACAGGATTTTGTTTTGCTGTGCAACTGTTTGAGAAGGG
The DNA here is from genome assembly GCA_023701765.1 of Hylyphantes graminicola. Lineage (NCBI taxonomy): Eukaryota > Metazoa > Arthropoda > Arachnida > Araneae > Linyphiidae > Hylyphantes > Hylyphantes graminicola. The sequence goes on from CM043122.1 coordinate 49,925,968, forward strand.
CAAATATATTGTAATAGGACGCAGAACCACTAAAAGTTTTTTTTTTTTTTTTTTAATAGCCTGAGATAAAAAAAAAAACTTATATTTTTCTTAGATCCTTTGAACAATGATGAATTAGCTTTTAAATGTGATACATAACAAATGATTTATTTCCGATAAATTAATGTTAATAAAACATCAACACAATTCATTAAAATAAAAAAACTTGTGAACTTCACACTTGTATTAAAAAACTATACATATTTCCAAAAAGAAATAAGATTTCCAATTTATAATGAAAACATATATTATAGCATGCTTAAAAAATTGTGCAGTTGTAAATACAGAATTAAAAAAGTTTTAGCACTTTGAAAAACGTCAAAGAAAACTAAACACAGAGAAAAGGTACATTTAAATTTCACAAATGGGCATATTTCCGCCAATACCTCTTCCCATAATTATTATAATAACTTATCAGTTTTAAAATTTTACAAACAAATTCAAAAGGTTTTAAACTATTATTTTAGCCAATAAAAATTAATCAAAATTTTGGACCATTTTGTGATACTGTGTCTCTAGGAACTATTCTAACAGGGTTGGGAGTGAATCTGAGCTCCAAAATTCCCTGGCTTTCCCTGACCAACTAAATTTTTTTCCTGATTACCGAAAATTGAATGGAATGCACATTAAATTATTGACATTATTGGGTACTTTAAAGGATATTTTTGATAATTTTTAAAGTTTTTTTTTAAGGAAAACCAGAAATACATTTTAAAGATGTAAGAGTGAATAAAACATAAATACAAATTCTACACGTTTTTTGCATTAAATTTGTTTTGTTTTACTATAAAATTTGTCTACAATCAGAAACCCCAGTAGAGGCCAAAGTAAACAAAAAAGGTTCAAACAAACATAAGAATTTCATCTTTCAAGCTGTTCTAGTGATCACGACTCACAGACACTTGGTCAGAAAAATATTGTGGTTGTCTGATTTATCCTAAACCGGAGCTACAAAAGATAATCTTCCAATCATCAGAGCTACAGAACAGTCAATCATTCTGATGCAATGTGACGTCATCGGCAGATTTCGTGAAAATTACTAGGAGGCAAAACAAGTAAATCAGGAAGCATTATTGGACTACACTTTTTTGGTCAAGGTAAATGATTGTCTTCTAATGGGGGATTGCACCGGACGTTGATCGGTATTTGAAGACATCTTAATGTAATCTAATCGTAATTCATCCTCAAATTTTAATAAAATTTTTTATCTTTATTATCAAAATCCATCATTTAAACTAGTTATTTATCAAAATTTAAGCTTATTTTTGTACAATATAGAGCTTCTTCTAATCGGAAATTGCACTGACTGGCCGTGATTTGAAGACATCTTAGTGTAATCTAATCTTAATTCATCTTCCCATTTTGACAGAAAATTTATCTTTATTATTAAAATCCATTATTTAAACTAGTTATTTATCAAAATTTAAGCTTAGTTTCCATCAATATAAAGTTTTATTCTAATGGGAGATTGCGCTGACTGGCCGAGATTTGAAGACATCTTAGTATAATCTAATCTTAATTCATCTTCCCATTTTGATAGAAAATTTGATCTTGCTTACTAGAAACTTTTGTTTCAACTTTCAGTTTATATGAATATTATTATTTAGGTTTAGTTCCACCGAATTAAGGCGCGAAGAAAAAGTAAACAATCGTTTTAAAAAATGCATCGCATTTACGATACTGCTTAAATCGAACCCTGGTTTCGACCCTCTGTACATTAGCTGACGATGGCTAAATTTATTACAAGGGGGAAATGGCACTGAAATGCGATAAACGCCCGATGACATGCTGAATTTAGGGGACAAAAGCAGTATGCTACTTTGGTTCGTTAGAACAAAAAAAACAATTAAACACCAATTTTTTTTTAAGGAAAACAAAAAGCGGAATTTTTAAGTGGAAATATAAAGACAAAAATCGGAATAACGTTCAGTAAGCCACTTGAAATACAGTTTGAGACATTATCATTCGTTTTAAAAATTACACGGAAATCTCGTAGATCGCACGTGGTATTAACAGTTTAAAAAACAAAATAAACAGCCACAGATATGCCTGATTAACGAAAGAATCTGGATGTCACCGAATGACGTTTACGCCAGTCATTGGTTTATTTTCCTTGATGAGAGTAAATGCTCTCTTTGATTGGTCGAAGGAGAGCGTGGCGCGGTCATCCCGCTAATCGTACAATAGGCATGCGCACTTACTGACAATGACATCATGCTTCTGGTTTCGATCGATAAAAAAAAAGTACGGAACAATAAAAACTAATGTTTTTATTTCTCTTTCGAAACTTTTTTTTAAAAATTCCCGGTAAACAATAAAATCCAAGACTTTTCCCTAATTTTCCATTAAAGAAAAATTCCCAGAATTTTCCCAGTTTTCACGGTATTCCTGGTCACTCCCAACCCTGTTTAATACATTTAAAATGTTAAAAAAAAAAGACTTGGGTGAAAATTATACAAAAAAATTGGACCTTAGTTTAAATATCAGAAACATAAAAAACATCTAGATACCTCATTTGCATGATATTCTGTATATTTCTCAGTAAAATATCATTTTAAATAAACTCACTATATGTGCCATTATCACAAGAGTGCCAGCTTGTCTCATCAATGTTGATTTACCCCCCATGTTTGGTCCTGTAACAAGAACTACCTTTCCACCGTCATTTATGCTGTCATCTTCAGAATGCTAAAAAAGTGCAACACTAAGTTGGATATAAATAAAATTTTATAGGAATAACTTAATACAAATTTGCTTTTCACTTAAAGGACATTATGAATGAAGAAATTAAAGGAAAAAGAAAGTTAACAAGTACCAAATTTTTTCAACTTGTTTAACCATAATTTAAAAACTGTAAATGCATTCTACTTAATTCCTTTGTGCAACAGGTAATTAGTAGGTCAAGGCCTGCTAGGCATATGTCCCAGTAAGGTGATCAGTCTCACACGGTACACCCAGTGCTTAGTTCCCAAGCATGCGTGGTCCCCATTCTATCGACCTACTTAAGGCTGCTCATCACCCCCATACCCGACCCTCCTTTGATCAGGCTGGCTAATGGTAAGTCTATGGTGGAAAAATGGTTTTTGTTCCCAAAAAAAGCAATGAAATTATGAATATTTTGGTTTTTTTTTTTAAAATTCATACGACTCCAATAAAGTTGTGCTAAAAGAGGTTATTTTTGAAAAATGTTATTTACTTTTTTTTAAATCTAAATTTTTTTCGTTTAAAAAAAGGTAAAAAATGTTTCTAAGAAAATAACCTCTAAAAGCACAACTTTATTGGAGTTTCATGAATTAAAAAAAACCCCATCAAAATATTCCTATAATTTCATTGTTTTTTTTTTGGGAACAAAAAACATTTTTTCTCCATAGACTTACCATTAGCCAGCCCGATCGAAGGAGAACCGGGTATGGGGGTGATGAGCAGCCTTAAAGGATGAAAGGATGGGCCAACCTCGCCCAATCCAGGATTTGATCCCCGACATGTGGCATGGCAATGCAAAGCACTACCACTAGGCCACTGGTAAATACATTACACTTTCCAAATGTCTTAAAAAGAGTAACTTAAATTTTACCTGTGATCTTCCAATGTACACACTATTAGGAATATAATCATCTCCAGTATAATATTTCAGAAATGTTGGATGTATTCCATCAATTATTTTCAGGTGCGGCTGTAAAAAAAAAAAAAAAAGCTAAAACTTATAATTTTATTGTGTGGTTTATGGATGTACAAAGTCTGTTTAGACTTTTAACTGAAAAGAATGAACTTCATATTTAATATTTGTTGACTTATTCAGCTGATGGCAACACGAAAGTAGAAAACTGATCAGATTTGGGGTGAAAGTGGTGTAGTTTTTCAAATTATTCGAATTTCCGCCAAAAATAGAACATTTTGAACTCTAAAAGTTCTAAAATATTAACTTAAGTATGAACTACATGTGTGCCAAGTTATGACACAAACAAACCTTTCGAGAAATTACAATGACAGGACACACACAGCCATTCATTTTTATTATGGATTTTTAAAACTACATAGAAAATCCCACAGTATCTACAAAGCAATGATAAAAAGAAATTATTATTATTAAAATATTAAGTAGAAAAATATTATGAAACTATAACTAAAACTAACCTCTATATCTTCACCTGGAAGTGAAAACTTAGGTCGGCACATGGTAACTCCACTTGACTTAAAATACAAAGTTAAGCTTATTAATACATCCAGAGTAGAAATGCAATGAACAGCTGCTTTCCATAACTCATAGCTATAAAAAATTAAAATACATTTCTAAATTGCTATAAATAAATCTAACTTAAAGGGGGAAAATTGTAAGTCATCAAAAAATGTATAAAATTCAGCAAAAAACATACTCTTTATCGAAATCTCTGAAAATATTCTTTGTAACATCATGCAAAGCTGAGTCACGACTTTCTTCAGCACTCGTCAGAGCTGCAAGCATGTCTTTAACCTCTTTAGCATAATATCTTTTAAAGCCTTTACGTCCACCTTGAAACTCAAATCCACTTGGAACTTTTTTATTTTCTGGCACTTCAAGCATATAACGATTTTTTCCAGTACCAACATATGACACCTGAAATTTATTTCTCAATTAAAAATAGTGTCGAAAATTTTGCAAACAAATATATAAACAGTTCCAGGCGTCATTGGTGTATATAAGCACCACAAAAATAAGTGAAAACAGTCAAAATGCAAAAAAAGAGGTCATTTAAAGTTATTAGTAATACAAAAAATAGATGATTATTTTGCCGGTGTGATCCATACTTTTGGGTACTAGTGGTTTTAATCACTGCAAAACAATTTTTAGGATAAATTAAAGCTAGAAGCAACATAACAAAGCTAGAAGCAAACATAAATCACGTAAGAAACAACAAATATTATTGAGCATTTCTGTATGAAATACGAGCCAAAATGCAAATTAAATTATAAGGCAAATTAAACTAGTATAATAATTTTTTATACCTTACAGTTAAGGGCCTTTTTTTGGTTTTCTAAGAAAGAATCAAGTTCGTTTAATGTACTCTTTATCACAGCAGAAGCTTCATCATACTTTTTATCAACTCCAGGACTTGGAATTATGTTACCTTAAAAAAAAAACCGCACAGAGTTACATTATGCTAATATATTCTTATGATTATAAGAAAGTGTCAGATAACCTATGAATCAAACATAATTACAACTCGGACAATTCTTGTGTTGAGACTCATATAATGGTCAATATTAGGAAAAGGGTCAATTTTTCGTATTGCCCGATTAAAAAAAAAAATCCTCAAACTAGTTTTCTTTCCCTGTAACGATTTTTTCCTTTAAACCTGATAAAATCGCCACATTTTGTGTTTATTTCTTACTAGGAAAGGTTTTAAGTTATCAAAAGTCAGATAGATATCATGTCAATGCACATTTTGCATATATAAGTTATTTGATTTATATTGTCATAACAAATATGCTTTAGAATTAAAACTACTTTATTTAATGTCTTTTATCAACATTCTGTCTCATTTTTATAAAAAAATTTATTCAAAACATGTAATAAAGATACAAAATATGCATGTCATACGTTTACATGTTAACATCAGTATAATTAATTTCTCGAAGAGAGTTCCAGGCTGAAAACAATATTTCTGGACGAGAACTACATCATTGAATTATCCCCGTAGACTGTTTACAAAGTTCCATACTACAACATCAAAAACTTCCGGTGGGAAAAACAAGTAACTTCATTAAATCATTACTAAATATTACTTCACGTCTATTCTATGCTGTGCTTAGGATCAAAAAAATTACAAGGGTATAAAAACATCAAAAGTAACCAATTTCAAATAACTTTTTATATAGTGTTTTGCTTGTCTCTCGGGAAAACGGGATATAACAAGGGGTTACTGCAGTTGTAAAAATCTGCAAAACTTAGAGATCTATTGATTCATATTAAAATCTATGAGAGCAAACTAAAGGTATTAATAAACAATATAATATACCTTAATTACAAACCATTAGTTTTAAGATTAAATATATATATATATTCTACTTCACAGGAAAGCATAATTTAAATTATTACTTAATTCATCTAGAAATGAAGGAACGTTGGACGAATGCTTTATTGTAGGGTCACATGGGGAATTATGGGTCACTCTCTTTCCGGGGTAAGTAATGGTCACTAAGTTTTAAGAACTAAAAATGGTTTTTACAAAACGAATAAATTATGCCAAGTCAATCCTTATTATTCTATTTTCTTACATCAAGTTAAAAAAAACAATTAACTCTGCAGCAAATAGGAAAAAAAAACTTTTTAAACAAATATAACAACATTTTAAAAAAAGATTGTCTTTGAAAAACATGATTTTTTAAGAAACATACTGGAGACACATATTCGAACAAACTATTTTGTTGGTGCTATTTTTGAATAGGAAATGGTCTAAGCTTTTCATTCCCATAAATTTTCTCATTATTATTTTTTTTAATAATTGTAAAAGTATAGTGATTTATCCACCAGTTTACTAGGATAATTCTTGGTCACTGGAATGATTCTAGGGCAGTGATATTTTTGATTTTTTAGGTGTTTTTAAAAAAAAATCTGTGAAAATAACACAGTTAATTCCCGATTATCCACAGGTGGATTATTCACTTTGCAGATTATCCGCAGGCCACGATCTCCCCCTTTTTCCCCTGCAAATATTCCAATTATCCCCCTTTTTCCCCTGAATATAAAAAAAATGCAGAGAAAGGAAATTTTTGTGTTTTAATACTTGGTGGAAGAATGCATTCTAAGAATAACGAATTCCTTTCAAGAACGACGAACACATTCAAAGAATAACAAATACATTTAAAGAACGAAGAATGCATTATTGGAATAACGAAAGCGTTAAATACGAGTGACTATAGGAAACCTGGTGTGTACCCAAATGTGTTAGTCCAGGTGCACATAACGGGCAGATTTTTATCATAAAGCATCACTTATAAAATAAACTGCCCGTGATTTTAATTGAACTGCTTTGCATAATATTGATAGTAGCGTAATGATGATGAAAACAACATTGTTGAGTTAATTGATTGGGGTGTCGGCTATCCAAGATATCATGTACATAGAGGAGCACTATGATGCCTCCCTGCACAACAAAATGATTTTAAAAAACTTCAATCATATTTTTTTTGCAAAATTGTATATCTTCATATTTCATACCTGTTACATTTTTTTTTACTCTTATAATACTATGATTACTGTACTTTACTTTTCGAAAACCCAGAAACAATTGCCACCCATGGGGAGTTTACTGTATTTGTATTGCTTTAACTTTAAATTATATTTTAACTGCAAACATTATTTTTACTTTTAACTGTTTATCATGTTTTTTTTTTTTTTTAATCTTAGCCTATTTCTCACATGCTGATTCATCATTGGATTTATTAAATGTGATATTGATTAGTTTTTATTAAATATTTCAATTAATAAAATAAAATATATGATATTCAAATAACAATCCTACAAATTAAACTAATGTGCTTGTACGTATCTATCTTTAATTTTTGTTTATGCTGAACGCACTGAAATTTCTTTTAAATTGAATACAAAGTATAATTTCTAATCCAAGGTGTCTACCAGATTTGTCAAATATAATTTCGTGACCTTTTTCAGAAACTTTTACAACAGTTTAAATCAGGGCTTCCCAACCGGTGGTACGTGACATAATTTTAGGTTTACGCATGAGTGATGTGAGGAACCAGATGCTTGCTATTAATAGCTTCTGTAATACACATGAACAAGTGAGCAATCAGACATATTACTCATTATTTTAAATAGAAATCTTTAACTTCTGGGTCGAATATAAAAAACCTAGTATCCTATGATGTTCGAGCAATCTCTGCAATTTTTTAGGCTGTTTGTTACGCTATCTTATGCAATTTGTTTTTTTGTGTGAGAGTGGATTTTCTGAACTCTTATAACAAGCTTCACACTAAAGACTGTAAAAGTATATTTTGTACGATGATTAATTTTTTGCTGAGTTTGTGCTATTTTTTTACTTCTATGTTTTTAGACCTTTGGGTAATAGATAAAACTGTAAATTAATACAATTTTAATTGTTTTACTTGTCCTTTATTATAAGCATGTAAAAAATAAGCAATTATCTAACAATTAAATACGAAGTTTCCTCAGGAATTTTACTAAAAAGAACCCCTATGAACACTACGTTACGTTATACGCTTATTAAAATATTAAGGTCTGGTGGTACGTCAAATTTTTTAGAAAAGTTAAGTGGTACGCAAGTGCACAAAGGTTGGGAACCCCTGGTTTAAATGATTAATCCATTAAAGAAAAATTACAAAGACAAACCATAAAATAATACTTGATGCAATACAGAGCAAATTCAAGCCCCTATTGCATTATACACTTATTAGGGAAAAAATTTACCACTTTTTAAGAACTTTTCCAGAAAAATTAAGGACTAGAAAATACTAACACTATAAAATCTAGGGCAAATTCGTCTTTTATGACAATTTTTATTTCATTTTCGTGACCTTCGCTCTAATTTTATGACTTTTTGGGGACTTTCTTGACCGTTTTCAGATTTTCTGGACCAGTAGACACCCTGTAATCTGCCAATGCTATTCTTATGGGGAAATCGGCTCACGTTTTGCACTACTACACCCGTTCGGGTATGAATTTTGAAAAACTGCTTCTTAAATGACACCTAGGATATGAAAAGAATATTTTCCTAAAATTTGGTAGGTGTACCTCCAGTAGTTTGGGCTGGGCGTTGATAGGCGAGCGAGTCAGTCAAGACTGCCTTTGATATAGATTTAATTGATTTTAAAATGATGACTTTCTTTATTGCCACTTTTAAATTAGAGAATTTTTGTGGCATCAAGGACAGACAATTTTGCCCAATTGAAATAAAATAGAGTAATGAAATTTAACTAAATTATTTTTAAGATCTTAGTTAAGGTATTTTTTTTTAAACGAGCCAGCATTTTGCCAATTTTTGAGTTTAGTTTATTTCCTTTATTTTAATGTAAATATAAAAAAAAAAAACAGAAATAAAAACAATTTTATGTGCTTAAAAATTTTCTCAACCAATGAGGTTACTTTTTAAAGTAAACAAACAACAAGTTGCCCCAAATTTGTGACACAATTGAAATAATTTTACCAAAAGCCTATTCTCTATTCTAACTTCCGCTTGGTTACTTTTTTTTGAACTGGTGATCGTTTCATAGAAAAGTACAAAATAATTTAACTTATTAAAAAGAATAAACCAATTTTAAATAATGTATCAGTTGCTTATTTATTAATACAGTACCTTGCTTTTTGGCTAAATCATGATCAAATGCATGACCAAAATAGTCCAAAGCATTCAATAAATTAGGAAAAGAACCAGTTTCTTCATCGTGGCAAACACACTGTTTTAGTAAGGAAGACCTGAAAAATTACATTAAAATTAAAAAAATCAAACATTGAAATTTATACATAAGAATGTTTACGAATGTACCAGTTAAACAAGACGGTGTTTGGAGAATCGCCTACAACCACGAAATATACAAAAAGTATGGTGAATCTGACATTCTAAAGATGGTAAAGGCGCCCCGCATTAGGTGGTTGGGACACAAATTTCGATACGGACAGCTTCTCCACTAAAAAGTAACTTTCTCGAAGGTGGAAGGTAAACTGTGCAGAGGAAGACCCTCAACTAGATGTGGTTGAAAGAGACCTCAATTTGTTAGGAGTTAACCGATGGAGGGCCATTGTGGGGGACAGAGTCTGATGGAGGAGACGGCCTTGGCCTGTAACAGGCTGTAGCGTCAGCGAAGATGTTTACGGATGACCTCATTTGAGTTATAACTTCTTCGCTTCAAAGGCACACATACCTTTTGTAGAATTTGTTAGGAGTATTAACCATTTTAGTCAGTTTCTACTAACTTGGTATTCCAGTATCATAGAAGTTTTGCCAATGCAGTGGTAGTCAAAACATGATGTTTGTTTACATCTCTGCCAAAAGTCTGATCACTTCATGTCAAAACAGACTCGGTTGGTTTTGATTAATTTATCCTAATAAATTCTCTAATTGGTTATTTAATTTGTTTTTAATATTAACTAATATAGATTAAACTAATACTAATATTTATTTGGTCAAGAGATATTTTTTAAGAATTATTGTTGTCTCATTATGCTAATTTAAGGATGTTAACTGTAACTTAAACATTCTGTGATGCACATATAAATATTGGCATCACCGAGTGTTCTTTCTCTTTACCTTTTCCATCGGCCTGAATATGTTTGAGTAACTGTGTTGTCCTGTGCAGCTTGATTGCACTATGTGTTTCTGTGATATTTACTTGCGTTATATTTACAATAAAACCGTTTTCAAGATGCTAAGCTAAATAAGAAAATTGTCTTCATTTTGTGTTTCCTTCGTAACTTTTAGTAACTCGACTTCTAGTTAGGTTCTGCAATTTGTTGATATGAAAAGGTAGTGTTTTTGAAGTGGACATGTTTTGTCTATATCTATAAGCTATCCTCAACAGAATTCACTTCACAGCTTCGGTGTTTTTTAACACTTACTTGATTATAAACTAGAATGTTCAAGCTTTTCAAAAATACTGATAATGAAACAGATGAATTATTAACTGTATTTAAATATGATTTACCAAGAGTGTCAAACGGATTTTGAAGGTCTTGCAAAAAGTTATCAGTGGCGATTTGTATGATGCTCAAGATGGTTCAGGAGAGAGACAGAAAGAGAGAGATTTGATTGTAATTCAAAGTTCAATAAAAATCACACTCGTACAAAACATGACCAATTTCGAACATTCAAATTTTTATTCTAAATCAAAAACAAAAACATTTACTGTTGCCATTGCAATTTTGGAAAAGTTAGAAAACAAAGTTCTAAACCAGTAAGAAAAACAAAGATAATATTCAGATAAAGTAGAGAGTTCATTTCACAGCAATTCCTAACAAGCGGGTAATTAATACAATATTTTGAATTTAGGTAGTTGTATACATTTGAATGCTTAATTATTTTTAAATTTATGTTTTTTTTTTTTTAAAGGATTTTGATTGAAATTTTTGCTAGAAAACGGCCTTTAACCAAACCATAATAAGTAAAATATTTAGAGAGATATTTAAATTCTGCATAAAGTCAAAAAATAAAAATCAGCTGATAAAAACAAATGTAATAACTTTTGCTAAGGACCAAAACTTTCATTTACTTTCTGTCCACATGTAAAAAAATAGAAGTGATAGTTTTGGAGAAAATGTGTTTTGCGATAAATTAAAAATACAAAAATCCTGTTTTGAGATAAGCAACAAAATCTAATTTTGGATGGCAATTTTAAAAAGAAAATTATTTAATCACAAAAAACTATGAGCTTGTTTGTTTATTCATAGCACACTAAAAATGTGTACTTTTACCGCCAAATTTCACTAAATTAATGTGACCCTCAGCAAATTTCAAGATCAGACTTACCAGTCAAAAGCAATTTTCTTAAAAAATCACTTGCAAACATACTTCTAATTTATAAATTAAAAATACAAAAATCCTGTTTTGAGATAAGCAACAAAATCTAATTTTGGATGGCAATTTTAAAAAGAAAATTATTTAATCACAAAAAACTATGAGCTTGTTTGTTTATTCATAGCACACTAAAAATGTGTACTTTTACCGCCAAATTTCACTAAATTAATGTGACCCTCAGCAAATTTCAAGATCAGACTTACCAGTCAAAAGCAATTTTCTTAAAAAATCACTTGCAAAACATACTTCTAAACATATAATTGTTTGAAAAAGATATTTAATATAAAGAATATATGGGCAGGATTTCTTCCAGGAGTAAAGATAAGAAGTTAAAAGTATGAGCACAAATTTTATGAATTTAAAGAATAAAATTTACTTTATATTCTTAACAAAACAAACACAGAATAAAAAATAAAATACAAAAAGTGTCAAAAAATCCAAAACTAACTTTAAAGTGTTTGTGTGAGGATGAAACAGTGATACTATTTCGCATGTTTCTCTGAAACCTTGAAGTGTGATCAAAAAGTCATTAATTTTTCGTTTATTATAGATATCGGCATCATAGAAAATTGCACGAGATTCTGGATGATCAGTTCTACGATTAACACCAAAAGCATGTATTCTGAAATAAATAAAAAAAACAATTATTTAAACAGCAAGAAAGAATTATTGCATAAAAATATTACTAACAGATTTTTTAAAAGAAAAATCAAATTTAACATGAATTAACACTAAAACCATCAATACAGAAATTTGAGTTTTCCTTTCTGTATTATAAAATGAAAGGGCCTTTAAGCTCCATATTCTATAATCTTGGTTGTTTCAGATGCGTAAATAAGAGTTTAAAAAGCAAAGCATTCAAACCCAAATAAAAGATTAAAGAACTTAAAAATTTTGAAAAAAGGAGTTATAAATTATATTTATTTTATGGGATATTATTTCAGATAACAACTTAGAATAGGCTTCTTGGCTCAAAAGGTAAATTACACGAAATAATAACTAAGTATTTTCCAATCTTATTCAGTCAGTTTTTAGAGTTATGTTGTCCACATATATTATTTAGAGTTAGGCTTGGCTTTACGGGATAGTCAGGTCGCCAAACCCCGATTTTTGGCCGAACCCTGCACTGAGAGGTTAAGTTTTTTTTATTGATGATTCTTATAGATTCGAGAGTGTAGATTACGAATCTGGAAGGTACTTTTTTGGTACCCTTGAGCATTTTTAGTTATTCAAGATGGCGTCTCCGACATCTTGAATTTTGAAATCTTAATATTTGACGATCTATTCGATAAAAGTGAATAGTTTTTGTCTTTATAGATGCATTTAATAATAAAGATTCACAAATATCAAGAAAATTTCAAAAATAAAAAATTCAAAATGGCGGAATCCGCCATATTGGATTTTTCACTTTTAATATTTTAGTTTTATATTTAACCCAACAAAATATGTATATTTTAACTATTTTTTTATACCTAGTTACTATACAACATTACTTTGAAGAAAATATAAAAAATCAAGATGGCAGCAGCCGCCATATTGGATTTTTTCACCGTTTATATAAAGCGATATACATGTCCTAAATTAAAAATTCTTTTTATTTTAGTTATATTTTAATTTTAGTTTCTATTTCAGTTTTAATTTGTAGATTATTAATCTAGAAGATATTTTTTCGCTAGTTTTGAGTATTTTTTTATATTTAAGATGGCGTCTCCGCCATATTGGATTTTTCTTCCTAACACAATTTTTCGGGTTCTTTTGGGCCAAAATTAATAATTTTTTCTTTTATAGGTGCATTGTCGTAAATAATTACTTAAAAATTCAAAATCTAGATAGCGGCTTCTGCCATCTTGGATTTTTCACCTTCTAATATTATGTGATCCACTGGCTCGAAGTTAAAAATCTTTCAGTTTTACTTGTATATTTCATTATAAAATGTTTTAAAATCGTCATAGTTTTATTGAAACACCTAAAAAACCAAATGCAAGATGGCGGATTCCGCCAGCTTGGATTTTTTACCTTCTAATATTACGTAATCCATTGGTGCAAAATTAAAAATTCTCTCAATTTTTTTTCTTTATTGTGTTTGAAATACTTTAAAACCATGAATGTTGAAGGAAAAATATTAAATGTTTCCCACCACATTAAGTTAAGTATTTTAAATATTTTGTTATGCATCAGACACAATTACTACAAGAGCCCTACGCGTAAAAAATGCTTCCTCTTTTTAAACAAGATTACTCTTACACTACGAAACACAAAATTGCGTAAGCTTGTATCCTCTCATTACTAGAGACTCCCACCATTAGGGATGGAGGGCTCTACTCAATATCCCTCCCCCTCACATCTTGTGGGTAGGGAATTCATAAATCGAAGTAATGGCAGGAGGAGTTCATTAATCGAAGTAATGGCTTTGGACTTGCTGAGATCTCGTTTAGCGGCACAATTCTAAGAATATGGGATGAAGAGTTAATAAACATTCAGAACACTCTGCAAGAAAGACCGTATTCAACCAGAAGAAGTGGTAACCTATTTATTAGAAAAATAGAGGGATACAGTTTAAAGAAACAAAAAAAAAAGAAGAAATGTCTAAAGCCGTACCTTACATTCCTTATAACCTAAAGATCGTTAATGTAATCCTAAAAATAAACCGCCTATGACTCTTGAATGCTCTTTAATAACAGAGTTACCACTTAGACTGTAATGTGATGGAAAAGTTTCTCTTTACAATGCTATAGAGATAAAGATTTCAAATTCTCCAAAGACATTCTCAGAAGGTTATCCAGAGTTAAAATACTTAAATTGGCCGAAAATATGAATTTCAGATTCAACCAGAAACTAATGTAAAGTATCAACCTCTATTAGACATGATACCTAATTCTTATCCAGAATCCAGATACAACCATGACATCACATCTTTAGCAGAATCCCAAGGACTCACTAAATTAGCTGGTCAAGAGTTTGCCATTTACTTAGGATCATCAGTTTTGTATAGGGTGGCTTTGCAAATCATCATGTTGATAAGTTTTATGGGTTGTGTGTGGTTAAGGTTAGGTAGTGGTCTATCCAAAGTTATGCCTATAGTGTGTTTGTAGGAGATGCAGAAAGGTAAGACGTTTCCAAAACTTCAGGACTTCAAGAATGTTTGCAAAATAAGTCATGCGGGATTTATAGATTTATATGAGAAATCTCAGCCAAACTGCAGCGGAGATCTTCGATCAGAATAGAAATAAAGGGTGCGAATCGCAACATCAGTAGAGTATCGGTGAACTGTTTATTGCAACCAGTTTTCTCCAAGATGTTATATATGTGGGAGCCGGAAGAGCAGGATATTGGTCCCTTCATATTGAAGTTGTTCGCCAATTCTACCCTATTTATTTGCATCTGGTCCTCAAAACTATGAATATGTATTATTTTATTTAAGAAAAATGGAAAAAAATGACCGAAAATGTGTTAAAGAACTTTTTAAAAATCGGATCACGTTATGCGACGCACATGCCGGAGTTTGGAATAAATTTATAGTGGATCGAAACTACATAAAAGCATAGGCCATGGACCAAAAAGGATTTTCGGAATAACTTTAAAGCCAGCAACTCTAAGCAACTTGGGCCTTGAATTTACATATTTGTACTCAGTTAGAAGAAGACATAGCGATAATTCTGTAGTAAAAATATACCTAACTAAGAAAGAACTTTTAATTTCGATCTAATAGATCGCCTAATACTAACACTAAAAAATCTAATAACGATAAAGATTCCATCTTGAATGGCCATAAATTCAGATAAGTTGCAATTGTGTTCCCTATTTATGTAGTTTAAACCATTTGTTACTAAAAAATACAACTAAATTAGAAAGAATTTTTAATTTCGCACCAATGCATCACGTAATAGTAGATGGTAAAAAATCCAAGATGGCGGAATTAACCATCTTGAATTTGGTTTTTTAAGTGTTTAAATAAAACTTAATGATGATTTTAAAGCATTTTACAATAAAATATACAAGTAAAACTGAAAGAATTTTTAACTTCGAGCCAGTGGATCACGTAATATTAGAAGGTGAAATATCCAAGATGGCGGTAGCCGCCATCTTGATTTTGGATTTTTTGAATTTTTAAGTAATTATTTACGACAAAATGCACCTATAAAAGAAAAATTATTAATTTTGGCCTAAAAGAACCCGAAAAATCGAATTCGGAAGAAAAATCCAATATGGCGGAAGACGCCATCTTAAATATAAAAAAATACTGAAAAATAGCAAAAAAATATCTTCCAGATTAATAATCTACGTATTAAAGCTGAAATATAAACTAAAATTAAGATATAACTAAAATTAAAAGAATTTTTAATCTAGGACATGTGGATCGCTTTATATAAACGGTGAAAAAATCCAATATGGCGGATGCCGCCATCGTGATTTTTTATATTTTCTTCAAAGTAATGTTGTATAGTAACTAGGTATAAAAAATATAGTTAAGATATACATATTTTGTTGGGTTAAATATAAAACAAAAATATTAAAAGTGAAAAATCCGATATGGCGGATTCCGCCATTTTGAATTTTTTATTTTTGAAATTTTCTTGATAACTATGAACCTTTATTACTAAATGCATCTATAAAGACAAAAACTATTAACTTTTGTCGAATAGATCGTCAAATATTAAGATTACAAAATTCAAGATGGCGGAATTAAATGTTTCCATTAATCAATATACTTGATTTTGTGATAACCAGGCGGCGACAGACTTTTCTCACTCATCGGTGGAAAACCAACGTACAAAGCATATTGACCTAAAATATTATTTTCTTAGAAATTTAGTTGAGGAAGAAATTTTTGATCTTGCTTTTATTTCAACCAAACTTAACAAAGCTGATGGTTTCACGAAAAGTTTCACAAAGTATGATTTGAACAATTTTTGTAATTATTTATTTGGTTATGATGGTATCCAGCGAAAAAATCATAAGGGGGCCACTTGTAAGCAAATAGTGGGTTATGAGTTTTTTCGCTCCCAGTAATTTTTTACGGCATCCACCGATAACGTCTCGTGGTGATAGTTATTTCACAGCGTTATCGGTGGACTGCCAAAATTGTTTACAGCTCCGGTTGGGCCTGATCGGCCCACCAATCCTGTGAGTTTTTCTAAAGAAGCCGATGTCTGGGACTTTGTTGAACGAGTATACCGGGTATATAACGCATGTTGCGTTTGTTTTATGTTGTTACTTTTCCTTTTTACTCTGCTTATGTTGTTTCAATAAACGTCCGTTATCTTTTAAAAACTAGTTATGTATCATTTGTTTTTTACGTCTGCCAACACTCCGGGGATCCGACATTCGCGAACCTCTGGGGATACGAGAATCACAAAATTGCAGGGATCCGAAAGTCCCGAAATTCCGTAGATCCGAAAGTCCCAAAATTCCGGAGATGCGAAAGTGGCGAAACTCCAGGAAACCGAAAGTCGCGAAACTACCGCGATCCGAAAGTCGTGAAACTATGGCGATCGGAAAATCACGAAAATACGACGATCCAAAAGACTTGAGGCAATTTGGTCGCAGTGATCCCCCAATCGGGAGGAAAATGTAGGATTAAAAAAAAAAAAAACATTGGCTTACATCAGTTGGCCGATGTTTTTTAGGCCGATGGCCAATTTTTTTTTACTAAACTACCAACGGCCGTCGATGGTAAAATTTTTAAACAATTGGCGCCGATGCATCGGTCTATCCCTAATTTTTTTAGAGACTCTCTTGATAAGCAGTGTCAAATTTAAGGAATAAAAAATACCTTCCATATGTACAATTTTTTCTGAAAAAGGTAAAAGTGTGATTAAGACAATTTTGTAAATTTACTGTATTTAGAAACAATTATGTTTCAAATGACAAGTCAAGGGGAGTTTAAAAAGTTTGCAAATAAATATTTTCACAAATAAGAACAACAATAACAAACATAGTTAATGATCTACTGTTTAATCACATACTTGCTTAAAAGTCTTTCTAAATCAGGAAGCTT
The DNA here is from genome assembly GCA_023701765.1 of Hylyphantes graminicola. Taxonomy (NCBI): domain Eukaryota; kingdom Metazoa; phylum Arthropoda; class Arachnida; order Araneae; family Linyphiidae; genus Hylyphantes; species Hylyphantes graminicola. Next base: position 49,943,530 of record CM043122.1, read on the forward strand.
CTTCATTAAATTAACTGATGACTCAACAACTTCAGGTATTTGAGCAAGATCATCAATAGCATCCAATCTACTTGATATGCTTTCTGGATTGCACAATGGAGAACACAACCAATTGCGGAACAGACGCTTCCCTGTAAAAATTAGTAAATGTACATTAACTTAATTTAAATAAAGCAGTGGGTGACTCAAAACCAAAACAACATTTACAACATGTAGCAGTGATTCCATGAAGTAGCATTTACATAAATATTTGGATTCTTTAATATGAAATTCTTTTGCTCAAACATGCAAATTTTAAGTTCAGGATTTCTTTTCGAAACAGGAGGAAAACAAATCCTTAATGGCAAATGATCGCGAATCTCCAAACCAAATTGCTGCTATGTTAATCTAATAAAAAAATTATTTTCTAATCCACAATTCACAGAATGTATTGACTATTTCTACAATTTTTTTTTTTTTTTAATACCATAAATGTAGCTGAATACAAGTCTTTGTAATCTCACTTCTTGCAAATTGATTGTACATAATACTTCATTGTAAAATTACTTACTGAAAATTTTAAAAAAAATTTGCAAAAAAGTTTATAGAAATATTATATACTGCTGAAGAAATGTGGCTTAGAAAATAAGTTTTTCCAATGGATTAGCACCGAGGCACTTTGGCTTAGAGACCTGCTGTCATTGAGTCTTAATATAATTGCTCTTAAATGACAATACATAATCCCATGAAAAAGTTGACAGGAAATCAGATCCTGACAGTTTAAGGTCTATGTATGTTTTAGAAAGGAAAGAGTAAGAGACTCATAAGTGGACACATTAGGTGTCTCTCGTTTGAACATGGACAAAAGACATATACAACGTGTACGAGGTGTAATGCCCAGAATTGCATAATTCTCTGATAATCTGAGGAAGCCCTGCATTTCTATACATTTAGTAAAATAGGGTTAATTATTACCAAAACTAGATGAACAATAATCCATTGTTCCTAGAAGGGTTCCTTCAGAATCATCTGATGGCAACAGAGGGACAATTTCTAAATTTTGCAATGTTATACCATCAAGAACCTGCAATATCAATAATGATAAATGTAATTGTTCTAATATAAAGATATATTACAGTGGATAGCCAACAATCACCTATAAAGGTTAGAAATATTTAGAAAATTACTTTTTTCGCCCCAAAAAGTTTTACTGGGATTGCTTTGCTCACTGTGCACCAAGGGTGAATAACAAAACATTTAATTACACCATTAAACATTCGGTCCATCACTGTGGTATGTTGACTAATACATATATATATTCTTGTGGAGATAGTATAGAGCAGGGGTTCCAAACTATGGTATGCAGGAAAATTTCAGGTGATACACGTAAGTGAAGTGAGAAACATGATGATATTAGGAGCTTCTGTACGCATGAGCAGGCACCATGTTACTCATTATTTGAAACATTAACATTATTTTAGAGAGAAAATCTATTGGACCGGATGTAAAACCTAGTACTCTTTGAGCTTCCAACAAGTTCTGCTATTTTTGACGCCATTTGTTACATGTCACTTGTGAGAGAGTGGATTTTCTGAACTTTGGTTCAGAAAAAATAAACATAGAAGCAAAATCAGTTTTGAAATGGAGTGAAGATAAGTTCCATGACTCCTAATGCTAATGTTTTAATCACAGGCCAACAACAACAGTTTTGTACAAAGACTTTATATTAAAATATATTTAGTACGATCAATTTTTTGCTGAATTTGTACCAATTTTTTTGTTAAATGCTTTTTTAGAGAAGCAGGTTATAAACAAATATCTAACCATTAACCTTTAGCCTGCTGCCTTGGGTTGAGAAAAATTTCCCTTGACTACGGGGATGTTTCAACACATCCATCCCCTATCAGTTTCTCACCATAATAGTAGACCCCACAGAAGTACCCCTTTCAACTGCCAAGCCCCTTTCAACCCTTTGACAAGCAATCGTTAAGTTTTCTATATAGTTATGCTCTGGCTTTGAAAGGTTGCAATACTGAAACTGTTATTGCACAGTCCGTGAAAAAAAAAAGCTTATACTACAAAGTTATTCTTAGTAATTAAATTGATGGATTGAAGGCGTTATGACAGTTTCTAAAAGATGTCCTCGAAAAGTGCAAGCAACTACAAAGCCTATTCTTAGTGAGGAATTATTGGGCGTGTACCTTTTTTGTGATTTTTTTTAAAAGAATTTTGAGCATATGCTAATTTTGTGAAATTTTTTAAATATAGGGTAATTTTGTGAAAATTAAGAACAAAAGCTCTCGTTCAACAAGAAACCTTTATAAAATACAAAAATAATTTCATTTTCTTATTTTATCATACTTGCTTTCCCTATAAAAATTTGCATATTTTGAAGGTTTCCTGTTAAACAGGACTCTTTAGTAGACATGTACATAACTGCAATTTTGGGAAATTTCCTGGGTACAGGTAACTTCTGGAACTGTCGGGATTATTAAATCCGGATTTTGGTTGTCAGTATTATCAGATGTTTGTTCCTCGCGAGATGAAGAACCAGAGGAGAAACCGGCTCCGACACCAGTTTAAGCGATGACTCGCTAGCGTTCAGTTACTAATTCTCTATGTCGCCAAACAGAACACGATACAGAAAGCTTCCGAAACTTGTAATGGTTGTGCTGCCTTTAGCATCAGACGATTTAATTTTTTTCATATAATAATCGCTGTTCCGTGAAAAACCTCCCGTAGAAGGAGGACCACGCTTCATTTTTTTAAAAAAGCGCTGTCCGTTATTATTTCTTTTAAATAACGATTACTAATTGAATTCATATATAAAAATAAATAAAAATAGCCGCTTTTAAGGATGAGTACAACCAAAGCTTTGGTACAAAGTGCGAACGAAACGAGAATAAGCAATATTTTTGTTTTGAAAACTAGTGTTGCCAAACCCCAAAAGCGAAAAAAAAAAATTCTAGCAAATTTAAAAAAAATAAAAATTTGAATTGCCATTACATTACGATGTAATAAATACGCAAAATATATTTTTGTTGTTAATCTTTTCATAAATATTCATATTTTAATAGCCTACATTAAAACGACCGGTTGAGCGCAGCGGATAGTGGGACGTTATTTTAAACAAACCAAACCAGGCGTCCGCTTCACGATTTCACTCGCCCCTGTGCAGTGCGCGATATAGCTGTGTGAAGAAAAAGAAAAAAACATTCTGTTCCTTCGCTGACCTGGCGGCGGCGCCCGACGTGTGATGTTCTAATGGGATTTTTTTTTGTTGTTTAGGGAGGGAATTTTGTGAAACATCCGTTTTCGCTTATTTTAATTTTGTGAAGGGTCCGTTTTCGCCTATTTGAATTTGTGAAGGGTCCGTTTTTACAGAATTGAATTTTGTGAAGGGTCCGAAAACGGACCCAATTTTCTTCTGGATAGACCCCTGCCAGTATACCCCCAAATCTTTTTTATTTAGTACCTTAGTACTCAGAAAAATAGATAGTACCCACTCAGATAGTTGATTGGAGGCTACAGGCAATCCTTAAAGCAGTTGACCATTGCAACTTGATAATGGAAAGATAACTTCATTCAAAGAATCAAAAAAATAAATTGTTGAAAGTGTTTGCTTATTATCCATTATATCATAGCAAAAATTCTTTTTCAAGTATAAGTACACTTTGGGTTGGAAAGTGAAAAATATGAAGATATTTTATCATGAGAAGCAGTAATTGGAAGTTTTGTAATTCTCTATTTATATTAGTTGCATGCTTTTTAGATTATTTAATTGAGATTGTGTATTTATTTTATACAACAAAAGATATAATAAACGGAAAAAAAAAATAGTTACATACTGATTACTGCTCTATAATAGCAATTAATAGGCTTATGTGTTAATCTCAGATACGACATATTTATTATTGATTTCAGTTTCTTAGATTACATTATAGTGAAAAAGACGTTAAAATAATTACCATGTGCTTTTTAAAACCTTTTGAGCTTTCATTTGATACTGTACTTTCTACTTTATCTACAGGAATATATTCTTCAAATAACTTCATTGTAAGTAGGCAATCATCAATGCCACTCTCCCGTAAGTACCTAAAAACCAAAAGAAAAAAATAAGTTCAGAGACTTTATTTTGAGATACATTTTTAATAAAAGCCTTTAATAAGTTTTGGATGTACATTTGTTTGCGCCATCTGATGGCTCTCCTTTTAAAAATAGTTTATTCTGTATGGTATTCATACAGAATTTCATAAAAAAAAAGCTTTTTTCTTCCCCTTTGGGGATAAGCTATAGCTATATTATTACAGTCGAACCCTGCTGAAGTGCACCTGAGATATAGTAAACCCTCGCTTATAGTGAACCTTTTTATTGGTCCCTTCCGAACTCCTATTTAACTAATGTTTTTTTTTATATGGATCTAGTGAACTACTTAGAAAATGGGAGTGAACTATAGAATAGTGAATTATAGTGAACTTAAATCTCCTTTCCTTAATATTTTTTTCAGTTCTCTATATGTTAAGTTATACTATGAGTGGCAAGTGATAGCAAGATGTCAATCTTTAACAATGTGTCATATTTTAACCTGTCTTTCCCATCTTATTGTACTCGAACTAGACGCCTTTTAAAGTAAACATACCTTTTCCCCCTTCTGGGTTCCAGGAAACCCCCAATTATTCATATGGTTCGAAAAGAAAGGGTGGTTCCTGGATATTCCCCACCCCACTCATACACACTTCCCTGAAAGGCTTGTCTGGTCAAACAGCAATACCACTCCGGTTGCAACTTACCGCCCCTTCCCCTCCGGAGTTAAATGAATCCCATTCCACTCCTCAGCTACCTATTCTTTATTTTCAACCATCCCTTGAAAACTGGGCATAAGTGGAACTGTAAAATTGTCCATTTAACCTGTACTTCTCTGTTACTGTCTTATTTCCTTATGAATGATATTAGACACATTTTGAATAGAAGGAGACTGTCTGGAAAATGGGGGCTAGAAAAGCCAAAAAGTGTTAATTTCTTTTCTACCATGCAGACGTGTTTTGTGAAAAGTTAAATATTAGTTAATAGCCGAGTTCAGTCGAATGTATTTGTAATCTTTTTGAATAATTATTTTGGAAATTTTCAAAAATTAATTAATATTTTTTTATTTATTAAATAATTAATTTTTAATTCGATTATTTATTCAATTAATTCAAGATATGTAAAACAATTATTATTCTCATAAAACCTTTATATTGTATGAAACTTTATTTCAGAAAAATTGGATATAGTGAACCATGGGATACTGCAGTATAGTCAAAATTTTTGTTTTTCGTTTTTTTTTGCACTTTTGGCATCTATTTAAGTTATATTTTCATGTGCCGACCTTTTTTTAGCGATTTTCATTACAAATTCACCATTTTTTGGCAATGGCAAATTGCAGTATAATTTTATCTGGCCTGTTTTAAAGGTATAACTAAGAACTGAAAAGAGATACAAGTTTCAAATTTAATACACGAGCTCCCAGCACCTGTTGGATGTTATAGTAACATTTTTGATAAAATTGCATGTGTGCAAGAGGCAGCTGCCATAGAACTTTTGTTTTTAAAGGTATTGCTGGAAAACAAAAAGAGATACATGCTTTAAATTTAATACACAAACACCTAGTATTTGTCGAGCATCATAACAACGTTTTCGATAAATCTGCGCAAGCGTAATAGGTTTCTGCCATACAGTGTTGGAAATTGATTTAGGAACTAGCATTCTTTTCACCAGATATAGCTTTGTATTAAGTACTAACAATTCAAATTTTGTTTGTTGGATATTCAGAGCACAATAAAGGAATTTCACACATATTTTTTTCAAAAAATGATATTAAATAGAAATATATCTAATTTTAGTTTTTAAGCATGTCAAATGATGGAAATCGATTTATGAACTCAAATTAATTTTGAACCCAGGTACCAAATATTTTAACTAGTTCTTCATTTGAACTTCAGGGCAGCTTACTATCAGTGTTTATAAATAAGATTAAGGCCAAATTTGTTGAAATTTATCTGTTTTATTTCCATTTTACTAAATAGGAAAGCTTGCTGGACTGCCTGAAGCCAAAAAAGGTAAAAAATGACCCGTATGATATTGTAACAAATCTGCAAGAGAAATTAGCATATTAATTAAAAGATCAATAAATATAATTCATCAATATTTGAAGAATAATTCTGACTTTGGCAAAAACCATCATTAAAAAAAGGTGTAACCCTCGTGGGACGAGGGACAAAAGCAGGATTATTGGACTTGTATCCCAAAAAAGTTACCATTTGTGTCAGCATTTGTGCATTACAGGGCGAATTTGTTATGAACAATCACTTCCTGTAACTCCCAGAAGAGTAGGACAAATATTGATATCGTCGTCGAACTTGAAATGTTCCAAAATGATGGCTGGTCCAAAGCTTACTCTTCACCATAAGACAGGCTATTAAAGTATAGTCGTAACTACATGAAAATGGATTGGGTGGGTGTGGAAGGAGAGAAATGGGGAAAAAGTGACATTTGCTGATTAAAAAAAGTTCAATTTGGATGGACGTGATGGTTTAAAATGTTATTGAAAGGATCTTCGGAAATAACCAAGATCTGTCTTCAGCAGAAATGTTAGTGGTGGAAGTTTGATGGTTTGGGCCCCGATATCTTATGATTAAAGAAACAAGGTTATGTTTCTGAAGGACTGACAAACATCACTTTATTGCAGATAAGTTCTAGAAAATTCTTTAATTCCTTTTTGCATGGTAAAACTACGCTTTTGAATAGATTTTTATGCATGATAATGCAAGTATCCACATTTCAAACGAAATGGAAAACTGATTAAATGAACTAAGTGTTGTTCATTTAGATCAATAATAGTTACTACGATATTTTGTATTAAAAATATTAATATTTATTAAGAAAAAATCGATTTTCACTTTCAAATAATAAAAGTCTAAATCGTCTAACTCCATAGTCTAAGTAGGATATTTTAAAATGTAAACAAAATCTAGAGAATAAATACAGAATTAAATTATAAAAATAACTTACTTTGGATTAGGGTTGTTTACTATTTCTTAAAAATTCAAAAATATTGTAACGTTTGAAAAACGTGTTTTGGGTCAAATCAGAGAATTATTTTTGTTATATATACTTAAATCTTAACGAAAGTGATTTACCAGGAATTAAAAATATTTTTTTATTTAATCTGGGTAGAAGTAGAATTAAACTTCCGATCAGTCCGGATAAATAATCTAATTGAGTTCTGATGGATAATATGTTAATTCCGGATATGTTAAAACCGATAAAATAAATTACATATTAATTTATTCTAGTTACGTTACGATGTGGACTTGTTAACCGGATTCCCTAAATCAATTCTGGTTAACACTAAGATTTTGTATAGTGGAAAAGCAAAAAATAAATAAATAGTGAAATACCGCCGTACTTGGCGTTAAATCACACTTTCAGTTCCAAAAACACTTTTTGCGCCAAATGTGGTCGCCAAACGAAAATTTTTTCTTGAAAGACAAATTTAAAAGGGTTTCACTATATTTGACGAGAAATCACGATTTTGGCAAAAAATATTCATTTTATCGAAACATTCAGTCGCCAAATCGGAATTTGAAATTTTCCGGATATTTGAGCTTTCCGGTTATTGGGGAGCCAGATAAACGGGCTTTTTACTGTATTCATCGTTTGTGATTTTAAAGTACGTACCCAAAATCATAATTTACAATGCAGCTGCTGTTTAGATTATCCAAGTTGGATCTCATCTTATTATATGTGTTTTAAGTTTCGATTCTGGACACAAATAAAGGCTGCTTGGCGTCTTCTTTAGTGATACCCCCAGTTAGTGTAAAGGCGAACTACGACGGGATGCTCGTTTTTCCAGTAGGGCTTAGAGTGATTTACTGGAACCCTCAAAATCCAGCGATGGAGAAAAGGTAAACAAATAAGTGTGCGTTTATTTTTTGAGCTGTAATCGAAAGTGGCGTAGTGTTACGCACCCTTAGATTCTAAAAAGCAGACAATTTACCTCCTTTTTAATAGCAAAATTAATTCCTCTAATGAGTCTTGTGTTAATAATTATTTGTTACATATTTAATAATATGAAATTAATAATTTTTATTTTTTATTTTTAATGTTTCCAAAAAATAATTTTATAGCTTTACTTTTTTAAAAAATCATTCAATTCTTCCTTTGGTGGTAATAAATAGGTCCGTCCTCATTTTTGAACTTTGAAATGGTCAGACGATTTTTTTTCCTCATTTTACAACAAATGGATTTGTTCGAATCACTAATTTGTTATTTGTGGGATCTTCTACTGATTCGTCATTGTTACATTGATTCGTCTGAAAATCAGATAATATTACCCTTTAGTGTTTTATAAGTGCGTATATTCTGTCCCTTTTAAACATTTTGTTCATTTTCAGTTACTTTTAATAGTTTTTATTTTATTTACAAACTGTTGCTAGTTAACGTAAGAAAGAGGAAGTCAAATTGGCAGTCGTATAGGCTTTTACTCAATATGTACATCCAAAAATCAAACTCAATCCAACTACCAAAAAACCTCAATCAAAGTATAGAACTACCTTAGCTTCAAATTTTAATTATTTACTAGAGTTCGTGAAAAAAATTAAAAACGCCCTTGATCATTCCCGCCCTTGAATTCAGCAATACCTTTAAAACAAAAAAGTTCTATGGCAGCTACCTCTTGCGAATGCTCAATTTTATCAAAACCGTTGTTATAACGACCGAGAAGTACTAGGAGTTTGTGTACTAAACTTGAAGCCTGTTTCTATTTTCTCCAGCAAAACCAAAAAAGTTCTATGGCAGCTACCTGTTGTGCAAGCGCAATTTCATTGAAAATGTTACTCTGACATCCAACAGGTGCTATTAGCTAGTATACCAAATTTGAAGCATGGATCTTTTTTTCAGTTTATAGTAATACCTTTAAAACAGGCCTGGTGAAATTATACTGCAGTTTACCTGCTCAAAGTCGTGCCACGGCAGGGCAAAAAGGGCAGGCAAACTGCAGTATACATTTTTTTCTCTATGTATACGTGCAAAAATCAAAATAAAAACTACTACCCATAAAACATTTCTAAATCAAGGTTCAGAATTATCTAACTTCGAATTCAATGTTTTACTGGAGTTTGTAGGAAATCAAAAACGCGTTACATCAAACATCTTCGAAACACATTTTTGACTATACTGCAGTTTACCTGCCCACGGCAGTATGGTGAACCAATTGTTGGTTCCATAGAGGATTCACTATAGCGGGGTTCGACTGTAAAAACATGATTGCACAGGATGAAATTATCTAAATGTTTTTTGAGCATAGGTTGAAAATAATAATGCGTCCTGAAGGTTAGTTAATTGTAATGTCTTCTAAATATTTTTTTTTACTATTTTACAACTTGGATTGAACCGGAGCTACAGCCCTGGAAAAAAATTATAAGGTTGATGATATAATCAGTGAAACTTGGGTTTACGCAAAATATGGACTGTTGCAACTATGCTGTTGACCGATATTTGAAAACATCTTAGAGAGTGTATATAACCCAATCTTGACACATCTTTAAATTTAAACCAAATCTTTCTTCTTTAAAATTTAAAACTATAATTTAGAGGCATTTGAAAAAAGTATTAATTTGCTTAAAACATGTTCGGCTATGGCTTTCGGTCAGTTTTTTTTTAAAGGGTCCAAGTAAGGTCCTTAATTTTATAATCACCCTATATAATACTATATGGGATACTATAGATTAAATAGATTTTTTTTAGTATTGCAAAAATTTATAATATTGCAAAAATTTGAACTAGAATTTTATACATTCCAAGAAGAAAGAAAAAAAAAGCTACATAACGCAAATTACAAGATAGAAAAACCAAATTAAAATAATAAAAAAGAAAGCATACCAGAAACAGCCACCAAGAGATTTGAAAGCAAGTTCATATTGCTTGAGAGGTGTTTGAAGAAGTCTGTCATCTATGGAATGTTTTATTTATAATGTTTAATACAGAAGCAAATCATCAGTAATAATTCTTTTGTAATTTTTAAAAACATTTTAATGAGTTATGCTTTTTTGAGAAACTGTCCTTTGCATAAATTCTTATTTATAATTCTGGGCATAGTGTAGCAATAATAGTTGATTACTATAATGTCCAATGTTGTGAGGGTCTTAAGAACTGTATAATCAGCAATTTTTTTAGCCATTAGTATCTTCAGTATAAGTGGTGTAAAATATGTAACGAAAGCAAGTTTTGAAATTTCGTGACTCTTATATTCAAAGCTGATGCAAATTAATATTAGAATAAAAAAGCGATAACAAAGAAGCCAAATCGAAAAATTTGACATAAGGGCGTAATTTTATGAGAATTAAAATAATTTTTTTACTACTAAAAACTACATAGAAATTAGTCATTAAAGTTTATATTACAGGCCCATCTTAGGCTAGTGTTATATGTACAGTCGGCGACAAAAAAGTAAACAGACCTCGCCGTTGAGACACTGTTTGTCGGAGGCACAATTGTGATATGTTGTTTTAACGGAAATAACGTCACGAGGTGATTGGTCAACACAAAAATTTTGTAAGGGGTCGTCTTCATATTGAAATTAATACCAACTTCAAAATTTCAAATAGCAACACCCAAATTTTTTTTATATAGAAATGTTTAGAATCATCAAAATACCCCAAATATCAATTTTCGTTGCCAGATTCCTCATACTTGCCGAGTTAGGTTTACAGAAAATTTATGGATAATAATGTTAAATGATATTTCCAAACTTTTGATCATATCTCCATTAATAATAAACATAGCCAGACGAAATTTTTTTGTGTGTTACTTTATAACTTTCGAAACAAAGATAAAATAGTTTTATATAATTTAAGAAATATTTAATATTTAAAAAAATTATTCATAATTTTTTCGAAAAATTATGAATATAAACCCATTAATATTTTTACAGAAATGGATTCAGGGTCAAAAGTTAATGAAAAGTACCGAATTTCGTAATTCTACTAGCATAAAATTTTGAGTTATGATGATAATAAGCCAGAGGTTCCCAACAAAATTTTCTCGAGAACCCCTTATCAAGCCGCAATTTTGACAAGGACCCCCATTAATTCTTTATCTTAAAATTTAAAAGTGAGAGCCTAATTAAGAGTACTTTTATATTTTGTACGTTTTGTACAGTTACAACAGACTACTCCATTAGTATACAGTTAGTTCTAATTTTCAGTTCTTAATGAGATTATTTTAATTTTGTCCCTTTTGAGCCCATTCTTTCTGAAATATTAGTTTCCGACCGCATGTCGAGCCGATTCCTATATTTGTTTTTTTATTTTTGTGAAACACATGGAAGGAAATGCTTGCTCACACCGTATGCGGATGTAAATTTAATTATCTTTTTCATTGTCTTATCCCCAAGTTTCTTGTAGTCCTTACGTGCTGATGCCCAGAAGCCTGTTATTTTATCACCGATGAAAAAAAAAATTCCATCGCAATACAGCTGGACAGATCCGCAAGTTGATCTTGCTGTTCTTCAGTGAGGCCTTGGATTTTGTGTATTTCTACACACGTGAAGTGATTTCGAATCCATCTGTCGTCAGGATCAGGTTCAGTGAGATACTCCTTAAAAGTGGTGGCTAGGCTGCGTAGGTGCTCGGCTACATTGATTTTTGATCAGGTCTTGCAAACTCTTCTCTGATGACATCAATAAATGTTTTAAAGTAGAAAAGTTATATTTACTTTGTTTTCTTTCCTTGACGGCCAAATCTGATACTTTTTGACCATAGCACTAATCTTATCCTCAACTTTGAACATATCTACATTTTTCACTTGTAAACTCAAGTGTAACACATTCAAGTGTTCAAATACATTAGCTAAGTAACTGAGGCTCAGTAAAGCCAAGAGAAGTTAGTGAGGAAATCCGCGTACTTTGTATCAAAAAGGAAGAGACAAACCTCGTCTCTAAGTTTTAAAAAAAAATTGTGACAAGATCCTCGAGAAAGTGGCCAAAACAAAAAAATCTGTTATCATGCGAAATATGTTTAATATATTTTTTAATTCCAATAGCATCTTGCGGACCCCTCTGGCATCGCTCGCGGACCCCTGGGGGTACGCGGACCACCTGTTGGGAACCACTGTAATAAGCTTGTATTTTGAAATAGGGGACCGTATAAAAGTGGAGAAACGACAACAATCAAGATTGGACTGATCGTTTGGTGATTAAAAATAATAAAATAGTTTTCTTTTCTGCAAATTAAATTAATAATCATTTTTTCTATGGATTTGGAAAGTCTTGAAAAAGAAGTTTTAAATTTGATTACAGGTTATTCGTGTATCAAATCAAGTGTGTTTTATAAGTGTTATAATGTAAAAGACTAGGTGAAGTATCGAGTATTAACTGGAAATTAAACTCGAAAAAAGAATGTTCTATTTTACATAAAATTTTACTTTTAAAAACGGTAAAAAAATCTTTGTAACCCATGATAGAGAAGTAATTAAATGACTAATTTTATGACTTAAGTAAGAAAACGAACTCTCAGTATTATTTATTCTATATACATTCCTATTATAGTGCTTTTCCAAATAACGTTGTAAGGTTATGCAAAAAAGTATAAAAAAATGTAATGGATTGCATTTGATGCAAAATATAAAATAAATACAGTTACATTGCAAGAGTATAATATATTTTTTATGAATTAACTAATAAACTTCTCGATGCAACAGCCAGTTAATATGCCTGCCATGTCCATTGCAGCTTTCTTGACCAAATGCTGTGGGGCGACGGGCATATATTCCCGGTAAGGTGGCCAGCCTCATGGAGAACCCCCAGTGCTTAGATCCCAAGCATGCTTGGTCCTCCGGGACTTGATCCCCGGAACTGTGGTGTGACAATGCGAAGCACTACCACTATTTATAAATTAAAAACAAGGATCAAATAAATTTAATCAGCAAAATATTTTCATAATAAACAAAACCAAGATTATAGCTACTTTTTACTTCCTGCAACGTCAAACAAATTAATCTTTAGATTCCAATGTTTTTTGGTATTAAAATTTTATTTGTATTCAAAAATACTTTCTTGCTAGAAGATAAGATTTTTAGAAAACAAATTCAGGAGTGATTGATGAAGTCTATTCCATGAAAAGTCCCCAATCATTTAATTAAATTTGTTACGCTAATAATTATTATTATTGGTTTGGCATACACATTTTTCCAAATAATTTCAAGTTAAAATTAAATTAGAGGACAATACAGATAAAGTTGTCGAATTGAGTAAAATTGAATCAAGTACTGAACAGATTGCGGATGTATTATTGTTGCATCATGTGAAGTTATTTTCTCAAAAATTTTATGTGTTTTAAATTCAAAGCAAAAAAGTTTTTAATTTAATAAATGTTAATCAAATAAAACAATATGTAATAATTGTAGGGAACTCTTTACTTCCTTTCTTTGATTGGGAAAAAAACAAACGATATATTATTATCAAATTCTAAATAAAATCTCCTATAATGTATTAGGACTTTATTATATAATTATACATTTTGTTTGTATTCATGTATCAATAAAATTACAAACTGATGGTAAGCGTTTTAAATGGGGAAAAATGAAAACCTGAAAGATAGAAAGGCAGTTCTAAGCATAAGTCGGTCTGTAAGCTAAATATACTTACGGACAGACGACCAAAAAGCATAAAGTATTAGTTTACGATGTTATACCTTTCAAGCAAAAAAAATAATTGAAAGCAAACCATTAAAATTAGAAGGGAGAGTACCGACGGTAAGGCAAATAGAAATTTTAAAGCTACATAACTGATACCTCCCTTTTCAAACAACAAAAATAAATATTTGAAAATATGAAGGTTAGAAAGAAAATAAACTTTTTATTTAGCAGGGGTGGGGGTGGAGGGCTATCAACATATAGGATAGCTAAACGAGAACAAAACCTGCAAAGTGCAAAGGCACCCTCCGTGTCACCACAACACAACCCTCCACACCAGGGAAACGCTAACTTTTCAATTTTTCCTACTGGAAAAAAAATTAGTTAACATACTAATTATTTCATTATTATAATATTACAATAAAAATTGGGACAATTTAATTTTGTAACAACATTAAGTATTTAAAATCAGCAAACAATTATCCGTACTTCGCCGTTAATGGATAAGCAACAAAACTATTTGAAAAAATGTTATCAAGAAACTTATATAACACGCAACTCAACTCCCGACAAACGAAAATCCTGGTCATAAACTAATTGAAATGTCATTAAAATTATCCATATAATCCTAGTCTAAGCAATTGGAACACAACTAACACATTTTACGAATAACTAATTAATATACTATTTCACTAATTTTTAATTGGCGATAATCTCGCCGTTTTTTTTAAAGCAAAGAATAAGAAGGGTTGTCACACTATTTGGTAAAAAAAATTCAAGGACTATTTAAGGACTTTTCAAGCATTTTATATTTCCATTTTCATTTTTTTATATTCCAACATGCAGCAACTAAATTTCACGATAGTTTTTAAAATTCATTTATTAAACAAATAAGAGCTCTCTAACTTTCAAATGAACTTAAATATGTGTTATAAAATAACCTTTTAGTTATTAAAAATACCATCAAAATCACATACTTTGCCTTCTTGAATTATACATAAACAATGAATTAAAAAGTGAAATAGGAACTGATTCACATTGAAAGTGTTAAAGTAAAAAAATTAAGGACTTTTCAAGGTTGATAATGTTTTTCCAGCACAAGCACTTGAAATTCCAAGTTTGTTTTTCAAGCACTTTTCAAGGTTTTCAAGGACTGTGGCAACCCTGAATGAGAGACTTTGGGGATATTTGCTACAGATTTGGCTAGAAAATCTAGTTACAAGGAGGGGGTTGCGGAGCCCAGTTGGTTAGGCACTCGCCTACCATGCGAAAGGTCTCAGGTTTGGGTTCGGGCATTGCCAAAATAACTGCCGACCTATAAACGGTGCTATAACGGACCTATAACCATGCAGCCAAAAATGTCTGACGAATAATACCCCATGTAGAGGGAGTGCACGTTAAATATCCTTCAAAGTCCTAACGCTGCGAACGATGTCGCCCTTAACTGTTGCGTTGGGTTCCTATTCAGGTGCCGACTCGTCACTTGACTGTGGTTCTAAAATACGACGCCCGTCCCCAATAGCCCTCTTGTAGCTCTAGTGGGAAGATAATTCAAAACCTAACCTAGTTACAAGGAGCGGTAGTTTCCATACTTGACCGATAAATATACGAGAAAAACGCTAAAAACACAAAGATTGTTACAAACAGCCTATCATTTAGCTACATAGAATAATGATTTTTGCCGGAAAAAAAATGATTGCCTTGGGTTCCCGCTCATATATCGGCCTCGTAATTTCACCATGGCTAAACATTATGTGACGAGTTTCCAAGAGCCCTTTGTAACCCTAACTGCGAAGTTCATTCAATTTTTTCAAACCAAACTGAAAATCAAGTATATCAGTCCCGCTTAGGTATCGAACTCGTCAGTTGACCAGGGTTCTAAATTGCTAGGGGTACTTGGCTGCATCAAGCAAATAAAGGCTAGAAATAGACAGCCGGAAATTATTAAAGTAACTTACCTAAATTACCCTCAATTCTCATTTTAATAACATACAATCCAAATCCCCAAAAGAAAAAATATATTTTGTCAAAAACTACTTGAACGCGGTTATTATCAAAAAGTAACCACAGTTCAACTCCTTATACAACTCTATATATACCTAACTTGATCATCACACACACAAATCTTCAACAATATTTATTAAAAAATCTTTAAAATTAATCCATATTTCTTCCCCAACAGCACCGTATTGACAAAATTAGTTAAGGCGTCGTGCCACGTATTATACCTTTCAGCGTTCTGTTCTCGCCTTAGTCGTCCTATAAACGAATGATGCTGAACCAAAAATGCTCCGCGAATAAATAGCATACTGGACTGATTGTTTCAGGTTCAATATGTCATGGTCCAAAGTCCTGGCGTGATCCCACGTAAGAAGACATTAGTTGCTTTGAGTGCCAGCTCAGATGTTGGCGTCTCTTGACCACTGTTTAAACTACATGTTTAACTGATTCAACCAAATCTCCTCCATAAAACATATAAATAAAATCAATAGATTCTCTACAGTTTAAAAAAAAATGGTTTCATTTCTTGGTAGTTGTCTAAAATATCTTAGCCCGTAACCAATATACTTTCTGAAGCTCTAGTGGGATGTTAATCAACTCATCTTGCAACCAAACCCTCACCCAAAGCACAGAAAGTCACAGAAAGGAAAGAATTTGGCAAAATTCCATATTGGGAAAATGCGGACCTATAAATAATGTATAAGCTCTAAACTATAAGGAATCTGGCAATGAAAATGGATATTTGGGGTATTTTGACGATTCTGAACATTTCTATAAAAAAAAAATTGGGTGTTGCCATTGGAAATTTTGAAGTTGGTAGTAATTTCAATATGAAGAGGACCCCTTACGAAATTTGTGTGTTAACCAATCAACTCACAACGTTATTTCCGTTAAAATGACGTATCACAATTATGCCTCCGACAAACGGTGTCTCAACGACGATGTCAGTTAACTTTTTTCTGTCGCCGACTGTACATGCTATTTGAGAATTATTATAATTATATGAAGCTTCGAAAATAACATAGAATTCTTTTTATCAAGTACATGGAAAACAAAAGCCTGGTGTCCCTATTCCAGAAAATTCCTAAAATTGTTTCCCTGATTCAAAGAGCAAACAGATTGAAAAGTAAAAGAAATAAAGATTTTTTTCCCCCATAAGATATTGCACAACATGATACAGTCTACTTGATTGTCTATATATTGTATTTATAATGCAAATTATAATAAAGATAATAACTCATTTTTTAAAAATATTAATTTATGATTTTACCAGCTGAGTAATAACATTTCAAAATTCTTCAAGATTATTTATATTTAACTTGTATAATTCAAGGTAGATGCATGCTTCTTCATGGAAAGCGATATTGTTAAAAATTACATTTTAAACAGTATCGTAACACTAAAATTATTAGGTAAACATTCAAATCTATTAAAAACACATACAGTAGACCTCCACTTAACTGGCCTCCGTTTAACCGGGCTGAAAATTTCCACCCTTAAAATGTTAAAAATAGCTAAAAATACAAGTTTTTGGTTATTTCAATCGGTTTTCAGTGTCGCACATGTTTCAAAGTTGTGGTTTGTTGGGTAGAATGAATGGGGGGGGGGGCACTTGTTGACGTTGGAAGGCTGTGGGGATCGACCTTCAAGTTGTTTAATTTCCAAATTGACAAAAAAAGTTCAGATTTTTTAAATTATGTAAAATACTAATAATAATATATAAAATAACCTTTAAAATGACATCTTATTTAAATTGTACATGTATTTCATGAGGCAAATATCATCAATAAACAAAAGTGCAATCAAATAAACATCTAAATTTCAATTTATTTAATTTCTCCGGTTTAACCGGATTTTTTTTTAACCGGCTTACCCTTGGTCCCGTTTAAGCGGGTTAAGAGGGAATCTACTGTACTCTCTTTGAATAACACTATATTTCCAGCTGACAAAAAAAAAAAAGCAAAATTTTTTCCTTAAATATAAATAATATATATTTACCTCCATCAAGCATACTCTTGATTGCCTTAGGATATTCAACTAAATCTTCATCAGTGTTAAAGTACTTAGAAGATTGCATCATTTTTAAAGCTTTGGATGAATCCCAAAATTCAGTGTTAGGACTCAAGGCTTGTTTGGCAACTCCAGATAAATTGTGGTTTAACATTTGAAGTGTCTTTTTTGAAACTGATCCTTTATCGTACAAAATCTAAAATAGCAATAGTTTTATATTAATGTATCTTAAGTTTTATGAATATTGCATATTAACCCTCTAATGCATAGTGTTACCGTTCGGTAACAAGTTACATAATCCACTTTATTCTATTAAAGTAGACCTCAATCTCGACAAATTTGTGTTTTTTTCATCTATTACATTCCATTCTGAAGTTTTAGTTAATAATAACCCTCATAAATGACAGTAGTAAAAGTGTATTCAAAATTAAAGAGTGAGGTTATTAACTGTTGTGAAATTACGTTTTCTGGCGTAAGTCAAAGTAGAATAATTTTAGTACTAAATACAAATAAATTGTTTTGAAAAATTATATATAGTTAAAAAGGGTTATTTTAAAATATATTTAATAGTTTCTAGTCATTATTATCAAAATTGGAACTTTTTAGTTGGTTTTTGTCACATGGAAATTTTTTTTCAAATTGAAATTATTTAAAACCTAATGCAGTTAATTTTTTTTCAGTATTTTTCCCATAATGTATGAGTATTGAAGATACATATATTTTTTTGGGATGAAAATAAAAAATCATGCATTAGAGGGTTAAATGTATTAACTGACTTATGATGGTATTAGGCTTAGTATCTCTTATCAGGCACTTATTGGACACATGGCTACCCTATCTACTGCTGTGCTTTTGAGACAAACTTGGAAAAGTAGTTCTATAAAAAGTGTCTTTTACAAAGCAAATCTGCAACCACACTTTATCAGAAGGCAGGTTGGCTAAAGGGGGATCATAGTTAACAAAAACCAAAAAAATCGAATTTTTGAAACCAGTATTTTCTGATAGATGGAAGCCCAATCTATTTAATAAGACCAATTTTGTATCGATCGGTTAATTATTTCTTATAAAAAATTAAAATTATAAAAATAAACAAATGTGCCACGTCTCTTTTGAATTACTAATTGTATGCTTGTATTATTTATGTATTATATTATAAAATATGATTTTTTTTGTGTTGATATTTGAAAACTATTCACTGGCTCAATGTAAAAAAAAAAATCCTGACAATTTACATGAAATTCGGTTCACAAGAAATGTTTCGGTGGTCATTTCGAGTTCTGGTTAACGGGATCGACTGTATTTGTTTTTTGCGTTTTTCTCAAAACTATAATTTTCAACACTTAGGTACACTTTTCTCCAAATCTATTGAATATTTTTTAATAATTTTTTTTGTGCGTTATAAAACCATTTTAACGCACAAAAAAAATTATTAAAAAATATTAATATAAAACGATTTTAGATCTATTTAAGTCACCTAATTTAGACTTACAAATTAAAAAATATATTTTATTATTTTACACTTTTCTTCGTTGAAAATCAGAATTTTTATGAATGTTGAATATAATGCTTTTAAAATAAAATTAAAAAATTATTTTAGGCAAAAAAAAATAGATGACTAATTAGATCTAAAATGGTTTTATAACACACAAAAGAAATTATTAAGAAATATTTAATAGATTTGGAGAAAAGTGTACCGAAAAAATACTTGTATTTTTGAAAATTCGTAATTGTGTGTTTCAAAAGATGTCTTTTTTCAAAACTAATAATTTTTAAAAATTAGATTCTTAGGTGTAAATATAATAATAAAAGTACAGTTTATAATTTGGTTTAATTTTTTTATTGTACCATAATTTTTAAATAATTTAGAGCCTTTCGAAATCAATACTAAGAATTGGTCATTTTTGCTGTCGCTAACTATGATCCCCCCTTAATGAAATATTCCGATAAACTAATCCAGCATAAACCCAACATAATTAACTATAGCTGGACATGCAATCAAAGACTAAAGAAAAAGAGTCCTTTTAGCCAAGTTAAATCACTGCAGTTAATAGTTGATGCGTCACTGTCTTAATTCTTATTTAATCATTTACGATGGACTCTCCAATGCTAATTTTAATGATAGCTTCACAACCACACTTAATGAGAATGAATGTTGTCCTGAATTTCTTAAGCAATCGTCATTAAAAATTATTAAGCAATTTCCTTCATATGACTAAGATCTATACCAATGGCAGCATAATACACAGGCAGGCTGTGAAATTTATATCAAAACATGCGTTGAGACAATTACACAACAAAGGGAAAAAAAATTCAACTCAGATTTCTGCTCCGACTTTCAAAGCAAATTAATGGAAATTGACTTAGTGAATGGAGAACTTATGAAATGGAGATATAAAAATGAAAAAAGTTAGGTGCCATAGATTTGTAACCTGGGTCTAAAACTACAATATCTGAAGTGCATTTACAATCAGTGTCTCCAAGTCATTGACCCTTTCCTTCTAGAGTAATGGGCTTTTGAATTTGAATATTTTTTGAAAATGTCCAAAATGGACTATAATAAAAAAGTAAATGAGTTGCCATAGATTTTTAACCTGGGTCTAAAACTACAATATTTGAAGTGTATTTACAGCTGTGTTTCCAAGTTATTGACTCTTGCCTTCAAGTAACTGACCTTTGAATAGGGCCTTTTTTCAAAAATGATCACATTTGAGACTCAGTAACTACTAAAGTAAAGGGCCACCTATGATGTTTTATATTTTTAG
Organism: Hylyphantes graminicola; assembly: GCA_023701765.1. NCBI lineage: Eukaryota > Metazoa > Arthropoda > Arachnida > Araneae > Linyphiidae > Hylyphantes > Hylyphantes graminicola. Next base: position 49,963,953 of record CM043122.1, read on the forward strand.
ATGTACAACCCACGAGAGTGCAACTACTCCAATAATTATTTTTGTGGGTCACTTACGGCTTAAGCAGATAATTAGGCAAAAAAAAATGACAAAACTCAACGAAAATGACCTTTTTCAAAGGACCCTGACCTTCAAAGCCATGAGTGACCCACGAACAAATTATCCTGACATTGTACCTGGTATCAAATAGTATCCATATTTAAAAAAAAAATGGAACCCTCATGCAAAAGCCCCAGCCCAAACTACTGGAGGTATAGAAAAATAGCATAATTTAAGAAGTGATTTTTCAAAATTTAAATCCAAATGAGTGCAGGAAGGCAAAATGTGAGCTGATCTGATTTCTACATAGGAATAGCATTGAGCATTGTTATAAACTCTGTTTTCTTTTTTAAAAAAATTTCAGTGTGAGGGAAATTTAAGTTTAATTACAAGCACACGAGTTTGATTTGTAGGATTGTTATTTGAATATCATAAAGTTATTTTTCGATTTAAAATTTTAATTGTTTTTTAAGCTTATCAACTATTCAACTCTTTTTGGAATACCGCTATGATCTAATGGCCTATCTATTCATTGGCGACTTTTGGATAGCTAGAAAATTCAGGTTATGTTAGCTATACCTATGGATTTTTTTCTAAAAATATAAAGTGAAGAATGTTTGCCATATTTGGGAATTTTCGTTGCCTGGCAACGTGAATCAAATCGCTAAATCGTTAATACATTAGAGTTGTTCCCTTTATTCACCCTTAATCGCTTCCTGGCCAGGTTTTTCTGTTTCTGAAACTTGCAAATTTAACGGGGAAGCCATAAAACTCCTGGAAAGGGGCTTGGATGCAATCGGACTTCTACTTTTTTTAGAAAATTAATGGTGGTATCAGAATGAAAAGGGTTTATAATATCCTGACACGGTGCTGATCAGTAGAGAGGAGATCGATTGACATAAAATAAATGTTAACATAAAAAGCAAATCACCGTTATTAAGGGCACACCGTGCAACACCGGGTTTATCAAGCTATTTACCAATATAAACATTTCTTTTTAGAATTTTTTCAAAATGTATAACAAGTAAAACAGCACAAGAAGTAAATATACATATGCAAAAACAATCTATGTAAGATACAAGTTTTCATCTTAATATTATTAACAAAGAAATTTAAAGGGAGTAATTGACAAGAAAGATGTCGATTTATGATATCTACCAACCTCAACTGGAGGATATAAAGCAAATAATGTCAGCAATCTTGAGCCATGTCTGTCATCTTTAAACTGTCCAAGCTAAAAAGAATAAACTTGAGTTGAATAAATGGATTTTTATGACTGATTGGAAAATATTTGCATTAAGTAATTCAAAATAATAAATTTCCCAATCGAAAGAATATCTTTGTTTAAGTACATAATTAAAATTAAGTTTAAAATTGGACTTACATTGAATTTTCCAATAGAAGTGTCAATAAAACAAATACCATATTCAGATGCATTTTCAGCTCCATCAATTGGCTAAACACATAAATTATTTGATACATTAACAATAGCAAGACAAGAATAGTATAAATATATTAATAATATGTAGGGGAGAGTGGGGGCTATTGGGACGCAGGGCTAATGGGACAAGGGCCCTAAAGCTAGGAAAAATATAATTTTTTACAAATTTTTCTACACTAGATAATTGTAAAAGTTACACTTCACATTTTAACAATCAAAGATCAGCAAATAAATGCATGTGCTGATGAGGAGAGAAGAATTGCTGTTTTGGAGAATTTAAAGTTAATTAAAAGTGTACCTTGTTTTTCAATTTTGAAGTATTAAATAAAAACTTTCTATGAATTAAAATGCAGTTTTAGATAGATGAAATATCCTAGATTAAGATAGTATATGTCAAATACTGTGGTGAAGTACAAGTGCTTCTGTGTTGGGTTATTTATAAAAAACAGCACAGTGGGGTCTAATAGGACAGAAACAGTGGGGTCTAATGGGACACGAATAAACCTAACTTTGCATGCTTCTCTCAAAAAATCTATTTAAATCTCTTATATCTTATTCAGTCAAGTTGCCTAAAACTTTTTTGTACTTTAATTTTAAACTTTTTGAACTTTTTTCACCGTATAATAAGTGAAAGTTCAAGTAACTTTATTGGTGAAATATTTCCACCTGGAATTTTAATAATTACATCTGAACAGAGCTTGATGAAGATAAATATATTGTTATTGGTAAATTTTGCTAGTAAGCAGGCTATATTTTATTTGTTGGATTGCTTTCTGAAAAAGAAGGCGAAGAACTTAAAATGTTCGTAGGGTAGTGTAGTTGCATATATATTCCGGCTTGTGTACTTGATCGAAGACCCGTTTATAAGCCTTCGTCAAGTAAGACAGACACAGAAAGAGTTTTTACTGTCACAGAGAAAGGAAGTACACCCAGGGCGAAGGAGGGGAATCGAACCCGCAGGACAGGGAAAATGTTCGTTAGAATGATCTGAAACAGGTGAACGATGGTAAGATTTAGTTATAAAACTAAAGATTTAGTTATAAAACTATCCTTTCCAGTTATTCAAAAAAAATTATGGGAGCATCTTTGATTTTGAGTTTTAACTATGATATTTCATCTCTTTCAATGTTGAATAATTGTTTTCAAAAAATTTTGTTATGTACACATTATTTAAATGGTATTTGCTTTAAAGTTTTATTTTCTGGTCCTTTTCCTTTTTTAATATTTTATTAAGGCAACATTTAGCATGTCCCATTAGCCCTGCACCCTGTTCCATTAGCCCCCACATATGGGGCTAATGGGATATTTACATGTATGTTTAAAATGCTCAGCAACCAAAATATGGTAATGTTTTAACATTTGTTGAATGACTTTTTAAGTAAATGAATGTTCAGTTTATGAGCTTGTGAAAAAAGAAATTAAAATTAATTTATTTTTGCTGAAATACAGAGGTTGGAAAAATTTTGTCCCAATAGCCCCCACCCTCCCCTACAATAAAACCCCGATTTTACTTCCCCCAAATATACGTTTTTCCCGCATTTTACGTTTCTTTCATCAGGTCCAGGTTTTTTTCGTATACTGTAATGCTAATTTGACCCGGTTTGTAAGTTAATTATTTATGGAATTTCCCGCATTTTACATTTTAACTGGAAAAAAAAAATTGAAAATAAGCAATATTTTCCCCATTCCACAGACTCCTGATTTCTGAACCCGGTTTCTTCTCATGGATCATGATGGTTTGACCCCCCCTTGTTGAAAACCTGCTTCTTTATACCACTTTACTAAGTTGATGTGGAAGACATCTTAGTAAAGTGGTTCAAAGAAGCTCGTGCTGCCAATGTAGATCCCACGATAGATACTAAGAGAAAAAGCTCTAGCAATCACCGAAAGGATTGGTGGTTTGGAAAACGTCAAAGCTTCAAATGGCTAGATTGACAGAATGAAAAAAAAAGACATGGTCTTGTGTATAGATCGCTTTCGGGTGAATCATTAAGAGTAGATGAAGCTACAATAGAAGAATGGAAGAAAAATCTACCAAATTTGGCCAAAGGATACAAGCCAAAGTACATATTCAATGCGGACAAGACCGGACTTTTCTGGAAACTCCTACCGGAAAAAAAGTTACATTGTTAAAGGAGACCCCTGGAAGATGTCTACACTGCGTCATACGCTTTACTGTGCTGCAATAGTGATGGATATATATATATATATATATATATATGTATATGTATGATGGATGATATATATATATATATATATATATATATTTATATTTATATATATACACATAAACTTGATTTTGATACGTCTGAACTGTTGTGAATTTCAAAGTGTTTTGTTACAATTTAATCTATAAATTATTCATGGAGACACTATAAAATTCTTTGTGATTAGAAAGTTAAAAAAATAAAAAAATACCTTTTCACAAATGGCCAGAAGAAAGTTATTACATACTCCCATGCCTTCACCTTGATATGCGAGTGTTTTGGTACCTTTTGATGTAATTTGACAAATTTCCCGAGCAACAACTTTATCAAATTTTGTTGTTTGTCTACCCACTGAAATAAAAATAATGTAAAAACATTGGTGTGAATATAAAATAAAAAAATAACATGTAATTATTCAATAAAAAAAAGAAAAAAAAGAATGAGTCAAAGCATTCTAAGTTTTTAAAAACTTAAACTGGAAAAGCAAAAAAATATTTATATTAATTAAATAATAAAAAAATTGGTTATTAAAACTTTTTTATTCAATGATTGAACAGAATTTTTTTTCTTTTTGCTAGATACAGTGATTAAACATTAAAAACTCTTTTCTAAAAATACCTATAAAAAGTGTGAATTCACTTGTCTTAGGAGTTCAAACACTAACGTGTAAAAAATTGAAAGACAAACTCAAATTAGTGTATTTATTTGTATGATAGAATAGTTTTGAAGAAAAAATTTTTAATTTAAAAAAAATCAATCTTACTTTTTTTGCACCTTTGCTCCATCATTTGAGGAGTTTCAGTTTGTTCAACTCTAGCAACTTTGTATCCCTTTTCAACCAAACAATCAGCATACTTTCCAAATGCTATTTCAGGGAATCCCGAATGTGCATTGTCACCCTGGATGTTTAAACCAATAAGAAGTTATTAGTTACATACATTTACAGACACAAATTTGCTTAAATCAGGGTTTGGTTTCATTCAAAAGTACACTAGATGCTGTACATTGCAATGATAGAAAAAATACAAGTTAACAACAACAAATCAACAACTCATTTAAGTCTGCATTAAAATTCAAATAAATTAACCCAACAATGATAACTTGTTGAATAATAATAACAGCTTTATTTTTTAAAAAAAGTTAACTTAGTTAGCTAAACATTAAACTTGGTATCTTAATTTGCGTACATGATATGTTCACGAATATGGTCATTATTTATGGTATACTTTGTATATTTAGACAAACTTGAGGAGAAGGCTTATTTTCTTGTAGCTATTTGTTTGCAAATTATCCTTAATCGGTTAATATTGCAATAAATTTGTACTCTGATTATATAATTTAAGTAAAAAAAATAGGATAAATAAACAATGGAAATTAAAAACTGAATACTGTGTGAATACTGTCAATGTGTCTTTGTTCCCAAATCCTAGCTCTTTTACAATAGAAGGGAAAAAAATTTAAGCTACAAAAACCAGGTTAAAACACTTTGAAATCATCATGCATTTTAAGTATTGAATTTCTAGAAAAAATTTGTAAGCAATTTCATTACGTTTTATTAATAAAAGAATGGATTTAGTTTAAAAATTAGGACCTGGGGTTAGAATCCAGGCAAGTAATTTAGGTCCAAGCATGAAAAACAGACCGTTTGCCATCCTTATGGGCTGCGTTAAAGATTTAAATAGCAATATTAAAATGTATGAACATAAAAAAATAGAGTTATTAAGTTATTAAAAATGGTTTATAGCTTAACATTTGCATTGCATCCTAGAATCAGGAGCGCAACTACAGGGAGTGAGGGGGGGAGGGGCATTTTGATTTTGCCTTTATTTAATCTGTGTAAAACAAAATTATTTAACTCTTATTTGAAAGCACATAAGAGTGCATTTTATTCATTAATCAAAGAAATTCAACAATTTAAGGTTTTTATTTTGCTTTATCAAAGTAAAATATAAAAAACAGGGTTCCCACTCTTTTTTCAAAATAAAAATCAAGGAGTTTTTAAGGACTTTTCAAGGACCCCCAAAAAATTTTCAAGGGCCCTTAATTATATGATGCCAATTTTAACAAATAAGACAAAATTATAAAATTACTAATATATTACTTACACATTTTTTTTAAAAACAACATATATTTATTATTGTTGTTTTTTAACATTGTTCGAAATATCGCCAACCCCAGATGTTATAGCAACCATATCAGAGGGGAAAAGGATTTGGCGAAAATATAGCCCGTTCCTCTGTCTAATAACGTTTTGTTTGCCGAAGAGCTAGAAGCGCCATTTATCACTGCATTGGCAATGTTTTAGAAAATGAGTTCCTGTAATTTGAACGTTGCGTGCCGTCGCGGAAGAGAAAAATCAGGGACTCTTGATGGTTGTTGATGAAAATCAAGGACTTTTGATGATTGTTGATGAAAATTAAGGAGTGTTTAGAGTGTCCTTGAAATCAAAAACCAAAACTAAGGACTTTTCAATGATTTTTGGTTAAAATCAAGGAGTATAAAGGGTTGCTTGAAAACGAAAATCAAAATCAAGGACTTCTTAAGGACTTTCAAGGACCCGTGGGAACCCTGAAAAAAGTGCACTCAGGAGTTTTTAGCGCCCGTTCTCTCATCACAAGAGCAAGATAGGAGATCATAATAGCAAGCTGATTACTTTCTTCATCTCAATAAGCGACTTCAAATTTATAACATTTTCTGCATGGGTAGGTTCATGTGAACATGTTTTATAAAAATAAGATTTCAGGACATAAATGCAAACAATTATTAAATTGTCGAATGAACAGTCGGATGAACAAAAAGAAAAACTTTTTTTAAATTTAATTTTTGCCAATTTGTGTTAAGTTTGTCATGGGTACAGTAATAACATATGAGAGAATGGACCAAAAAAAAAATAATAAGTTGTTAGGCCGATTACATCCAGTGGTATGAGGGTCTAAAGTTGAATTAAGCCAAAAAGGTGGCCCACTTACCCCAAGCTTAATTAAAAATAGTAATCAGCTTGGGTGAAGTTTGAAATAAACTCATCACCTCAACAAGCCATTAGTGGGCCAGGGCCTGCCATGCCCATTTCAGTTAAAGTGACCAAGGGCAAAGGGGTACTAGGCATATGTTGCGGTTAGATGGTCAACCTCAAGCGAAACCCCTAGTGTCTTGTTCCCAAGCAGGCTTGGTCCTCATTTTATTCATCCACTTAAGAAATGAAAGGATGTGTCCATCTCGCCCAATCCCGTTTTTGAACCCTAGACCTGTGGTATGGTAATGCAAAACTACCCCTAAAGCCACTGGGAAGTTTGGAATAATAAATAATTTAATTGCTTTATTTTTGAGCTTTAATTTTTACCTGTTTTGGGGCATCGTTGAAAATTTTTTTGAATCAACAATTTGTGTAATCACGTTTCTTTAAACTTTAATGAAAATTTTGCTAATACTCATTTTGAAATTTGTTTCATCTAAACTATTTTTTTTTAATTTTTAAAAATTAAATTTAATATTAAGAGCCTAATCTTGTGGAATGACGAAAAAACTACATGATTTTGTCTTCCAATATTAGCATAATGCTATGTTCTAATTAGGTAGAAAACTTTTTAAATGACAATGAGGTAAACCATAATTAAGGCCTGGACAAGAATGACATGGACTATAGGCGCCGAAAATTTTGCCAGGTTTTAAAGGAAACTTTTGGATATGATTGCTTGTACTATGGTTAATCTCTGCATCAAAATCAAATGACAGAGCTTAAAAAAAATCAAATTTAACTCTGATTGCTGAATTTGTGCATTATAAAGCTTTATTTCTAGCGTAAAACAATAATACCGGGCCACAAAATACTGAAGTTTCAGCATTCAGGGGCAACTTAATTTAGCATGAAAATCGTTACGGGCCTTATGGAAGATCATGCCCTGGGAGACGTCATGCCTTAACGATTTAAAAATGGCATAATTTGTTGGCCATTCTTTGTAAAACGCATATATAATTTTGTTTGCTGAAAATAAATGCCAAAGCATGTTTTTTTGTTTATTTTTTACCAAAGCATCAAAATTTATGTACTATCCTATTACATAAGCCTTTGCTTTAGTCACCGGAAGATATAAATTTTTTTTAAAAAAAATCAAAAATGATTGTAAATAGATGTAGATAAGTCCAATCCATTTCTCTAAAAGAAATCAGGTAATTTAAATGATCTAAGTATTTTAATGTTCAATAATCGTTCTATCATAAATTGATTTTTTTTCCTGTTTTGCACATAATTTTTTAATTAAAAATAAAACACCAATTATCTTTTACAAAATTCCAACTTCAGTTATGTAAAATAAAAACATGTTATGCTATAATTAGTAACGGGGCTGTTTCACGTCGTCAGTCAGTGGCAACAGCTCTGCGGTCTTGCTTTCATTTTTCTGGAATTACTTTTGTTTCGGTATTTGAAAGCGAGTTTTCTGAGAATACTTAGTCACTAATTTTTTTAAATGCTTATTTCTTGTTGTGATGTTGGTTGGTCAAATAATTTATTAAAGAAAGCTAGCATAGCAAGAAAAGTTTATTTTCATTTATACGCATGCTCATACTAGATAAAAAAAACACAAGTTGCATGGTGTTAAGAACTCAGAAGCAGACGAAAAGCAAGTTCATTTGAGGATAAAATCCAAAACAGCTGTAATATGTAGAAAAGGGAAGACAAGAGTGTTACATCAGCTAAAACATTCCTATTATTTATAATAAATTAATAGTAACAGCCGTATTAACAGTGGGAAATTCAATTAAAATAACTTTCAATTATAATGATTAGAATTTTAATTAAAAACGTTAATTAAAAAAATCTGTGTATGAAATATATTGAAATGCCCCAGAATTTTTTTCTAGTTGCGCCCCAGCGTAGAATGACATTGCACTGTGAATAAATATGGTTGATCGCCGCTTAAAAGAAGAGATGTAAACTTTTTAATATTGGGATATTAACTTATTTTTAAAAGCAAGATTTAATAACAAATATCAAGCAAACTACTTTATTATAAAACAGAAAAACAATATATTCATAATAAGAAATTTGAATATGTTTGAAATTCAACATTAGTGATTTTGAATGTTGTACATTTCTTGCATTTTATCCTTAACACTTTAATTTAAAAAAAATAATCTAAAAAATGGGTAATCATTAGAGTAAAAGACTTTCAGGGTTCATACCTCTATTTGAGAAAAGGAAATTCAGGAGGAGTCAAAAATTCAGGATGCTAAATTTATCTAACATGGAAAATGCTTACGGCAGATTTTAACAAAAAGTTTATATAGTTAAAAATACAGCAATTCAATGAGGATTTCAGGCATAATCGCTATCTATCTATGTATCCAACAAGAAAACTAAGATTTTCAGCTAGTAAAAAAAAAAAAAGAAGAGTTGTGTTATTTTTAGGGTATTAAATCTTTTAATTTGGATTCAAAACACGCTAGCAATTAATTCTTACTATTACTCTATAAATAACAAAATATCTTTTTCAAGTGTTAGGTAAAGAAAATCTATCTAAATGAGTATACATTTGATAAGTTTCATTTCACATAAAATTTCATTAGCATTAAAAGATTTTTAAAAAATCCCCTTTCACAGGCATATCAAGGCCGATCACCCATATTAGAAACATCGAAAACTCGATAACATGAGCTGCAGCGGGCTTTAAATTTTGATTCTGCAACACACAGAAGCCAATCATTATAACGCGCATTCTTCAGCCAATTTTCTCTAAAAATGCACTTTCCTCCCAACCGACATAATTATGAGGAAATGTCCAATAGCAAAGAAAAACTCGAAGCAAACAACGTTTTATTGAAAAAAAAAGTATGCAAATCAAAAATACTGCATGTTTGTAACAGTAGTAAACAACAAACAGTACTTTCAAATACTTTCACTTCAAATTAATGTGGGAGGGGGGAAAAAACTAATCCCAACTACCTGCACGACCACATCAACGTGCATCAGTGTTGTTTCATATTCTGCTCCTACAATTGGTCACTGGTATAGCTTTCTGAGTGGCCCGTGATTAAAAAGCATGCGCATTAAAGCTGTTTTCTTACGAATGCTTCCTGTGATGTTACCGTAAATAGCTGTTAAGAGGGCTTAGGACAATTTACTCGCTGCGCAGCAAACTCTTACAAAAAATCCCATATACAAATTTCAGGAGTAAAAGATAGAAATATGCAAAAATTCTGGAAAATTAACTTAATTTCAGGAGTTTTAAGGGTCCTTATACAAAAAAGTAAAATTCAGGAGTTTCCTGGAAAATTCAGAAGCCGTACGAACCCTGGACTTTTTCAAAAGTACTTAAGCAGAATGCACTTTTACATACATTTTTGAAAGTTTTAAGTTCCACAAAGAAGTCTTTACATCTTAGAATAAAGTTACCCGCTCTATTGAGCAAAAGTTTCCCCAGTGACCATTAATTAAATATAGCATAAAAGTCATTCAATTTAGATTAAAAGAAATGTTGTAATGTTCATCCCCACAAACACAAGAATAGTATAAAGTGTTTTATTTAGCTATTTTCAATATTTTTTTTAGGGTTTCCAGACAAAAGTTGAAAGAAATAGTTTTTTGTCATTAAATGCAAAAAAAAAATGAAAAGAATACAAACCTCATGTGTGGTATTGAAAAAATATAATGCAAATTTTCTTACATGAAATGAAAGGCAATGTTTCCACCTTTCCAAAAATGTAAAACAGTTTAAGATGGGATCATTTTATGAAGAAAAACTAAGAAACAAATCTTTTTCCGACGCTATTAGCCACACTTGCCCTCCATGGCCAAAGTTACTAGCTTCTACAGTAAAAATTTTCAGTACTTTAAAAAAAGAACCATACGCGTGTTACGTGTTGCAATATAGTTGTAGTTACTTAATATTGTGATAAAAATATACATTTAAAATATTGCTTAACTTTGAATTTAAAAATTTAATATTGCTTAATAATTCAAATAAAATCCAATTTTCATTAAATTTTTTCGAACAATACCATATTAAAGCTAAGAGAATTTGAGTAGTTTTTTGAAGAGTTACTTATTTACAAACCAAAAAACCTCAAAACACTTACGAAATAAATAAAAAATGTTAACATATAAAACAATAAAATTTTTGAAAAAATGCTTTTGACAACAGAAAAAAACTGCCTTGGTTTAAATTGTAACAATCCCATAACTTTGTTACTAAATTTTGACAATCTAAGTAATTTCACGAGTTAAAGTTATCGTTTGATATTTTTTATCTAGTTAATACATTCCTAGTTACTTTGTTTCGTGAAATGTAAAATTAATTTACAAAAAAATAAAGAATTAAAATTTCCTCATGACAGGATAATTCAGATTGCTTATACTTTAAATATTAACTTCTTGAAATCTGTTATAAAAAAAAGAAAGAATTTTATCATAACCAGTTTAACAATTTATCTATAATAATAAAAGAAAGAGTCTGTCTGTGTGTATGTCTGTAGATCGCAAAAGATCTACTTAGACTGCTCTAAAAAATTCAAAATTTTTAATATAGATAATACCTACGTGTGCAACTGAGGCTTAGTTTTTTCATATTTGAATGTGATTTTTAATTAATATAATGAGTAGTTTCAAAAAAACGTCATACGTGGGATTGCGGGACCATAACAGGGCTTGAAAATACATGGACCGGGCTGAAACGGGGGCTTGACGCCATCCTCTATTAGTTTGATTGATTGAGTTTTGTTGAGATATGCGCTTGCCCTAAGGCTGCTTCATCCTCTATTAGTGTTTGCTTTTTTAAGTGTGCATGCGCCAACACGAATTTAATTCTTTGTATTTTTTTTATTTTAAGTGTATGTTCACAAGTGAGCATGCCTCTAAAAGGAAGCAATGCGAAGTTAACGGGTTCCCAGTAAGGTGGGACCATACTGCTAGTCTTCTAATAAGGATAAGTGGAATTTAGTAAATAAAATCATAAACAAAGAAAATAAAGTGGTATTGCCAAAATTGGGTGATGATGGTATACACTATACATGCGTCAAATTTTAATTCCCATTTTACAAATATTATTACAAACCAATCTTTTATTGATAATAATGATTTCAAAAAGTATATTTTCTTTCATCCTAATACTTTTGTTCTTTTTGATGTCTCTGTTGGTGAGATTGTTGAGACTGTTAATTCTTTTTCTGATGGTGGCGCTTCTTGTTGTTCTATCTATTCAATAGCACTTTCATTAGCTTTTAGTCAGAGTCATGGGGTAAAAGGGATATTGTTGTTGGATTTCTTTTTCCTAAAGGTTTGTGAGATCGTGTTCTGTTCAGATTTTTTTTCGGTAGTCTTCGGAAAAATCTTAGAACTATTTAAAAGCTCGGTTAAAGCGGAAAATCGGATAATCGGGGCTCCGATAATCGAGACTGTACTGTACTACCAATTAGGCATAACGTTATTTTTTGAATGATTTTATATTTATATGTAATAATTCTTTTGGTAATTTAAAAGTAACTATTTCAGCTAGGCGTTTAAATGAAATTTATCGTATCTCTTTTCCACATAAAGAAATTTTTCAAAACATTTTTCATATTTAGCCCCAAATGCATTCAACAAACAGAAGCGTGTCCGCGATAAGAATTAGACAATTCGATTGGCTAAGATAATGCAAGAAATTTATAACATGCAAACTTTTACACTACCAGCAGAAAGTACAACTCTTACACTTTAAAGTAAGATATGATTTAGATTGTTGCTGCAGCAAGATTCGCCATGCCAGCTCATTTATCGAATGCTATTCGAAAATAAATTGTACAATTCTGTAATTTTGATGGCAGAAGATTCACGAATATAGTCTTTAAAAATTTTAAAAGGCGAAAAATTTCAAAGACAACTATATATCGTCTTTTAATACAGTACGATGAATTATGAAAGATCAAAATTTCTTGAAATTTTGTAAAAAAAAAAATCTGGAAAAGAACCTAACTTTTGTAACGAAGGTTAAGAAAGTTGTGGAAAAGAAACCTGATAATTTATGAGCCAAATCGTCTGGAAATCGAAGATATCTAAAGCTTATGTGCACAAAATCATAAAAGAAGATTTGAATTTAAAAGCTTTTAAGAAAAAAAATGGTTTCAATATACATAAAAGATCAAAAACAACTAATAAGCAAGAACTGTTTAAACATTTAACGAAATTGATTCCATCTGGATCAGGACTAAAACTCGTCATTGATGACGAGTATTATTTCATGTATGATCCCAATGTTGCTGGTGGTAGTAAGTACTACCATTCTGCTTCATCCGATACTGTTCCTGTAGAATATAGAATCAAGCTTAAAGAGAAATTTTAAGGAAAAATGATGTTGGGCGCCCCATGGATGAGGATGGGATTGTGTTCAAACCGTGTTCTTTTAGGGAACTGTGAATGGTAAAATTTACTTTCAACAATGTATAAATATAGTACTAATACCATTTATCCTCGAAAATCATTGGAAAGAAGATATTTTGTTCTGATCAGATATATTACGCGAAAGAAGTGGGCGAGTATCTGGGGAACCAAAATATTCATTCCATACCCATGAAAGACAATGCGAATAACGTCGGACAAACAAGAGGGATAGAAAATTTCTGCTTAATTATAAAATGTAAATATTCTTACGAGAAAAAAAGCAGCCTAAAAACTTGGCCCAATTCCAGAGGGTATATTATCGTCTCCTCAAATCAGTATCGGAAGAAACTGTACAAATTGTCATGGTGACGGATAGCAGAAATCTTCTCAAAATACAACTTATCAAAGGCAGATAAAAATGTTTGTTAGTCAATTTGATGCAAAGAGCATTCATGTAAAAAAAGAATTGTGGAATTTAAAGGGAAATGAAGTTGTCTCATTTTTGGTCAATAGACGATATTGATGTATTTTTTTAATTCATAGAAGCGAAATGTTTTTTTGTTTATATATTTCCCCCGCTGGTCCAGAATTTTTAGACTTTTGTTTTGGAAAAAAAACCCACTATGTCACATTTGGTATTTTCTTTTGTGTATATTTATGTATTTAAATCTAATTTCTGTGGGTTTTTTGTTATCAACTTATGTCTTATTTATTATGATTGATTATTTTGGTCACATATATAGGGTTCTTGTTTACCCCCTTTAGATGATTTTTTTTCTTGTAATGTTTGTTTTTCATTAATAAAGTGCTTGTTTGTTTTTGTTAGAATTGAAATTTTTAATATTTATAAGTGAAAAAACAAAATTCGTCCTTTTTACTAAAAAGTCCCATTTGGTTTAAGCATTGTCAATTTTGGTTAATTGAAAAAAAAAAAATACTAAATTCAGACTTAAAGTACTTATTATGATGTACGGGGTTTTATAAATCTTTATGTTCAGTAAATATATGTTGAGTCAGTTAAGTCATTTTTAAAATCCCAGACAGTTAATTTGCGAATGGAAAAATTAAAGTTAAAAAAGTTATAAAACCCTTACGAACATAATACATAGTTTTTAGAGCACTTACTATTCACACAAATACAAAACAAAAGTATAAAAAACAAGTTTGCTGTATGTCAATTGTAGTTACACAAAGAAAAATGCTCACAAAAGATTTTACTTACATCCTTAACAATAAATGAAGAACAAAGCATGTTTTACCTTCATGTATATTAAACCTAACTCTTTAACACCTATAGTAGCATCCATATGATACAATTCATAAAACTTCCCAACCTACAAATGTTAAAAATACATAAATTAATTTAAATAAAGTAAAATTTCTTACTATTAATAAACTATATTTTAAATGAAAAAAAAAGAAAAATAGTTTTTATAAAATACCTTAAAGAATAATACAGCATCAAAATGTTTTGATTTTAAATCCCACCATTGCCTCATAGCCTGCAAATATCAAAGATTGGACTATTAATAGACAAGATAAATCATCATAAATTTAGTAAAACAGAGTTAAAGAAGTCTGCTCATTAATAGGGTATTTGACTAAAAAAAAATTAATGGCTTAAAATATTCCTAGGCAAAAAATATTAAAGTGATCCTAATGTTGCTTTTTTTCCAAATACCAAATAGAAACGGAGAAAAACGCAATTAAAATTTAACGATAAGCCAAATCCCCAAAACGATACCCGGCAGAATTTGAAGGATGTGACGCCACCTGGTAGCAAATGGTTTTGACATGCACGAGAATCCATAGTGAACATAGTGAACTGTTGTTGTTGTAAACTGTTAACCCCATTCTCCTTTAATTTATTATTGACAGAATGAGTAGAGGTGATTAAATGGGATTTTCTTTGTTTTTAGGATTTTGTTACCAACGATTAGTTCGCGGCCTTTTAATTTCATGATTCCCTACTTGCATCTGTCAATTCCCTTAAAGATTTAGGTTGACCTTTAAGATAAAATGGCACCAGAGCGCTTGTATACCAAAAATTAATAGCTTATAAAATAGGAAATATATATATATATATACGTTATAAAATATATATATGCTTTCATTAAAAAAATTAATAGCTTCCTCATAATCCTTTTAAAATTAGTTACTACTTCCGTTTAATTGGAAACTCATCAGAACAGAAATACGAATATTTAAAAAAAAACAAGAGCCCTACCATCACAAGCATCCAATCTCTGCAAATTTGAGCTGGCCGTTTTTGTGAATCCTTTAATTTAATTTTATTTAAATATTTATAAGCACTAAATTCACAAAGGAAGAAGACTTTGAGGGACGGTTTAATGCCAGGTGACATCAGACCAATCAGCGTAGTCTTTGCAAACATGCGACCAAGCTTTGGAATATTTAAAACTTAATTTAAATAATATTTTAGTAATTTTTTTTGGAAAAAACCAATGAATATGCATTTTCCAGTTCCTATACTATGTTTAAATAACTTTTTGGGGCAGTTTCCCGATTTAGTCAAATACCCTATTAAAAAGAGTCTGCTGGTTCAAGTGATTTTGTCTACAAATTTACTTTTCAGGTTATTTTGCCACAATGAAGATGAAAATTGATTTCATGTCATGTCTATGGTGTGTACCAACAATAAATTTCATGACTTCGGAAGTTTATACCTAACTTATAAGATTTTATTAACCACTCATATCCAAAGTTTCAAATTTTCATCAATATATATATATTTTTTTGATCCCCAGAGAGTTCCATTACTTTCGGATCCCCGATTTCCATATCCCCAGAGTTCCGTGACTTTCGTATTCCCGTAGTTCCGTGACATTCGGTTCCCGGTAGTTCCACAACTTTCCAATCCCTGTTTTCCGCGACTTTCGGATCCCCAGAGTTCCGCGACTTTCTAAAAAAATATGGAAATTGGAGGGATAACGTTATTTCCTATATTTTTATGGATTACACATGGATTAACCGAATATTGGTTTCGCCATCGGCCGATGAAAGGGGGGAAACATTGGCCCATCAGCCGATGTAACTTTTGAACAATCGGCATCAGCCCACATTCGCCATAGGTCTATCCCTAATTTAAAGTATAGAAGCATTAATTAACACCTTAAAATTTTAGAACTTTGTAACATAATAAAATTTATAAATTTTTTTTAATTATTTGCATTGCTTAAAAACCTTACAGATAAGTGATGACCAGAGTTCCAGATAAGTACATGCATCTTTATCTCTCCGAGGGTTAAAACCACTGATTTTCATTATTAGATTTGAAATCTATTCAGAATCAGAACTTTTCTGGGCCCTTTTAAAAACAAACCTAAGAAATTGACTACCATTTTAAAATATGCTACCACAATCATATACAAATTTTCTAATTAGTTGAGGAAACCTAACTTACAGGCGTAAGGGATTTTTTGAAATCATTTGGGACATACAAAGTTTTTGGATTATAATCAGGATCTTTTTTGGATTTTCCACTACGATCTCTGAAAAGAAAAAAAACATGTTAGCAGGAATAAAACACAAATCCCATTTCACAAGCACAAAATCTTCTCATGGCAATAGATAAGCTTAGAAAAATTAAGGTTTGCAATTTAAGTGAGAATTACTGAAATGTGTAAAATAATTTGTTGAGTAACTAATCTCTTCGTCAACCATATCCATCAGGTAACAAATACTCAAAACAAGATTGTATTAAAAATATTTGAGCATTTGAGATGCACAAGAAAATAAGCAAATTCATCTGAATAAAAAAAAATTACCTTATGTTTTCATTTTTCAACCAATCCAGCTTGTCATGAAACCATTCTTTAGAATCATTTTCGACTATTTGATTTTCTTCAGATAAACCATTAGAAATTTTCTTTAAAAATAAGCAACAAGAATACTAAGAAAGTTAACAAGTAACATAATAATATCAAATTCCAAGCATGAAATATAATTTTTTTATTGTTTAAGATTCTTCAAAGGATAGATAATAGTTAAGACACATACTTGTTTGGAACCAGGACTACTTGTTTTAATAAGTTTGTTACTGGCAGGAGTGCTTAGCTTCGAATTATTTGGAGATGACTTTGGCTTGTTAAACATATGAAGAGGAGTATTCGCCACTGAAGTTCTTTTCTGTAAAAAAAATATATATATATATATATAACAAAATTAGAAAATAAATTTACAGCATACACCCTCATAAGGAGCTTAAAATTTTTAATGCAAAACTGCTTTGGGATGGACATTTATTAAGAATATCCTGCTATACTGCCAATAGTTTAGGTCAAAATGAATGTTTGCTAATTTTTTTAAAAACATTTTGAAGCATAATGACAGACAGCTCAACACAGTTAAACAGTATAAATAAATTGTTTGGTTCTTTAAATTAGCAGTGTACACAATCAAAGCATATTACGACAACACAAACTCTGTTAAGCTATCCTAAATTCACTTCGTAACGTAATATAAACCAAACAATATGCAATTTTCTACATCCGGGATGTAGCACAATTTTTGGATCTAAATACTAAAAAAAATTATTAATAAGTTTCAAAATAATTATTATTTTAAGGAATGTTTCAAAAAATCTATTACCAGCTTTTAACAAACAGATTTTTAACACAGCCATTATATCCTCATGCTGCATACTGAGCTTTAATTCATTTGCATTTTTCAAAAATACTTTAAATATCGAATCAGAAATTTTTAGTTCATCTATGATGCTTCCTTTCTAAGATTTATAAAGATAAAAGGATGGATCTTTTGAGCTATAACAATCTTTAAAAATGTAGCTAGTTTTTTCAAAGCCCTTAAGCTGTTTGTCCATATACAGGGTGTTCCAAAATTGACCGGAAATGTATAGGGTGCAATTCCGAAATATTTACCCGGCCCCCGCCAATGAAAAACGGCTAACTAATTGGCCGCCCTTTTGGTCGTGCATAAAATCTTGCACTTGTGCTGCACAAGAATGTAGTACTTTTAGTTTGGTTTGGTTGAATTTACATCTGATTAAAATTACAGGTTCCACTAATTTTCAACACGTATATTTTTTTTAGGAGGATGTTTATTTTAATAGGTTGTTGCATTATTTTTTACAAAACTTGATGTTGACCACCAGTCTATACATAACAATTATTGTATTTTGCTTATTTATGCTGGGTAAGTATGTAAATATATATTCCGGCTTGTGTGCATAATCAGAGACCCGCTTATAAGCCTTTGTCAAGTAAGACAGCCACAGAAGGAATTTTTACTCGCATAGAGAAAGAATGTACACCCAAGGTAAAGGCGGGAATCGAACCCGTACCTGTTACACCGCGCAAAATGCTATTGTAATGTTCTGCGTTCCAAACCACTCGACCATCGGGCCGCATATGCTGCCCTATATTGTCTCCTTGTTGGTCCATGGTGTGGTTGGTAGGTTCAGTCTCTACCCAACCTAAGATTTTTTTGGTCCCAACACACACACATTTCGACAAACTGGTACATTTCTATTGTAAAACATTTAGTGTTGATTAAATTTTTAAATATTCTGCTAAAATTTGAAACACCAAATCATTTAAAATGAAATCCAAACACAAAAATTGAATTTTCATAGTTACTTATCTTTTTAATAGTTTTAGAAACTGATGTAACAGAATCTGCAAATTGTAAAATTACTAGGCAATATGTCGATTAACCAAACCAAACTCAAAACGAATGCATCCTTTCTTCAACACATTCTCATACTGCCCTAGCTCAAGGATGCAACCACGACCAAAACGGCAATTGGCTTTTTACTATTTTTTTAAGGGGCCGGGTAAATATTTCGGAATTGCATCATTTCCTTTCCGGTCAATTTTGAAACACCTTGTAAATAAAAACACAAAACAAACTCTTAAATTTAATTGGTCAATCTGCTGCATTATAAGCTGGTATGCATGAAAATTGTTAATTTGTTTTTTAGCAGGCTATTGAAAACCATGTTCAAATTATTATATTACAGAATGGAATTAAACTACATTTATCTTGCCATCCATACTGCAACAATAGGTCCAAAAGAGAAAATACTAATGTAGGGAAGTGAATTTCTCATAAAAAATAATATTTTTTTGATAATGACCGACTTTCATATTCGAACTGAAGTGATTTGATGAAGGTACACAAAAATCGTAGTTGTCTTGGCGACAGAGTGGTTAGAACTTGTTCGGGTAAGAAACGGCAACAATGTTCTTGGCTAGGCGAGAAGTCTTAAATGTTTTGTGTTGTTTTAGTTATAATGAGTCGTCATAAAGGAAGAGAATCTTATTCCACACAAAACAGTACAACTATTTTTTAAAGAAGAAGAAACTTTAT
This sequence comes from Hylyphantes graminicola, assembly GCA_023701765.1. Lineage (NCBI taxonomy): Eukaryota > Metazoa > Arthropoda > Arachnida > Araneae > Linyphiidae > Hylyphantes > Hylyphantes graminicola. Next base: position 49,983,343 of record CM043122.1, read on the forward strand.
ATTTTGAAGCAGGGTTCGTTGATTTAAATCAACGGATTTTTTTTTAAACAATCATGATTTTAACTCAATGAATTTTTTAAAAAAAATTTAAACCAAATTTTAAAATTTATATTTTAAAAAGCTTATGAATTTATTATGAGCTACTTTTTATGCATTCAATTTTTAACATGACAATGCCACTCATAAAACATAATATACAACTAACTATTGCTATAGTATTTAAAATCCAGATTTTTATTATTAGCATTTAAACTTGTTATTATTGCACGTGAATTCAATTTCCAATTACATAATGAAACACACATAATGAAATGATAGACTAATCATTGAAACACAAGGCTATCAATTTATCAAGTATTGTTTTTAGTAGTTTTTTGTTAATCAAGTATTTACTACTAAGGTAATTAATCAAGTATTGTTTTAGTAATGTTTTGTAAGTGACATATTTTGTGCATTTGTGCATCTGATTTGGAAGATTTTTTTTCTTCTTCAACAAACCTGCAATTAGAAATTTCAAATTTTTAGTATATATATATATACAGGGTGGTTATAAAATAACGCTCCCTATTTGGAGTGGTCTGTAGCTTGAATGAATAATCCAAATGCAACAAAAATTGAGACACTTACTAATCAAGAGGGGGGGGGGGAAGAATGGTATCATAAAAAAGACAAAATCCTAAAAAATAATCATCATAAAAAAAACTCGTCTTTTGACCAGAATCTAAATTACGAAACGTCGTCAATTATGGCCAATTACTGCCAACACAGCTAATTACGCCTCGTAATTTAGAACCCTGGTCAAGAGAAGAGTTTCTTTTTTACGAAAAAGAATGAAATTATAACACAGAAACTCGTCTCTTGACCAAGATTATAATTACGAGGAGTAGCCAATTACGGCTAATTATCGCCAACACATCCAATCACGCCTCGTAATTTCGAACCCTGATCAAGTGACGAGTTTGTTTTTTATGATTCCATTCTTTTTCCCCTTCTTGATTAGTAAGTGTTTCAAAGTTTTTTGTGTTTGGATTACTCATTCAAGCTACAGACCACTCCGAATAGGGAGCGTTATTTTATAACCACCCTGTACATACAGTGGTGGACATAATTATAAGACACCTATCAAATTTGACAAATAATGAACAAAAAGATTCAGACCTGAAAAATGTCTTATCAAATACGTCAAAAACATAAATTTATTCTGTTATCATATATAATTATTGTATAATAATGAAATTTTCTTACAATTTAATGAAAAAACTTAAAAACATAATGGACAAAATTATAAGACACCCGAATTGTTTTTCCAAATACAAATGTAAACATAGTTTGCCGACACTTATGTTTTAAAAGAAAATAATCTAACAAGGTTATTCGATATTTGGTGGAGTCTCCATTGATTTTTATAACATGAAATATGCGATTTAGTATCGAATATATTGATTCTAACAAAATACCGCAAGACAGTTCTTCCCAAGTAAATTTTTTATGTCTTCAACACAAGCAAACTTCAAACAAATTTCGGTAAACTGCAAGAGGCAAGATTTCTTACAAGTTTTCGATAAGTTTTAAGTCCGGGGAAGGGAGACGGCCACGGATGAACATTGATGCTTTGCTCTGAAAGCTACTTCTTTGTTTCCTTTGATGTAAAAATTACGTGTTATTGTGCTGGAAAGCGTAGTTTTCACTGCAAAGAATTTCAGCGTATATTGCTAGTTGATCTTTAAAAAGATTCTTATACGCTTCGGAATTCATTCTTGAACGGACAAAAACAATATCTGCTTTCCCTTGAGCCGAAAAACCAGCCCAAGCCATTACTGAGTCTCCACCCATTTGGTGGCTCATTAGTACACATAGAGACTTCCGTAATTCATGCCAATAATAGTGAAATCTGTCAGTGCCATCCAGGTTAAACTTTTTTTCATCCAAAAATAGCAAAGAGTACCATTTGGCAGTCCAAGCCATAGTTTGTTTCGCGAAGTTTAGAAGGTCCATTTCGTGCCGCCTTAGGAGAGGTGTTTTTACCCCCATTTTTAAAATTACGCATAGGAAGCATTATGCAACATCCTGCGAATGATTGCCTTGCTGTCTGCCTTGATCAATTCAGTTTCAAAGCATTTTTAATGGCTATAGAGGTCATCTGATTCCGTGTTGTGAGCGAAAGCATATGGAGTCTGTCTCTCGGGGACAAGCAAGAAGCACGCCCATATCTTTTAGTCACCGATTAATTAATTCCTCTTTTCAAAAGATTTTTAACTGCATATCTAGAGTGCTTAACAACTTTTGAAATATTATTATTCGAAGCACCAATTCCATTTAATCTCCAAATTTAGGAAAATTTCATTTTTTTTAATTCTGTCCCTCGTGGGATGTCAGGATGTTTGTAAATGCTTGTAGACGGTTATTGGCTGCTTTAGTTAACTGCTGACGTCATAACAGCGCAGCAGAAAATTTGCATATTGAAAATTATTTATGGTGTCTTATAATTTTGTCCACGGTATTTTTTTATTAAAATCAATAAAATATCATTTCTGTAATACAATTATGGGTAATACCAGAATAAATTTTAATTTTCTATCATATTTGACGAAGAATTTAATGATTTAAATCTTTTATTTCAGTGTATTGTCAAATTAGATAGGTGTCTTATAATTATGTCCACCACTGAATACAGGGTGTTTCAAAATTGACCGGAAATAGAAACTAAGCAATTCCGAAATATTTACACAACCCCTCCGAAAAATAGTAAAAAGCCAATTGATCACGCGTTTTGGTCGTGGTTGCATCCTTGAGCTAGGGCAGTAGGAGAATATGTTGACGAAGGAATGTATTCGTTTTGAGTTTGGTTTGGTTAATCGACATATTGCCTAGTAATTTTTACAATCTGCAGATTCTATTACATCACAATTTCTAAAACTACTAAAAATGATAAGCAACTACGAAAATTGAATTTTTGTGTTTGGATTTTATTTTAAATGACTTGGTGTGTTTCAAATTTTAGCAGAATATTTGAAAATTCAATAAACACTAAACGTTTTGCGATAGAAATGTACAGTTTGTCGAAATGTGTATGTGTTGGGACCAAAGAGTTCTATAGTTGGATAGAGGCTGAACAGGCTGTGAGGCGCCCTGTGGTCAGTGCCTCGATCTACGGATCTAAAGGTCCCGCGATCGAGTCCTGGTCCCTGAAGACCCACCGAATATGCGGAGTACGTTCTCGTTAAATCTGTTGGGTCCGAAAGTCCTGTGGGCGGTCATTGCGCAGTTTTCCACGGGTACAGGTTCCTGGAGACTATTTCCCTCCCCTTCAGGGACATGTCTAAATTGTGTAGGTGGCGCATAATAGATGGCAGCATATGTCATGTATATGTGCATGTGTGTGTTGTGACTGTCTTGGTATGGTATGTACATATATATTCCAGCTTGTGTGCTTGTTCAGAGAACCGCTTACAAGCTTTGTGACTGTCTTACTTGACGAAGGTTTATCAGCAGCTCTCTGCAAGCACACAATTTGTGCACTGCAATGGGTACGAGTTCGATTCCCGCCTTTACCATGGGTGTACTTTCTTTCTCTATGTGAGTAAAAATTCCTTCTGTGGCTGTCTTACTTGACGAAGGCTTATAAGCTGGTCTCTGATCATGCAAACAACCCGGAATATATGAACATACCTACCCTGCATAAATAAGCAAAATACAATAATTGTTATCTATAGACTGGTGGTCAACATCAAGTTTTTTAAAAAAATAATTCAACAACCTATCAAAAGGAACAGCCTCCTAAACAAGATGTGTTGAAACCTAGTTGAACCTGTAATTTTAATCAGATGCAAATTCAAACAAACCAAACTAAAAGTACTACATTCTTGTGTAGCACAAGTACAAGCTTTCTTGCACGACCGAAAGTGAAGCCAATTAATTACCCGTTTTTTTATTGGCAGGGGCCAAAAAAATTTAGGAATTGCACCCTATACATTTCCCGGTCAATTTTGGAACACCCTGTATATATATAGTAACATATGCAAAACAAAAAATACTAGAAAAATAAATAAAATATGGAAAGAATCCAAAAATTAGTGGGAAAAGCCATTTCATCAGGGAGTAAAACCTTAAACCACTACAAAACAATAAACTTTTCTCTTTCGGGAATGGACAAGAGTCAGTGATTAAAAAAAATGACAAAAAAAAATTCTCATAAACTTGAACTCCAATGTACACTCATCAACAACAAATTTCCTCCAAAATTTATTAAAAAGTACCTACAATGATTTTTCCTTTGACGTCACATATTTTTACCCATTGCCCCTATTTCCTTCCTTAACTGCATCCCTTTTATACTAACTGTCAATAGTTTTTTCCATGTTATGGTTCGGGTTTTGTGAATTTGGCGGTTGATTCTGAAGTCCTCAAGTTTGTTATTATTTTCCTCTGCTTTATTTTAAATTTGTTTTTGTGTTTTTAATATTTGATTTTGTTTTTCATTTTATTTTGGATACTCCACAATGCACTTCGGGGTAATTTGGGAATTTTCTTCACTTTGACTACTGTCCATTTCCAAAACAGAAAAGTGTATTGTTTTTGTAGTGGTTTAAGGTTTTACTCCCTGATGAAATGGCCTTTCCCAAAATTTTTTTGGTTTCTTTCCATATTTTTTATTTATTTTTCTAGTATTTATGTATATATATATATATATATATATATATATATATATATATATATATATATATAATATATATATATATATATATATATATATATATATACAGGGTGAGGCAAACAAAACCGGCCCCGAGATGAAGATTAGAATACGACAGAAATGTTGCCAAGTCTAAAACCAATACAAAAACAGGCTTACTTACTGAAGCTATTGATCGCTTCAATATTAAGCCCAAGCAAACGCTTGGCGACTTATTTGCCGGCAACTACGCTACGCTTTTAAGGGGTCATAGGAGTCTTAAAAATGTGCAAAGAAGGTACTACAAAGCATAGTTTGATCTTTCATGTAATTTTTTAACTACTCAATATATAAGTATAATTTTTTTACATGTAATTCTACAAGATTTATTTATTATAAAACAAATTTTAAAATTTATGAAACTTTAGCCAAAACTAAAATAAATGATATTAAACATAAATCTATTTGAACACATTGGGATTAGGCTTGCGCGGCAAATTTTGAGGTCAAAATTGAAAAAATGACCAAGAAAATGACTTTATATTGTACAAATAAGTACAAACTAGGACTTATACCTAAATTCTCAGCTCAATTTTAATTGGAAATTATTTTAAGAACTTTTTTCTAAAAAAATTAATAAAAATTTTTAAATTTTGATTTTAAATTTTTTTAAAAATAATTTATAATTAAAATTGAGATGATAATTTAGGTATAAGTCTTTGTTTGTACATATTTGTACAATATAAAGTCATTTTCTTGGTCATTTTTTCAATTTTGACCTCAAAATTTGCCGCGCACGCCTAATCCCAATGTGTTAAAATAGCTTTATGTTTAATTTCATTTATTTTATTTTTGGCTAAAGTTTCATAAATTTTAAAATTTGTTTCATATTAAATAAAGCTTATAGAATTACATATAAAAAAATTATACTTATATATTGAGTAGTTAAAAAATTACATGAAAGATCAAACTATGTTTTGTAGTACCTTCTTTGCACATTTTTAAGACTCCTATGACCCCTTAAAAGCTAGTTGAAATGGAATATAAACAAGGTTAGTAGAGCTGATCAAGATTTAGTGATTATTTGATTGTTTCGGTCGTTATTTATCCTAGAGAATCGGACCTTTTTGTATTTGGTAATACAAAACATTCTAAATTGATTGCAAGACCCTAAATTTGCATTATGGGACGTCTTCATACAATACGAACTAAGATCTGAACTCGCCACTAGTCTATGAGTAGCTCTAATGTGAAGCTAATCCGATCCAACCAATACAAAAACAGGTTTCAGGCGGCTTCAAGAGTTTTTCTCGCCAAGCATTTTAACGTATTCCCATCTCTTGCTCGGGGCCGGCTTTGTTTGCCTCACCCTGTATATATATATATTCAAAACTTTCAATTTTGTGATTACAATCCCATTGAATTAAAATCAGCTATTAAGACACTACAAAACAATTTCATCATCACTCCTGTTGATAAGGCCTCCAACAATTATGCTTTCATCTGCAAGCAATTCTACTTGTCACTACTTGACAATGAACTCAATAACTCTACTACTTACACACCTTCCAAATTAATTTACTCCAGTGTCTGCAAAAAAATTATTGCCTTCAATAAATACTTTAAAATTAATAACTCTTGCATTAAATTTCCATACATTACAATTTCTCCCAAATTTCACAAGTCACTTTTAGCCTTTCGCTTCATTACCTGTGGCTCAAATGCCTACATTAACAAACCTGGTTTAATCTTCTTCAAGCTTCTACAAAAACTTTATAATTTTATTTCCAATGAAGGCTTTACATGGATCATCAATAATAATTCTTCCGTCATCAATTTTTTTAAATAACAATACTATCAATTCCATTGATACTTATGATTTTAAAGACCTCTTTCCTAGTATACCACTTCTTCATTTAAAAGATGTCCTGACCTCTTACTACAATGATTATAGCAATATCCTCAATATCAGCCCTGGAATAAATACTGGAATAAACTTGTTAACTTTTGTATTTTTAATAACTATTTTTAATAGTGAACAACTTTTTTTACAGACAATAGGCAGTAATATAGGTAGTAATTTCAGCAGTCTACTTACCAATCTTTTTCTACATTGGTTTGAAAAGAATTATACACTTCTTAACTTCAATGCTTTCAGGTTTATTGATGATTTAATTGTCTTCAATAACCCGGATTTTAATAATATTTGGCATGATATCTACCCTAATGAGCTTATCCTAAAAAGAAAACCAATAGCTCTAATTCTTCAATTCATTTCCTTGACTTAGAAATCACTTGCAACAACTCTACTATCACTACCTCCATCTATGACAAGCGTAATGACTTCAATTTTAAAGTTATAAAATTCATTCCATGGACCTCCAATCTATCAAATAAAATTTATCGCAACATCATTCTCAATCAGGTTCACAGAATAAAATCCATCTGCAACAACAAAAACCATGAAATTTCTCACTTCAAGGATTTCTACATTTCTTTGAAAAACAACAACTACCCCCCAAAATTCATTCATAAATATCTACTTCCATCAATGACGTCACCATCTTAAAACTTCTCATTGCTCTTTTCACTGTGACCATCATTAACCTTTTATTTTCTAACGGTTTTCCAAGCATACAAGCCTGAAAATATTTGTCTACCAACCAACTAACGGTTGTTTTTGGATTTGGTTGTTCTGCTACTCATGGGGTTTGTTTCATTTTCATTTTTTCATATGTGTCATTTAATTGTTCATTATCTTTCTGTTTTTTTGTCTTTTTATTGTTTCTAACGCTGTTTCGGGACAAATTGGGGAATATTTCTTGACTTTTCAGTCGTTTCCCAAACAGAAAAACAGCGTTTATCCTTTTTGATGACAATTGTTACTTTGTCCCCCGAAGAAGTGTAACATTTCTCATCAATTTCATGTTATTATTATTTTTTTTCTATGTTTTATCTGTTTTATTGATGTTTGTCATTCGTTGAGGCAGCTTCAGCGCCGAACAATGATTAACTGTTTTCTTTCAATAGTACCTCTCTAACACCTCTTTTGTTTGTTTACTTGTCTTTTGTTTTTTACATTTTGTTTTTTTATGTTTTATTTGTACTAATATATATATATATATATATATATATATATAATATATATATATTATATATATATATATATATATATATATATATATATATATATATATATATATATATATATATATATATATACATATAATTAGGCTTACATGTTAAGTAATTTCATTAAAACAAATTACCTGATACAATGCATTTAAAATCCATTTAAAAATTAAACATTTGATTAAAATGTGATTTAAATCAAAAGAATCCGATTAATTTGATTTTTTTTTTAAATCACGAACCCTGTTTTGAAGCAGAATACATGGGTTGTCAAGGGGCCCCAAGGCCCTTCCAGACAACACATAAAATTATACAATTGAAATCATCAATTAAAATTTAAAACAACATCAACAAACAACTATTTTTTTTTAAATACATTGGATCATTTTAACAAGGTCAACAAAGTTTTAAAATAATGTGGTTGTTTTTACAAGAGGAGTATGATGCCAAAAACCCTTGTCCCGACTTAAAACTTACAAATGCTCCCCTATTCATTATCTAAATAAGTATATGATTAATTTATAATGTTACATACAATGAGTTTTTAGCAATCTCACAGTTTTAACTATTTCTAGCCATTGGAAAACAAATTTATAAACCAGGGAGTATATTCTTGTTCACTTGACCTTGTAAACTTTTTAAGTAGCCACCTAGGTTTAAGGCAATTTGTTGTAACACTTTTATACATAGGGTTTACAAAAGTCTTTTTTTTTTTTTTGATAAAAGATTTTTTGGTTTAAACCAGGTATTTTTTTTTCACTTCACTCAGAAAACGTTTTACAAAATTTAGATATACACCTTATAGAACTAGAGATTTCAAGTTCTTACATTTTGAAGAAAATTTTTCTGTTCATATTCAATTTTTCAAAAAATTTAATTTTTTTATTTAAAAAAATGGAAATAATGTTGGCTTTATCTGTCAACAATTTGTTTTACTTGGACCAAATTTGGCCAAAAGCCAAGATCATCTCAAGATATTTAGGAAAAAAAACCATTTGGCATTTGGTTTAAATTAGGGATTGGAAAGTTACTTTTTAAAAGTTTAAGTTTAAAAAAGTAACTAAAGGTTACTTTTAAAAATTTCAAGTTGAAAATTTGCATTTTAATCATATTTTTTATTTAACTATATACAGGCATGAGAACACAAAAATATGAAAAAAGCTGAAAGCATGATGGGACAGAAATCTTTTAGTTATTAAGTAGAGGGGGGGGGGGTACAGTAAGTACTACTTTAAGGAGCAGTAATTTTTTTTTTAAATATCGGCGAAAATGTTGATTTGCAGGGATATATGGGGTACCTATAAAAACTTATTATAGCAAGAAATCTATAATAATAAAAGAAAGAGTCTGTCTGTCTATGTGTATGTCTGTGGATCGCAAAAGACCTACTTAGACTGCTCTAAAAATTTCGAAATTTTTAATATAGATTCCTTTTAATACCTACGTGTGCACCTGAGGCTTAATTTTTTCATATTTGATTGTGATTTTAATTAATATAATTAGTTTTAAAAAAAAACGTCATCCACGTGTGTTTGCGGGACCATAACGGGGCTTGAAAATACATGGACCGGGCCGAAACGGGGGCTCGACGCCATCTTCTATTAGTTTGATTGATTGAGTTTGGTTGAGATATGCGCTCGCCCAAAGGATGCTTCATCCTCTATTAGTGTTTGCTTTTTTAAGTGCGCATGCGCCAACACGAATTTAATTTTGTTTTGATTTTGAGTGTATTTTCAAAAGTAAGCATGCCTCTTAAAGGAAGCATTGCAAAGTTAACAGCTTCCCAGTAAGGCGGGACCATACTGCTAGTAATTATATATGGGTATAAGCCATAAAAATGCCATACTTCTATTGAATAAATGATAGAAAGAAGAATATGCTACAAAATCGACTTTAAACCTTCTCTTATACAACTCACTCAGATAAAGACATGGATAAAAAAATAACTATCTTTCACTAAAGAGTAAGGTCATTCAAAAAATAACTAACTTTGAAAAATGGGGTTCACATGAAAAGCTATCTTTACACATTGTTTTTGAAACATGTTTTCTACAAAAACACAAAACAAACAAGCACTATAATATTCGTAGTTCACATACAAAACAAAAAAATTATATTTGGTTCTCCTCTCTTTAAAACAGTTACATATGGTTCATGCACTTATTAGTCCTCCCTTTAACGAGTTTGATCAAACACTCGTGAAGAATGGGCTAGAGGTGCAATGCACTTGTTTAAACACTAACGTTTCAGAAATAGTTACTCTTCACTGTGACTAATCTGTTAGCAGCTCTAAACACTATAAAAACCAAGGAATGTCTTCTTCCCATCGTGATTAATTTATAAAGATTACGTTGTATCCACGAACACAGAAAGCTATTCCCCGATTGTTTAAAAAATAATCAAACTTTAAAAAGAAATATGATTTTGATTTATTTTTAGATGTATTAGTTATTGTGTTGTTATTGCGATTTCTTTTCATGCTTTGTTATAATTTTAAACTCTTTGAATTTAGATGAAAACATTTGAGGAAATGTATTCATCTGTTTTATGGTATTCTTTATGTATACAAAACCAAATTATAATTAATAAATATTAATATTGTGATTTAATCAATTTCATATTGTATATTTTCATTTTAATATTAGTAGCCTCGAACCCACATTGTTTTTCTCTAAAAAAAAAGCGCTGTGGGTTACCGCCCATGCTCCAGTACCCACGTGACGGCTCTGCTCCTTACAAAAAATCAATTAGCATGGATTGTTCGTACTTCTTATTTTAAGTACACAAATGTGCAATTATTTTATGAATATTAAGGTAGAATAAACTTGGTTTAGACACTTTTATAAAGTGCTGTTGTGCTTAATTCTATATCCTACTATGGTGAGTGGATTGGAGCATTTTGCGAGTTTCCGAAAAAGTTCGCACTTCTTTCCGATGTATCTCAATAACCGTAACTCTTAGAACAATTATGTCAATACAAAACTTGTAGAAAAAGGTGTGTTTTAAAACTTTTGCACTAATCATTTTGTTGTTAGATTAACAGAATTGGAGATATGGAGCAAAAACTTGATTTATTAGCAGTTTTTGCAAATTTCAAATGAAAAGCGGCACATGTTGCCGATATCAGAATGAGATAAAACTTCGTTTCTGAGTGTTTTGTCATAAAAGGAAAAAAATGAGAGGGTAAGTCTTTTCGATTTTGAAAATTCTTAAAATAAGGAACACCCTACTGTATATAATTAGCATTTCAAAATTACCTTCCGGCAGCCTTTGGGAAGTAACAGAACATTTTTGTCACTGTTAAAATTAACTAAGTTACTTTTGGAAAATCTAACAGCGTTACTTAAGAATAGTAATTGCTGAAAGTAACACATACCATCATTCCCGACTTAATCCAACAAACCTGTTTATACAAAAAAAAAAAAAAAACGTTTTATCTTAATTTCTAGACATTTTGCAGTTAAATAAGGGGATTTTAAAAAAAAAAATTAAAACCTAGAATTCATTTCTCTATATACATATAACAGTAAACTAACCCTCCAATATGGTAAGTCACAAGTAGTTGTCTTTAAGTTCAATTTTTAATTCCAGGATAAAATGGATATTTTAATGTAGGCGGGTAACTTAAATAAATGCACTGTTCACTTACTTTTTTCTTAGGACTATCAATTTCAGAGTCGTCTTCTGAACTGTCCTTACATGGTGGTTTATAATCGTCACAGGAATCTTCAGATTCTGAGGCTATTACTATACGTCGTCTTTTTCCATCTTTAGGCTATATAACAAATAAAAAAATCTAATTTTTTTTAAATATAGCCTAAAATTACATAGGTTAATTATAATAGCACACTAACAATTCACTTTTCAGATGCTATTTACGCCACCAAAGAATTTTAAAATCCTCACCAGTCACAGATAAAAAATTCTCATTGGTTGGAGAAATTTTCAGGTTTTCATCGCAACATTCTTCAACAGGGTATGCACTATACATTATTTGATGTTTGCAACAACATAAAAAAATCACGGAAAAGTATACCCTTCCAGCGAGAGTAACCAGAAAATAACCCAAAATTGTTAATCAAGTGGCTTCGAAGATATTGGATTTGAATCACTCTACTATATGGAATAATGGTCTAGTTTCTATGCCGTCATGGGCAAAAAGTCAAATTGACGTGCCATTGAAAGCAAATACTATTAAAAATATTCTTACATTTTTTTATTTCAATAAAAATCCAATTTTTTTTATTGAAATAAAATTGACAAGGATGTTAGTGCTTCTTGAACAAAAAAGCTGAAATCCAAACCAAATGCTTGGTTTGAATAACCAAAAAAGCTGAACTAAGCGTGACCGATAAAATTGGAATTTTAACAATTATCACAACACGACAAATATTAATGTAATAATTATATGATACTATACTACTAAATGTACTTTTAATTTATTTACAAACACTTTAAAATAAGTAAATTTACTTTCATTTATGTTATTTTGGGGGGAGGGCGTCATCTTCATCAGTTTTGTCTGTGTGTGAACATGTTTTGCTGTTCATTTGGTGTATTACCATCAAATTTTGATAGTTTGGCAGTTCCATAAGGCTAAAAATTTAGGCATCCGCCTTTGCCAAAAAAAAAAATCTTGACTGCCTCTTTGGGATTGAAATCCCCAACATTTGGTATTTCAATGCATGTCATCAATAACATTGTTCATAGATTTGTTAAAAAAAAAATTTCAAGCACTTTTCCAGAAAAATTCAAGGACTAGAAATATATTAGCAGCATAAAATCTATATATATATATAAAGAGTGCATAAGCCAACACTCCATTAAAAAAAAAAAAACCTAAAAATTGTCTACAATCAGAAACCCCAGTAGGCTGAAGTAGAAAAAAGGTTCAATCGCAAACAAAAAGAATTTTAACTTTCAAGCTGTACTTGTGATCGCGACTCACAGACACTTGAACAGAAAAAATGTGGTTGTTCGACGTGGCCTGAACCGGAGCTACAAAAAGTTATCTTCCGATCACGCAGAGCCACAGAACTGTCAATCATTCTGATGCAATGTGAAGTCATTGGCAGATTTCGTGAAAATTACTAGGCGGCAAAATAAGCAAATCAGGAAGCATTATTTGATTAACATTTTTGGTCACGGTAAACGATTGTCTTCTAATGGGGGATTGCACTGGCCGTTGATCGATATTTGAAGACATCTTGATGTAATCCAATCTTAATTCATCCTCAAATATTAATTAAAAATTTTATCTTTATTGTTAAAATCCATTATTTAAACTAATTATTTATCAAAATTTAAGCTGAGTTTTCATCAATATAGAGCTTCTTCAAATGGGAGAGTGCACTGGCTGGCCGAGATTTGAAGTGATCTTAGTATAATCTAATCTTAATTCATCTTCCCGTTTTTTTATAGATTTTTTTCGTTATTATTAAAATCTATTATTTTAACTGGTTATTTATCAATATTTAAGCTTAGTTTTCATCAATATAGAGTTTCTTCTATTAGGAGATTGCACTGGCAGGCCGAGATTTGAAGTCATCTTGTGTAATCTAATCTTAATTCATCTTCCTACTTTGATAGAAAATTTTATCTTTCTTATTAGAAACTGTTATTTTAACTAGCAGTTTATTGAAATTTAGGTTTAGTTTCACCGAATTACGGTGCAAATGTTAGGTTTGAATTATCGTCGCACTAGAGCTACACGAGGGCTATTAGGGACGGGCGTCGTATTTTAAAACCACAGTCAAGTAAGATGCAAAGAAAAAGTAAACAATCCTTTACTTTTTTCTTTTACCGAATCGTGATTACGACCCTCTGTACGTAGCTGACGATAGCCAATTTATTCGCAGCAAGGGGGAAAAGGCGCAGGAGTGCGATCAACGCCTGATTGCATGCCGAATTTAGGGAACAAAAGCAGTATGCTATTTTGGTTTGTTAGAATTTTAAAAAAATAAACACCGATTGTTTTCGGAACTTTAAAGAAAACGGAATTTTTTTTTAAAAAGCGGAAATTGTTTTTGGAGAAGGAAAACAAAAAGCGGAATTTTCGGCGGAAAATAAAAAAAGAAAAGCGGAATTCCGCTAAAAAGCAGAAGACTGGCATCCCTGAATTGAGCATGCATATAAAGGTATTTTCTAAAAAGTATAAATCAGACAGCATTGAGTTTAGATTAGTAAGGAATTCAAACAATATTTTGCATTTCTTTTGCTGCCCCTAGAGCAGGGCCTAAGTATTGATATAACATTCTTATTCAAAAATCAAATACTTGTCTTTCCTATATACTTTAATACAAACTATTATACCTTTGTGCTGCTTAACGGTTTTCGAGTGATTTCGTCGGATTCAGAATCATCACTTTCTGAAAAATAAAATTTATATATGTAGACAAATCATAGTTTTACAAAGTAACAAATTCAAAACTTTTTTAATTAGAATCGTAGTAAACTAAATCTTTGTTTCTATGTCTGGTAATAATTTTATATTATAGTAGAGGCAATCACCATATGGTTTTAGTATATTTAAGTTTTCGGTTATTCATTAGTTGAATATTAATTAGTATGTAAAGATTTTTAATTTTTTTAGTCAAATTATACAGCATTGAGAGCATTTTTCACTTTGTTTCTAATTATAAAGTTATTTCTTAATGAGAGACAAATAGGATGCCCTATTTGTATGTATGTATATATATATATATAGGGGAGAGTGTTGTACCTTGGGACACTGACAATTTCTAAGAATCTATTGGCAATATTCATACTTCTAATAGTAGCCTTAACCAACAGACATCATCAAAATAAAATTTAACACTAGCATCATTGAATTGATGAATTGGTGACAAAAAATAATATTTCATTATCCCTAAGTAAATATTTTTCTCATTCTAATATAATTTTTTTACCTTTGTACTTTTACAAAAAGTCAACTGCATTTTATTTTCTTCATAAAAGAGAAGACTTTAAAATATTTTGGTTATGAGAAAATAATGGTAATGCATTTAGATTGGCCACTATCTTGCTTTTATTTAAATCATGTAGTGCGTTGTACCTTGGGACAGTAAAGCATATTGTATCATCCTATAATGTTAAATAATTTGAACTTGCAATTTTGCCGTATAATTTAAATTATTCTTGAATTATGAAGTTTTATTAGCGTATTTCCTTGAAAAACAATAAAGTTTGTTTCCTGACACAAATTAGAAAGTGTATGACTATTGACTGAATTATAAGGTATGTCCCAAGGTACAACATCATATTGTACCTTGGGACAGTTTATCCTCTCTAGTTTAAATGAGTGGCAATTTTTTAATTTCAAGCTGCCAGAATTAAAAAAATATATATTATAGAGGAATATATTGGTGTGTTGAAATGCTGCTTTTAAATTTTTATTTTGACTATAATTATCGAAGAAAAAAATTAAAATGTAAAAATTGTCCCAAGGTACAACACTCTCCCCTACTAGTAAACGAATAATCATTCTTTGCACACACTTGAAAAAATATTATAATTAAACTGCTTTCAAGCAGTATATAAGAAGAGACCAGGGGAAGATCTCCTCGAATGACTAGGAATCATCTTGTATTCAAGTCTGCTTGGTGGACATTGGCAACAGGAAAGCAGGTTCTCACTCGGATCTTCTCTCGTCGTACAAACATGGGTCTAGTGTCTGGCGTGAATCAGGGTTGCGGTCAGAGAAGAACTAAAGGAGAAACTGGTTCCTTTACACCAGTTTAGCTAACCAGCTCGCTAACTTGGCCAAAGAGGCCCAATACAGACAGATATCCTGTTGATGAAGTATTTTTTTCCATCGTAAAGTCATTCCACTAACTTAAAATTCTAAGGGGCAATCGTATTTCACTCCTATACTCAACAGCACCATTATTATTTAATCTAACATTAACTTAAAATTTGAAAATCCATTTCTTTCCTTGATTATGGTCAATATTTAATAATTCGTGGAAAACTTTGCACGCCTCTCAAGAATATCAACATCAATTTCAACTATGAAAGTCATGGTAATTTCCAGCCATAGTGGAACAACAAGTTAATATCACAATTTTGTGACACACAAAATTGGCAAAGGTTCATTGCGATACATATTCGGATAGCTTGTTTACAAATTTAACATGAATGAAGAACTCCACATAAAGCAGATAAAAACGTACAACAGCCTTGCACTGTGCTCATCAGACAATCAACCAATGTAAAAATCAGGAAAAACACATTTTGCACACTTGGCGACATTGGCTACGTATTTGATGAGGAAATGAAGTTCAATTTAATTAGGAGAATATTAAAAGATAGTGAGCTTTGTGAAAAAGATAGATCGCAAATGTAATTATATTTTATTTCTATTCAAATTTTTTTTAATATCTGAGTGGAGTTCTGGGAAAAGAGCTTATTTTTTGTTTTATAGTAGATATCACTCGAAGTCTCACAGATTCCAGGAGATTTCAGAAAATATATTCGATTGTCAGAAATTATCTTACTTTTTTGAGTAGCACAAAGAGTAAGTAGCCTTTTGCTCTCGTAAATAACTGCAGTTTCCCCATTTAAAAATGCCTGCGATACAGATTTCTATCGTAATTGTGATTTCAGAATCGCCAGAGGTTCCCCAATTTTGTATCTTGTTTGCTGGAAAAGTTAAGTTTGGTACAAGAAATCTTAGTACCTATAGGACGTCATAAAAAGATTTTCGAGGTAATTGTGAGTGCATAATGGGTATCTGCGATAGAACTGTTTTGGTTTTAAGTTATTTAATGGCTCAAATGTCCATAAATTTTTTTTCTGCACTGAAAGTTGGCAAAATCTTTACATGACAATGTTTAGCGTGACACTCCGAACTGTAATAATAAGTTTTAAAGATAAAGAACAATCTTTTTTTTTTTTAAAGAGTTTTGATTGGTGTTTGTTTCTTTTCTTAGTTTTAATTCAGACCAAACCGCACACTTTCAAAATATTTTCAATCTCCATAAGAAAAAATATATTCATCGTTTGTGATTTAAAGTACCTTACCCAAAATCATCATTTACAATGCAGCTGCTGCTTAGATTATCCAAGTTGGATCTCAACTTGTTATATATGTTTTAAGTTTCGATTGTAGAAATAAAAAAGGCTGTTTGGTGTCTTTTTTAGTGAACCCCCCCCCCCCTCAGTTAATGTAAAGGCGAACTACAGGATGTTTGTATTTCCTTTTCCAGTAGAGCTTGGAGTGATTTACTGGAACCCTCAAAATCCAATGAACAAAAAAAGGTAAACAAAGTACGAGCTGATTTTTTGAGCGGTAATCGAAAGCCGTGTAGTGTTACACACCCTTAGGTTCTAAAACGCAGACAATTTCTACCCTTTTTTAGAGCAAAATGAATTGCTTTAATGAGAGTTGTGTTAATAATTGTTATATATTTGATAATATGAATTTAATTTTTTTATTTTTAACGTTTCAAAAAAATAATTTTATAGCTTTACTTTTTAAAAATTACTCATTCCTTCTTTTGGTAGCAATAAATATGTTCATACACATTTTTTAAGTCTGAAATGGTCAGACAATTTTTCCCCTCATTTTACAATAAATGGATTTGTTCGAATCACTAATTTGTTCTATTTGTGGGATCTACTGATTCAGCTATCTTTGATGCTAATTCTGGTTTAGGTTAGGTTTGAATTATCATCGCACTAGAGCTACATGAGGGCTATTTGATGCTAATTCTGTAGAGATGTCCTTTTAAGTAGTCATGTAATGTTAAAGTACTAAAATTGGTGCAGGTACATTGGGATTGGATTTTAGTCAAGCTTTCTCTTAGCAATATTTTCAAAGGTTTCACGAATATGGCGACTTGGTGAGCGTATAATTTTGGAAACAGCCTCTCTGCAGGTCACGTTGGTAGAAAGTTGCAGCACCTGGATCTAGTAATAAGTTTAAAAAATGTCATCACGTCAAAACGATGACAAACCTGCTGTTAGCCAAGCTGTTGCCGTCTTGAAATGACAACAAATTCTAGCCAAGAATATTGCTGGGACTGAAAATGTCATTAACTAAAACGATGAAGTACACAAAAAAAGCACAGCAATTTTCTGGGTGTTGGCAATCTGGCAACCCTGTCAAAAATACTAAATGTTCATTTTCGTAAACCCACAAGGAAAGGGTACTAGACAGGAAATTACCTTGTATCCAAGTTTTGGCCTCATTATTAGAAATAGAGTTGTGGGAGTCAGAAGTAGGCGTTTGAAGAAAGTTCCAAGCTTCATTTAAAATAACCTTTTTATTCCAACAACCATCAATAAATTTATTATGAATAGAAAATCGTAACCATTGTATAAACTTAACAATATGAAAAAAACTAAAGTCAAAATAGGTGGCATAACAACCAGGGGCAAGGTCGTGACAGATGCCATGGGAAAATTAAGATGTAGCAGAGGAGAGAATGTTTTGGTCAGCGGCGTAGCTTATATAGCCTGTGGCCGGAAGTGCAGAGCCACCTGACACAATTAGTTAAAGTTTGGTGAGCTGCTCCAGCAAAAGCTGCAGATCTAGTTCAGCACAAGGCACACCGCCACATCACTCCCCCTCCAGTCTAAAAGACGAAAAAATTTCAAAGTTTAAAGAAAAAAATTAGTAGAAATTTTACAACCGAGAACAGTAATAAATAGCAACAATTTCAAATAGGAAAGCGAAATCTAACTTTTCGGCCAGACCCGGTTGTATAACCGTTTTTAAGTTGTGCAAAGAGTCTTTGCCTGAATTTGGAACCGAAACATCTTGACCACTGTTCGCTGATACATTCTTGAAATTGGCCCATTCCTCCAACAGGTAGGCTGACTTCAATCTATCAATTGAAATCACTTTTGACTTTTTATTGCCGATGGAAGCATTCGACAATACCGTTAGCCATTGTCCGTTAGCCTGCGAGTGGTGATGATGCCTGATACGAGTCTCGGAACTTTTGCTGCCTGCTTTTAGTCTCAGGACTTTTGCTGCCTGCTTCGAAGCTCAGGACTTTTGCTGCCTGCTTTGAAGCTCAGGACTTTGATTTGCGGTTGCGCGAAGATTGTCAGATGTCATGCTGAGTTTCGATCCAGGGCCGGTCGGTGAGGAACCACGGCACGACAGTGAAGTACCACGGTAGGTCCGTGCGGTACAACAGCAGGACGGTGAGGTCACACGCAGGTTGCGCTACCTCAGAACTAGAAACCAAGGCATTTTTGTAGCTGAACAGGTCGCAGGTTTGTAGTTGCACAATTTAGACAGGTTGCAAGTTACAAGTCCGAAAGTCACCAGTTTGTATGAGCGTTGGCCGGAGTCACCAGTTTGTTGTGTGTCAGAAGTACGCGTTTGAAGAAAGTTACAAGCTTCATTTAAAATCAACCATTTTATTCCAACAACCATCAATAAATTTAATATGAATAGAAAATCCTAACCATCGTACAAACTTAACAATACGAAAAAAACTAAAGTCAAAACACATGGCATGACAACCAGGGGAAGGATCGTGACAGATGCCATGTGAGAATTAAGATGTAGCAGAGGAGAGAATGTTTTGGTCAGCAGCGTAGCTTATATAGCCTGTGGCCGGAAGTGCAATGCCACCCGACACAATTGGTTGAAGTTTGGTTAGCTGCAGATCTAGTTCAGCACAGGGCACACCGCCACAGAGTTAAGTGACGTGACAACATTAACTTCTTTGACTAAAGAAAGAAATGTACACTACGCAGAATTTTTCTAATGTTGCACATAGATACACATGTTTAAAGGTTACAAGCCAAGTTATTTCAGTTCAAAATCTAGTATTCAATTCATGCACACTTCAATCCTGTACCACTTGTTTTAAAAACACAATAAAAGTTTTAATTGAAAAAAATATACACAATATGTAAACCTAAGCACGTTTTACAACCAAAACTGTTCTTATAACTTTTTTGTGTTAACTGAACAAATATCTGATCAGTATAAAATAATAAATCAAATAACTTTACCAAAACTTTTATCTTTACTGTCCGAAACATTGCGCTTACGAGAGAGCTTTGATTGTTTTGGAGTTTCAGTATCCACTGTCTCAGACTTTGAAGACGGCGATTTTGATTTGCCATTTGTATTTTTAGCAGTAGTTGCAGATTTAGGAGAATTCGCTTTCGATGAAGCCCCATTAGATGGAGATTTTACAGCTGGACTCCTGGTGAAAAAGTTAAGTAATGTTTTTTGTTTATTCATAATGTCATTCACATGTGCTTTATGGAGGCGAAAGAGACGAAAAACAGCGCGAAGCGCGAACCGCGAAAAGCAACTATTGCCAGATTTTGGATTTTAGTAAAAAAAATGTCTGGTGGAAAATTAAAATATTTTTGGTAGGCATAGAAACTTCTTTCTTTTGCTTTTATGTCAATTCACCAAATTTTGAAATTATTTTGCATAATCAAATATGTAAATTTTCTATGGGGTTGATTTACGGATTGTCTGGCAATAGCTAAACGGTTTTGTTTTCTAAGGGCCTTTTCACACGGAGCACCTTGATCACGGAACTTCCATAGGAATACCATGGAGAACCGCTGTAGAGAATTTTTCATTGAATTTTTTTCGTGGAGACACGAAAATCGGTTAACCGGTTTTGCGAAGAGATATAGGTAGCCAATCAGCATCAAGTATAGCTCTGACGTCTTTTTGGCAAAATCCAGTTTGCCAAATGGAGAAAAATCTACTTGTTGCTCGCCAATGTTGATTTTTGAAGTTAGTACCCCTTGTTAATCAGCTGTTTGGAGCCTTGTGGTTAAGGTATTGATCTCGTTATCGTAAGGTCTCGCGATCGAGTCTCGGTACCACTGAAGACCCACCGAATATGCGGAGTACGTGCTCTTTAAATCTGTTGGGACTGAAAGTCCTGTGGGCGGTCATTGCACATTTTCGCACGGGTACAGGTCCCTGGAGACTATTTCCCTCCCCTTCAGGGACTTGTCTAAATTGTGGAAATGGCGCGAGATAGATGGCAGCATCTGTCACGTATGTGTGAGTGTGTGTGTTGTGTATGGCTTACATGATGGATTATAAGCGGGTCTCTGACCATAGCACACAAGCCTGAAAATATATGTATACCAACCAACCCATTCCTACACGTGATAGAAATTTGTAAAAATATTGAAAAATTTAAAAAATGTGCCAAGACTAGCGATAAGTATCATTCATTCACAACAACCCCTCCAGGAACTTGTGACGTCAGAATCTTTGCACGTGAACAACCCTATCCGAGCAGTTACGTGCACAAGGAATACCGTGTGAAAATGCCTTAACATAGACAGATTAACATACATATCCAGCTACAAACTTATGCTTGCAGGCAAAAAACAATTAATTAGTTGTAAAAAAATATTTTTATTAGTTGAAATTTAACTAATGATGCCTGGCTCAGTTTATCACTATTGAATTATTTACTATTAGATTAATTTTGAGTATTGTAATGGATCTGAAACTATATAAAATTATTAAATGTTTAAAAATTAAGGTTTTAAGTAATTATACAAACCAATCAACAAGATTAAAACAAATGTTTATTGGACACATTTTTTTTTCGTTATAATTATTTAGCATTGACTGAAACAAGTCTATTTATGCATATTTTCTTTTATGAATGTATAAAATATCCAGTTGTAAAGATACTTTTTAAACTAAATTTTTGATACAGCTATAAAATAAATTAACGTCTAGCAGCATTAATGTACATAGTTCGAATAAGTTTTGACAAAAATTAAGTTTATTTTAGGTATAATATCATTGTAAAAACACAAAAATGTAAGCATACGATATACCACATAAAATAAAATAATTATGAAAGTAATACAATATGAATTGGCAGACATTTTTTACTTATGGCTGAAATCTGTAAGGTGATACAAAAGAAGGAAATAAGTGCTGAATAATTTGATACAATAATAATGGATTAAAAGCAAAGAGTTCAAATACTATATTCATACTTTTCCTTTTTAAGGGAAAATCTATGTAAAATTAAATATCATACTGTGATAGGCAGTTAATAATCTACTTAATTCAGTTTCTGTGTATTTAATTTGATTTGTATTATCTAACAAAAAAAATTAGAATGAAAAATTAATTATAATAATATACTGCCAAAAAGTTTTAATTATTTAAGATTAAATATATATTATTTATTAGTCGAATTATCTCATGGTGCCATCTGGTGGCGATGCTAGAGCTTGCGAGCTGCCTTATGGGATACTGGTTCACAAATGGCTTCACCGTTTCCCTTTTGGGCAGATCTGCTACTTTCTTAATCTATGGTCTCTAACAACTCTCTATGTCTCTGCCCTCTATTTAGGGGAGACCGGTAGTGCCAGTTTTCATTTGATCGCTTATAAATTCGTTAGTATGCTGATTAGCTGGATGAAAGTTGCATTAATAGTAAAGTGCAACACTTGTCTACGTATAAATAAAAAATTGCGTCCCTAAGTACAATAGTTAGCTTGTAAGAGCACGTTAGAAAAAAAGAGGAAGTAGTGTCACAACTGACCCCCCCATGGGGTCGGTTGCGACAGTGCCTGGGGTCGGTTGTGACAGAGTCAAAAAAGACACCAAAATGGTATCAAATCACTCTTTTTGCATCACCTTTAGAAACTATAAATTCAATATTTATTATAATAACATTTAATTAATAAATGCAATGATTATACATTAATATATAATTATTAATAAAAACTCTTCATATTATCACTATCATCAAAAAAGTCAACTAAATATTTATAATTATACATTGCTGTAACCATGTCAAATACAAAACAAATAAATAAAAATGTGTATTTTTTAAAAAATGCACAAAATATCTTATCTACATAAAAAAATATACATGTTCTTATATAACACAAACAAATCTTTTTGTGAGTTAAACCCGTTTCGTCAACAATGTACATGTCCTGTGGCTCATAGGTGTGTATAGGCGCGTTCACATGGCCTGTGAAATCGCCGGCGTTTAGCTGGCTATTTTGTGAAGCCTAATCCCGTTCACATAAAAACGCCGGCGTTCCGGAAATGACGTATGTGGGTACGTCACATCCTGTAGGGGTATTGTTTGTTTGTTTTGATTTGATACTCGAGATGGTTTCTGTACTGTGTATTCTTTTGCGCGGTACGTGGCGAGTTGTGACCACGTTGCGCTGGGTATGCTCCTCGAAGATATGACATCCATCTGCATCTCAAGATCATTTATTTAAATCTAAGAAGTTACTATTTACACGCAATGGAACATGCAAGTTCCGACTATTACATTTCGTATTTTTAGTAGAAATGATGAATGTCCAGAGTTCGATCGCCCCTCGCGCAGCGCGCGGGGGAAAGAGAGGAGCGCGGTTGTTGCTCGCTTGTCGGTGTTCGGGGAGCGTCTGTAGATTGAATATGAATTGATTTTATCCCTCTCAATACTCAATTGTTGAACGGGTTTCATGAGAGGAATGATCCCACCGTATGGTTGCCAGAAAAGCCACAAAATTCACCTTTACAGGGTAGCTAGTTAGAACTGTTTTTCATCTTGTTGGCGCTATATCTGAAAGTTTTTACTTTTGTGATGTAATAGAGTTGTGCTGTTGACATACTGATAAAAGAGAAAGTAAATATTACCTGGCAGGATAAAATTTCTTAAAATAAATGTAGAATGAAGACTAAAAAATATTTTTTTTTTAATATTTTAACAACATTATTAGTGTTAAAATAACTAAATGTGTTTAACATTTTTGAACAAGATGATTGATTTTTTGTATATTTTTTTTTCAATAAGCACTCCATTTTCTTAGTTTTTGCAACGATATAACTATGTCAATTAAAAACTATGCTATATTTTACATACAGATTTTTAACAAAAGTTCAACAGTTGTTTTTTTTCCCAACGTATTTTTGTGTATGTGTGTTTGTAGTGTGACGGTTTGGGGGACATTCACGGCCATATCCACCTGAGCTTCAATTCCAAATCGCTGTGGAAAACAAGCGGTTAGACAGGTTTGAGCAGTAGGATAACATTAGCACGTGGTTTGAGAGCTGTGTAGGATAACATTAGCACGTGGCTCAGGAGCTGTAGGACAACAAACCGCGTGACATCACATATGAATGTTCTCCATTTCTAACTCAACTCGCTGCGTTAGTTTTTGTTGCTGCGTAAAATGTTATTTAGTAGTAGGATTATCGAATCCCTAGTTTTTGATGACTGAAGACATTATCTGCAACCAAAGTACTAAGGCATCAAGAAACAAGAACTAAGGATTCCATAATGCTATTCCAATGGCACGTTATGCGGCAAAAATAAGTTACACAGCGGGTTGAGTTATGAATTCGTAGCACTAGAGCTACGCTACACAAGTGGTATTGGCGAAGGGAATCGTAATTTAGAACCACAGTCAAGTGACGAACCGACACCTGTGCAGGCACCCAATGCAACGTTTTAAAGAATGCATCGTACGCGGCGTAGGGACTTTGGAGCATATTTAACGTGCACTGCCTTTAATACACGGATTATTCGTCGAATTATTTTGTCTACTCAATCCGTTTACAGGTCGGCCAGTTATATTGGCAATGCCCGGGTCGAACCTGGTACTTTTCGCATGCAAGCCAGACGCCCTTGCGGCTTCCTTCTTATATTAAAACTTACTCTTGCACCCAATGTGTTTAATACTTGTATTCTTTCTAAAATATTAACGATCGCCCTATATATGTAATTAATAAGTATTATATAGGTCCAAAGAAAATACATTTACTATATAATTAAAAATATTACCTAAAAAATAATACCTAATTTATTAAATTGAAATACTCAAATACATTAATTAGATATTTTTGTCAATCACGTTTTAATTATAGTCAGATTGAATCTAGGAAAAGGACGGTGCCAGAATAAAATCGGAGGAGAGCCTTCCAGTTCAGCTAGAAGTTCTTATAGGTAATTAGGGAAAGAAGGCGGGGGGTAGCTTTTTTTATTATTTTTTTGGTTGAATACTGTCGTAGCTAAACTAGAGCTATTGGCGACGCGGGATTGCTTTTTAAATCACCGTCAAATGACGAGGCCGACACCTAAACTGGCACCCAATCCAACCTAATAGCGACATCGTACGCGGGGTCAGGACTTTGGAGACCATGACATTTTTGAAATTCACCAGTCCCAAATGCACAGCGATATTCATTGGCGATTTTTTTCTTCTCCAGATTTGCATGGCTAAGATGAGGGCAGAATCCTCTAAGGTGTCTTCCGTGGAATGTCGCCTTAACCCTCACGCTGACCCTGAGAGTAGGGGATTTTCCAATAGATTAATTTAAAGTCAGAATCATAATAATTAAACTTTACATATGTTAATTTTTTTTATATGAAAATAAACTTCAAACTTCTGTACTATATAAATTCACTAATGTCTTCCACTAAAACACATGTACATCATCCGTAGAGTTGAGAAATTCAATTTTGTTGTATAATTTTTCAAAAGAATGCCTCAATTTCGCAGATTTTCTATTTTTCCCCTTTTGCATTTTTGGCAGCCTATTACAAATGCAAGAGGCTTTGTTTCGCTACATGGCCATAGGCAGATACATGTCTCTGTACAAAGGCTTTGCAATTTTATAGAAAAGATCTTATAATTCAAAAACTTTCATAAAAAATGAGTTTTAATTAGTACATGAGCTTGCAAGCTTCTTTAGTTCAATAAAAAGATATTGAACAAACTTTTTTAAAAAAAGGGGATAATTGTTTGGGTACTGTGTGTGTAGCTTTAAGCCTCTTGAATATAAAATTTCTTGTTTTGATTATTAAAAATATCATTGCAATATTATGGATAGAAACCAATATTAACTTCAAAAATGAAATATGACCTTTTGCCTCACAAAAAATCTTAATGAATTTAATAATTATCTGTTTAGAGGGTAAGCAGTATCTGTGCATCTATTCTACTTGTTGGTACCTGAATAGAAAAATCATATCAAGCAAAATGATATTTTAGAAGTCAGCTTGTGAATACATACCTTACTGCTTTAAATTATGCCCTTTTATCAAGAATAAGTATAATACTAATTGAAAATCAAGACTCATTTCGGATAATTTCTTTTATTAAAGATACATACAGTAACAGTTTGGATGATAGAGAATATCAAATTATTACTTTTTGGTTTCAGAATAAATAAGAGGAAGAAAATTTTAAGTATGAATTACAGTGGTGGCCAAAATTGTGGACATTTAAAAAAAGTTTCATATTTTTCAACTTTGTGTAATTACAGAATATATTAATTGTATATCAAATTAAACAATTGTTTATCAAATTAAAAGTACTTAATCTTTATGAGGACCAGTCTGCAGATCGCTGAAGCAGTCTACGAGACCTCTTTGGTCCCATTTTTGCTATGTCTATGGACACAACATGATCAAAGTAATTTATTGTAGAATTAAAAATAAGTACAGTATTACAATATATGTATTACGAATAAGTTATGCAACCAATAGTATGATCTTTCTTAGTTTTGCAAGTCATTGAACCACCAACTTGCATTGCAATTTAAACACAAGAGAATCCATTGTTTGTTCGACTAAAATGAGCATAACTTTATTTGTAATACAGATACTTTGTTTTTTTGTGATGAAATTCTACATTAAACTACCTTCAACTTAATATTAAATGTTTGTATTTCAGCGAAATTCAATAGATGCAAGCATACAGGCAACAACTGAAACACATGAAACTTTAAAAAAAATGTCCACACTTTTAGCCACCACTGTAGATGTTTATATACAAGTATATAAATTAATATGTAATTTTTTATTCTTAACAAATAGTGCACATTAATTTACTACTATTTGTACAATATTCCTAGGTAAAAAATATTTTATTTCTTCAAAATTAATGTTTTCCTCATCTTCTTTCTGCCTTCTTACCAACATTTATTTTGCAGTCTTAAACTCATTTATTTATATAAAAATATTGTACAAAAATGAATCGGTGAGTGCAGAAACAAGGTCAATCACAAATTTCAAATTTTTCAGGAGGGAGAAAAAACGTAATAACTCCTCTCTATTTCTGCACTCAACACTCGCAGCAAACATCCTGTATTTACGGAACAACTCAACAGACTAACGTAGTTTTTAACACGCATCTTGCATTTCTACGCTTATTTTCATTGAAAACGAGTTTTAGGATTTTTTTTTTGACCGAAGTGGTTTCTGCACTCACCGATTCAAATGTGGATTGTATACTTTACTTCATTACTTCTTTAATTAGTTGAATATTTGTTATTTTAGTTATCATAAACATAGTCATTTAAAGGACATATTTCTTAACTGAATCTGCAATCTGAAACACAAATTTATGAAAAATAATTATCAATATCCTGTCGAAATGAATGTCCCATTTTTTAAACCTGTTTAGTACAATTCTTCACATGCAGATGCTTTTCAACCGAGAAATGAATTTATGACTGAATATTCGATGAAATTGCTACAATGAACACATCAATACTACAGAAACCTAAAAAAAAAATAGGAATATGAATACCAAATTCAAATGACATTTTTCTCTCGCTGTTGAACTTTCTAGTCAAACAAGTTTGTATGTGAATACACATGTAATAACAATCTATTTATTTTCTTAATATTAATGAAAGTGTTGTTATTTACTTACTGCTATGAATAATGTAATGGGATTCCAAAAAATTGAACTGCTATGATAGGCCCACTATTCTATAGGGTCAAACCACAGGAGCTCATTCATTGGGATATATCTCTTTTTTATTCATACAACCACTTTCAGAAATTCTTGTTACAATTCATAATACTTCGGACATTGAAAAATATTTCCACTTTGAGAAATTTTAGCATTTAAGAGTAAAGCAAATTTTTACATCAGACACTGAAATATTTCAAAGAAATCATACTTTCATACTTACCTCAATGGCATTAAAATGTTTTGAAAAATTGTTTCAAAATGAAATAGAAGAGTAGAATTGAAGCACTATTATAATAATAATAACCTTTATTAGCACACAAACAAATTAAACATATACTAACACCTAGAGGAAAGAAGTCCTGTTAAGGCTCCAGGATTTTTTAGAATCTATTCACTTAAACTATCGCCAAATTTAGCCCACTGAGTTCTATTAGTTAAATAAGAGATAAACCATTTAAAGATATCCATCGCCTCAAAGCCTGTTTTTTCTAATTTGTAGATTAGTAGGGAATTAATGACATCGCCAAAAGCCTTTTTTATATCCAAAAAAATAACTACCATAATTTTGATATCGTCAATATTTATTAATAAATTATGCAATAAATTCTTAATCTTATTTAGTTATTAACAAAATTGTACTCATTTCACGCAAAAATGCACTCACTTCACAACCTTTCTTAAATTTTCCGGAAATGGAAGATAAAATCAATTTTTCTTCTGAAGTAATTGA
Organism: Hylyphantes graminicola; assembly: GCA_023701765.1. NCBI lineage: Eukaryota > Metazoa > Arthropoda > Arachnida > Araneae > Linyphiidae > Hylyphantes > Hylyphantes graminicola. The sequence continues at coordinate 50,011,563 of CM043122.1, forward strand.
TGCCTCCAAAGATTTTAACAATACATGTATAAAGCAACTCTAATGTCATTTACTTTGAATGAATAAATCATCCTTATAGCCAGAAATATCATTTACATTAAAAATTAAATCGAAACATTTAATTGCCAAATTTTTTTTTAAACAAGAGACCCTTTTTAGTTACTAATGAGATTTTCAATTTTACAATTTTTTTTAATATAGGCATTTCCCCCCTTTGTTAACAGAAAATTTTGCGGTTCTTAACATAAAACATAATGCAAATCTATATTTAAACACCATAAAAAATTTAACAAGACAAATCGTGAAATTTCAAGAAAAATTCTGGCATTGCATTCCAATTGGACTTTCAAATGACTGCATGATTTTTTTCAGACTTAACAGCAAACTCAAAATGGGATGAAAATTTATTTATACTCATTTTACCTGGCATTTATTCAAGCAATTTGGTTTCTTCACATTACTTCTGATACCATAGTACTTAAACTCTAGTATTGCTCCTAGTCGTCACTTTTTTCAGCTTCCTAGAATCTCTTGTGTATAAAGGTATATTCATTTTGCGTTCCTCCAATTTATAAATTTCTTCTTTCAAACGGGCAAACGTAGGAAAACCTCTCTGAAACTAGACACACCCATCTTAGAACAATTTAATAAATACAGAAAATAAATTAAATAACTCTTTTAAGTAAAACAATACACTGAAAAATAAAATACAATTAGTTACAATAATTACTATAAAATAAAGATAAAATTAACAATGCAGTTTTTTTTAATAAATTACCAGCCAAAAACAGCAAGAAATGAAATTTTATAAAAGAAAATAGTTATATAGCAATTATTGTTATGATGCTGAATTTTTGAAACAAATATTCACATTCAAGTCATTAGAGTGTTTCTGTGCTGAATTAAAAAATCTCAATAATATTTTTGACAATAAAATTACTAGATGCACTAAATCGAACAATGACAGTACAATTAAAGAGCACAGAGAACAATTCAAATAAAAATAAATAGCTATTTATAGGTGGTGCTCTAGAAAGGTGATGACACTATTCGGTCACTTTTCCAGGGAAATAAAATGGTTATTTTTACGGATAGCTCCTCTGATAATTATTTTAACAAAGGTGTTGTGGGCATACTTGTCACCCGCCCTTCTAGTGTTAAAACTGAACTCAAAATTCCTACAGGCTTAATTGCATCGAATTTCACTAGTGAATTAATTGCAATTAAAGAAGCCCTTTCTTTTTACACTTCATACTGAAGACAATTTAAAGGAAGGCCTAGGCATGCATCTCAAAACCTGCCCTCGAAGCCATCCATAACGGTAAAACAAACCTAACACCACAAGGCATAAATATTCTCTTCGGCCAAATAAATAAACTCCAGTGGATCCCTGCCCACATGGATATCGAAGGAGCGAGTATGCTGACATACTTGCCAAGGAAGTTCGGGATTCTCAACGTTTCTTCTGAGGATGCGAACGCGGCAGTCAAGCTTACAATTTTTATCAGTGCTTTTTTGGCCACATTGGCTGAATAGTGGAACTAATTTTTTGTAAAAATTTCATCATGGTTTCATCATTTGAAACATCGAAAAATTCTCCAACAGGACTTGCTTTCTTTTTTGATAGACCTAAATACTTAAGTTTTTGCTATTTCTAATTTTAAACCAAGCTCTACTCAAGTTGTAATTAAGTAAAAAATAGTTATACTTTATCTATCACAATTGTAATTTTTTCACTAAAAGATAAAAAAAAAAATTGTAATTGTATAATAATATTGTAATCCACGGTTTTATTATTTTTTCTAATTTTCATTCCACACCGAATAAACCTACTTCTGTTTTTGTTTTCATACTTCAGTTTTCAGGTTGTGATTTTACCAGTGACGCTTTCTAAAAGTCTTGTTTTAATAACAAACAAGTACTACTTTATTGTGTGTTACTTTAACTAAAACATTAATAGCTATATTGTATTAAAATTATTGTGTGATTGTGCACTTATACACATAATGTTAAGTTGAAATTGATGAATAATAAATACAACTTACTTAGATCTCTTAAAAAAAGTAAAAATTGGTTTAGGTAGGCCGAATATTTGGTATTCGGTGCATCCCTATAAATTACACTATAATCCTATCAGCTGTTATAGAATAGCAAGATTTAGTACGGGCCATTAAAGGGCAGGAAAATATCTTCAGATCCATCTTAACACTTCAATACTATACTTTATAGTCTCCAGACCCATGACCTGGCAACTTGCATATCATCAATGCTTTTGGCCCTAAATAGAAATAGCTTTACACGGACACTATAACAACAGCTTTTTAACCCTTTGTACTCCAGCCTTATAGACAATAGTAGGAACCAGTAACTCCAGAGCTATACTGAGATAAACAAGAGAGTCGCAGAAATAGTGACAACAGATTTATTCCTAACACATGAAATGTCACAAATACGGCGACACGACAACAGAGTTCAAAGAGTTGAAAGCAAACTTTCACAAATTATTTAAGAAAGTACCGTCAAAGCGGGTATCTTTGGCCACGGAGGGTAACTTTGGCCACGCGTCGGAAAAAGATTTGTTTCTTAATTTCTCTTCATAAAATGATCTCATCTTAAATTGTTTTACATTTTTGGAAAGGTGGAAATATCGCCTTTCATTTCATGTAAAAAAAAATCTGATTCTAAATCTGGCAATACTACAAATGCTGTTTTCATTCTTACGAGCATAAAATGACAAAAATCTATCTCTTCCAACTTTTGTCTGGAACACTTAAAAAAAGATTGAAAATATTTAAATAAAACACTCTATTCGATTCTTTTATTAATGAGAAAGAATATTACACCATTTGTTTTATTCTAAGTTGACTACTTTTTATGCTGTAGTTAAATATTTGTAATTGGGAAGCTTTTGCCGATGAATGCGGGTAACTTTGGCCATAGATATAAATATTTCTTTATGGAACTTTGCACTTTAAAAAATGTATGTAAATGTGTATTAAGTTTAACTATTTTTGAAAAAATTCTTACTTTTATGATTACTCATTTTTAAAGATATATTTTTTTTAATCTCATGATTTTAAACATTAAAAAGATAGATAGAATGCAAGATACGTATTCCACTCAAAATCGCAAATGTCGAAAGGTAAACATTTTCAAATTCCTAATTATAAATATATTATTTTTTACCTTTTATAATAAAATCGTTTGCTTTTTACAAATATATTTGTTATTAAATCTTGCTTCAAAAAGTTCTTTTTTCCTTATTAAAATAGAAGTTTATTTTTCTTTCTTTTAAGCGACAAATAATACTAGTATTCAACGTGTAATGCCATTCCACGATGCACTGCAATGTAAATGATAAGTTATATACCATTTTAAATAACTATATGTCTTATAACTTTGTTATTTTTGGGTTTAAAGTTTTAATATTGCTATTTAAATTGTTAACACAGCTTTCAAGGATGTTAAAAAGTATGTTTCTTATGTATTTCTTGGGTGGCCAATGTTACCCGCCCGGCTCCTAACAGTGTCTTATTTTTTAAAATTTATACCAATTTTTTATTAATTTATAAAATGTAACAAAAATGCCTGAAAATTATTCCTAAATGTACAATACTTAGAATGCATAAGGATTTTTAAGTGTTTAAATCGTTTTTGAAGTTAAATTTTTCTTCTTTTGTGAAAAAAAACTCTGATTTTGGCCAAAGTTACCCGCACTGACGGTAGCATAGTTTAGCAACAGTACTTCCATTTAAATATTTAGATAAAATTATTATTCACATTAAATAGTACAATAAACATAATTCATACAACATGAACAGGGAAGAAAAGAATTAAAATCGCTTTGGAAACATGCAAAACTTTTTTAGCGAATGCAATAAGTTGTATAACAAATTTAAATAATTTGATCAAATTAATCAGATTATTTATTCTACAATAAGAAACAATTTATATAACGGGAAAAGAAACAATAAAAACAAAGTAAAAACAATTATAGCCGCTATGAATATATTACTTAAATTATTTAGCCAATATACATATATATATTTAAATATTATAGGAAATTAAAATAATTAGATTAAATCATTATACAGTTTTATGTACAGTAAACAAATAAGATATACAATACAACGTTTGACAGAAAAATAAGAATTTGGGAAAACAATTAAAGTCGCCATGGAAACAGATACCAAAATTAATCAACGAATGCGATCGATAGCCCTCATGCTAAATTTAAATAATTAGATAAATTATTAAATTAATTATAAAAAAAGAATAAATTATATATTTACCATGCGTCCACCAGAGCAAGGGCAAATGAGCGCGAATTAAATATCGCCAAGACTGAGTCAACACTAAAAGAAGCCAAATCTAAAAGCTCGCCAAGAACCAGAGCCTGCGGCGATGAACTTTGTGGCTTTCTCAGGTGCTCCCATTCCTATAAAGTGTAATATCGTCAATTGTTTAGGTACTTTACAATAGTTTCCGGCTGTCTATTTCTAGCCTTCCGTGAGCAGTTTAAACACAACTAATAACAACTCCTAAGTTTTACACATTAGATTATAGTTTACAGTTTACCCTAATAAACATTAGAAAAAATCGCTAAACACAACATAAAGATAATATTCAATTTTTTTTTGTAGTTATACTTCTAAAAGCCAAAATCAACGATTTTATTAATTTTCTACAGCAAATTAAATTGATATTAGGTAGGTTGGTTGGTACAAGTATGTTGTAATGTTATATTTATCCCATTAAAAGTTTAGCCAAACTTCAATTTGTTTTTTTAGATAGAAAAATGACTTATAAATACTACTGGCTTCATGTAAGACATTTTAGCACCATTTTTGCTCATTAATGGACAAACATTCGTTCATCTATGCCCGTCGCACACGCAACCTCAAATATTTTTGATAGATGGCGCTGATTTACCGCTGTAATACTAGATTACAGCAAATATCGTAACATCATCTAAATTACAAGAAATATTTTCATAAACAACCCAGAGGTTATAATTTTTTCCACTTTGATGTACATTTTGGTGGAAACAGGTTGTTGTAATATCTTCCGTAACAATACAGGATTCATCTTGAATACAAGGTCTTTTATTTTACTGAAAAACAAGGTTCATTTATGATCCAATACAATATCAATTTATGAATAAAAACATTAATACAAAATAAAAAATATATATATTTCTGAGAAAAAAAAACTTTCTTGAGGTAGAAAGCATTAAAAAAAATCTTTAAACATCTCATTTCTAACGGACGAAGTCTTCCAAATATACAGGTACGCATTGTTCACAGTCTATCGCTGTCAGATTTTGATAACCAGGTTTTTGTCTCTGGAAAAACACAAATTATAGATCTCGGTTAATAGAAAGAACACAAAATATTCATTTACATTTACCCCTGGAAGTTAGAGAAAAAAACAAATAATTTAGAAAATGAGTCGTATTTGATCCAGTATCACGCAATGTTTATTATAAAGGCTAACAGCTGAGCGTATGGGTTTTCACACTCAGTTAACCATCCTCATCTGTGTAAGAATTACAGAAGAATACTGTTTTTGAGAACTACGTAGATTTTTTTTATTTCAAAAATCCACGCTTATGAATTAATCAAGATTCATACACGGACAATAATGGAACAAAGATAATTTTTTTAATTTAATTAACTTAAAAATAAACATTGGTAGTTTTAATTGGCAATTTTTTTTGGTAGTTTGGTAAAACTGCAAATATGATGTAATATGAAGATATTTCAATTTTGCTCGTGTAATTATGATGCTTGAAGAATAAATGAAGTGAATAAAGCAAGCTATGCTGGGAAACACTTAAAAAAAAACTTTTAAAAAAAGGAGCTCAGGGAAAAGATAGCCTGAAGCCGGGAGAGTGCATTAGACTTTGAATAAAACTTCATATACGTATTATCGTAACTTTACATTGAATCAGTTTGAAGTCAATATCTTTTCAAAACTTTTTATTACTGGCGGATTGCGATATGTCGTGTATGTAAGAGTCATTCTGAAAAACTAAGGAATAATAGGAGAAAGGCTTCAAATTTTTCAGCAGTTTTATATTAATAATCACTAATTTATAAGAACACAAAATATTCGTTTACATTTACCCCTGGAAGTTAGAGAAAAAAACAAATAATTTAGAAAATGAGTCGTATTTGATCCAGTATCACGCAATGTTTATTATAAAGGCTAACAGCTGAGCGTATGGGTTTTCACATTCAGTCAACCATCCTCATCTGCGTAAGAATTACAGAAGAATACTGTTTTTGAGAACTACGTAGAATTTTTTATTCCAAAAATCCACGCTTATGAATTAATCAAAATTCATATACGGACAATAATGGAACAAAGATAATTTCTTTAATTTATTAACTTAAAAATAAACATTGGTAGTTTTAATTGGCAATTTTTTTTTAAAAATTAGCCATAATGAATTTTTTTTGGTAGTTTGGTAAAACTGCAAATATGATGTAATATGAAGATATTTCAATTTTGCTCGTGTAATTATGATGCTTGAAGAATAAATGAAGTGTATAAAGCAAGCTATGCTGGGAAACACTTAAAAAAAAAAACTTTTAAAAAAAGGAGCTCAGGGAAAAGATAGCCTGAAGCCGGGAGAGTGCATTAGACTTTGAATAAAACTTCATATACGTATTATCGTAACTTTACATTGAATCAGTTTGAAGTCAATATCTTTTCAAAACTTTTTATTACTGGCGGATTGCGATATGTCGTGTATGTAAGAGTCATTCTGAAAAACTAAGGAATAATAGGAGAAAGGCTTCAAATTTTTCAGCAGTTTTTATATTAATAATCACTAATTTATAAGAACACAAAATATTCGTTTACATTTACCCCTGGAAGTTAGAGAAAAAAACAAATAATTTAGAAAATGAGTCGTATTTGATCCAGTATCACGCAATGTTTATTATAAAGGCTAACAGCTGAGCGTATGGGTTTTCACACTCAGTTAACCATCCTCATCTGCGTAAGAATTACAGAAGAATACTGTTTTTGAGAACTACGTAGATTTTTTTATTCCAAAAATCCACGCTTATGAATTAATCAAAATTCATATACGGACAATAATGGAACAAAGATAATTTCTTTAATTTAATTAACTTAACAATAAACATTGGTAGTTTTAATTGGCAATTTTTTTTTAAAAATTAGCCATAATGAATTTTTTTTGGTAGTTTGGTAAAACTGCAAATATGATGTAATATGAAGATATTTCAATTTTGCTCGTGTAATTATGATGCTTGAAGAATAAATAAAGTGTATAAAGCAAGCTATGCTGGGAAACACTTAAAAAAAAACTTTTAAAAAAAGGAGCTCAGGGAAAAGATAGCCTGAAGCCGGGAGAGTGCATTAGACTTTGAATAAAACTTCATATACGTATTATCGTAACTTTACATTGAATCAGTTTGAAGTCAATATCTTTTCAAAACTTTTTATTACTGGCGGATTTCGATATGTCGTGTATGTAAGAGTCATTCTGAAAAACTAAGGAATAATAGGAGAAAGGCTTCAAATTTTTCAGCAGTTTTATATTAATAATCACTAATTTATAAGAACACAAAATATTCGTTTACATTTACCCCTGGAAGTTAGAGAAAAAAACAAATAATTTAGAAAATGAGTCGTATTTGATCCAGTATCACGCAATGTTTATTATAAAGGCTAACAGCTGAGCATATGGGTTTTCACACTCGGTTAACCATCCTCATCTGCGTAAGAATTACAGAAGAATACTGTTTTTGAGAACTACGTAGATTTTTTTTTTCCAAAAATCCACGCTTATGAATTAATCAAAATTCATATACGGACAATAATGGAACAAAGATAATTTCTTTAATTTAATTAACTTAAAAATAAACATTGGTAGTTTTAATTGGCAATTTTTTTTGGTAGTTTGGTAAAACTGCAAATATGATGTAATATGAAGATATTTCAATTTTGCTCGTGTAATTATGATGCTTGAAGAATAAATGAAGTGTATAAAGCAAGCTATGCTGGGAAACACTTAAAAAAAAAACTTTTAAAAAAAGGAGCTCAGGGAAAAGATAGCCTGAAGCCGGGAGAGTGCATTAGACTTTGAATAAAACTTCATATACGTATTATCGTAACTTTACATTGAATCAGTTTGCAGTCAATATCTTTTCAAAACTTTTTATTACTGGCGGATTGCGATATGTCGTGTATGTAAGAGTCATTCTGAAAAACTAAGGAATAATAGGAGAAAGGCTTCAAATTTTTCAGCAGTTTTATATTAATAATCACTAATTTATAAGAACACAAAATATTCGTTTACATTTACCCCTGGAAGTTAGAGAAAAAAACAAATAATTTAGAAAATGAGTCGTATTTGATCCAGTATCACGCAATGTTTATTATAAAGGCTAACAGCTGAGCGTATGGGTTTTCACATTCAGTTAACCATCCTCATCTGCGTAAGAATTACAGAAGAATACTGTTTTTGAGAACTACGTAGAATTTTTTATTCCAAAAATCCACGCTTATGAATTAATCAAAATTCATATACGGACAATAATGGAACAAAGATAATTTCTTTAATTTAATTAACTTAAAAATAAACATTGGTAGTTTTAATTGGCAATTTTTTTTTAAAAATTAGCCATAATGAATTTTTTTTGGTAGTTTGGTAAAACTGCAAATATGATGTAATATGAAGATATTTCAATTTTGCTCGTGTAATTATGATGCTTGAAGAATAAATGAAGTGTATAAAGCAAGCTATGCTGGGAAACACTTAAAAAAAAAAAACTTTAAAAAAAGGAGCTCAGGGAAAAGATAGCCTGAAGCCGGGAGAGTGCATTAGACTTTGAATAAAACTTCATATACGTATTATCGTAACTTTACATTGAATCAGTTTGAAGTCAATATCTTTTCAAAACTTTTTATTACTGGCGGATTGCGATATGTCGTGTATGTAAGAGTCATTCTGAAAAACTAAGGAATAATAGGAGAAAGGCTTCAAATTTTTCAGCAGTTTTTATATTAATAATCACTAATTTATAAGAACACAAAATATTCGTTTACATTTACCCCTGGAAGTTAGAGAAAAAAACAAATAATTTAGAAAATGAGTCGTATTTGATCCAGTATCACGCAATGTTTATTATAAAGGCTAACAGCTGAGCGTATGGGTTTTCACACTCAGTTAACCATCCTCATCTGCGTAAGAATTACAGAAGAATACTGTTTTTGAGAACTACGTAGATTTTTTTATTCCAAAAATCCACGCTTATGAATTAATCAAAATTCATATACGGACAATAATGGAACAAAGATAATTTCTTTAATTTAATTAACTTAAAAATAAACATTGGTAGTTTTAATTGGCAATTTTTTTTTTAAAAATTAGCCATAATGAATTTTTTTTGGTAGTTTGGTAAAACTGCAAATATGATGTAATATGAAGATATTTCAATTTTGCTCGTGTAATTATGATGCTTGAAGAATAAATAAAGTGTATAAAGCAAGCTATGCTGGGAAACACTTAAAAAAAAACTTTTAAAAAAAGGAGCTCAGGGAAAAGATAGCCTGAAGCCGGGAGAGTGCATTAGACTTTGAATAAAACTTCATATACGTATTATCGTAACTTTACATTGAATCAGTTTGAAGTCAATATCTTTTCAAAACTTTTTATTACTGGCGGATTGCGATATGTCGTGTATGTAAGAGTCATTCTGAAAAACTAAGGAATAATAGGAGAAAGGCTTCAAATTTTTCAGCAGTTTTTATATTAATAATCACTAATTTATAAGAACACAAAATATTCGTTTACATTTACCCCTGGAAGTTAGAGAAAAAAACAAATAATTTAGAAAATGAGTCGTATTTGATCCAGTATCACGCAATGTTTATTATAAAGGCTAACAGCTGAGCATATGGGTTTTCACACTCAGTTAACCATCCTCATCTGTGTAAGAATTACAGAAGAATACTGTTTTTGAGAACTACGTAGATTTTTTTATTTCAAAAATCCACGCTTATGAATTCATCAAAATTCATACACGGACAATAATGGAACAAAGATAATTTTTTTAATTTAATTAACTTAAAAATAAACATTGGTAGTTTTAATTGGCAATTTTTTTTAAAAAATTAGCCATAATGATTTTTTTTTTTTGGTAGTTTGGTAAAACTGCAAATATGATGTAATATGAAGATATTTCAATTTTGCTCGTGTAATTATGATGCTTGAAGAATAAATGAAGTGTATAAAGCAAGCTATGCTGGGAAACACTTAAAAAAAAACTTTTAAAAAAAGGAGCTCAGGGAAAAGATAGCCTGAAGCCGGGAGAGTGCATTAGACTTTGAATAAAACTTCATATACGTATTATCGTAACTTTACATTGAATCAGTTTGAAGTCAATATCTTTTCAAAACTTTTTATTACTGGCGGATTGCGATATGTCGTGTATGTAAGAGTCATTCTGAAAAACTAAGGAATAATAGGAGAAAGGCTTCAAATTTTTCAGCAGTTTTTATATTAATAATCACTAATTTATAAGAACACAAAATATTCGTTTACATTTACCCCTGGAAGTTAGAGAAAAAAACAAATAATTTAGAAAATGAGTCGTATTTGATCCAGTATCACGCAATGTTTATTATAAAGGCTAACAGCTGAGCGTATGGGTTTTCACACTCAGTTAACCATCCTCATCTGCGTAAGAATTACAGAAGAATACTGTTTTTGAGAACTACGTAGATTTTTTTATTCAAAAAATCCACGCTTATGAATTAATCAAAATTCATATACGGACAATAATGGAACAAAGATAATTTTTTTAATTTAATTAACTTAAAAATAAACATTGGTACTTTTAATTGGCAATTTTTTTTAAAAAATTAGCCATAATGATTTTTTTTGGTAGTTTGGTAAAACTGCAAATATGATGTAATATGAAGATATTTCAATTTTGCTCGTGTAATTATGATGCTTGAAGAATAAATGAAGTGTATAAAGCAAGCTATGCTGGGAAACACTTAAAAAAAAAAACTTTTAAAAAAAGGAGCTCAGGGAAAAGATAGCCTGAAGCCGGGAGAGTGCATTAGACTTTGAATAAAACTTCATATACGTATTATCGTAACTTTACATTGAATCAGTTTGAAGTCAATATCTTTTCAAAACTTTTTATTACTGGCGGATTGCGATATGTCGTGTATGTAAGAGTCATTCTGAAAAACTAAGGAATAATAGGAGAAAGGCTTCAAATTTTTCAGCAGTTTTTATATTAATAATCACTAATTTATAAGAACACAAAATATTCGTTTACATTTACCCCTGGAAGTTAGAGAAAAAAACAAATAATTTAGAAAATGAGTCGTATTTGATCCAGTATCACGCAATGTTTATTATAAAGGCTAACAGCTGAGCGTATGGGTTTTCACACTCAGTTAACCATCCTCATCTGCGTAAGAATTACAGAAGAATACTGTTTTTGAGAACTACGTAGATTTTTTTATTCCAAAAATCCACGCTTATGAATTAATCAAAATTCATATACGGACAATAATGGAACAAAGATAATTTCTTTAATTTAATTAACTTAAAAATAAACATTGGTAGTTTTAATTGGCAATTTTTTTTAAAAATTAGCCATAATGAATTTTTTTTGGTAGTTTGGTAAAACTGCAAATATGATGTAATATGAAGATATTTCAATTTTGCTCGTGTAATTATGATGCTTGAAGAATAAATAAAGTGTATAAAGCAAGCTATGCTGGGAAACACTTAAAAAAAAAACTTTTAAAAAAAGGAGCTCAGGGAAAAGATAGCCTGAAGCCGGGAGAGTGCATTAGACTTTGAATAAAACTTCATATACGTATTATCGTAACTTTACATTGAATCAGTTTGAAGTCAATATCTTTTCAAAACTTTTTATTACTGGCGGATTGCGATATGTCGTGTATGTAAGAGTCATTCTGAAAAACTAAGGAATAATAGGAGAAAGGCTTCAAATTTTTCAGCAGTTTTTATATTAATAATCACTAATTTATAAGAACACAAAATATTCGTTTACATTTACCCCTGGAAGTTAGAGAAAAAAACAAATAATTTAGAAAATGAGTCGTATTTGATCCAGTATCACGCAATGTTTATTATAAAGGCTAACAGCTGAGCATATGGGTTTTCACACTCAGTTAACCATCCTCATCTGTGTAAGAATTACAGAAGAATACTGTTTTTGAGAACTACGTAGATTTTTTTATTTCAAAAATCCACGCTTATGAATTCATCAAAATTCATACACGGACAATAATGGAACAAAGATAATTTTTTTAATTTAATTAACTTAAAAATAAACATTGGTAGTTTTAATTGGCAATTTTTTTTTGGTAGTTTGGTAAAACTGCAAATATGATGTAATATGAAGATATTTCAATTTTGCTCGTGTAATTATGATGCTTGAAGAATAAATGAAGTGTATAAAGCAAGCTATGCTGGGAAACACTTAAAAAAAAACTTTTAAAAAAAGGAGCTCAGGGAAAAGATAGCCTGAAGCCGGGAGAGTGCATTAGACTTTGAATAAAACTTCATATACGTATTATCGTAACTTTACATTGAATCAGTTTGCAGTCAATATCTTTTCAAAACTTTTTATTACTGGCGGATTGCGATATGTCGTGTATGTATGAGTCATTCTGAAAAACTAAGGAATAATAGGAGAAAGGCTTCAAATTTTTCAGCAGTTTTTATATTAATAATCACTAATTTATAAGAACACAAAATATTCGTTTACATTTACCCCTGGAAGTTAGAGAAAAAAACAAATAATTTAGAAAATGAGTCGTATTTGATCCAGTATCACGCAATGTTTATTATAAAGGCTAACAGCTGAGCGTATGGGTTTTCACACTCAGTTAACCATCCTCATCTGTGTAAGAATTACAGAAGAATACTGTTTTTGAGAACTACGTAGATTTTTTTTATTCCAAAAATCCACGCTTATGAATTAATCAAAATTCATATACGGACAATAATGGAACAAAGATAATTTTTTTAATTTAATTAACTTAAAAATAAACATTGGTAGTTTTAATTGGCAATTTTTTTTAAAAAATTAGCCATAATGATTTTTTTTTTGGTAGTTTGGTAAAACTGCAAATATGATGTAATATGAAGATATTTCAATTTTGCTCGTGTAATTATGATGCTTGAAGAATAAATGAAGTGTATAAAGCAAGCTATGCTGGGAAACACTTAAAAAAAAACTTTTAAAAAAAGGAGCTCAGGGAAAAGATAGCCTGAAGCCGGGAGAGTGCATTAGACTTTGAATAAAACTTCATATACGTATTATCGTAACTTTACATTGAATCAGTTTGAAGTCAATATCTTTTCAAAACTTTTTATTACTGGCGGATTGCGATATGTCGTGTATGTAAGAGTCATTCTGAAAAACTAAGGAATAATAGGAGAAAGGCTTCAAATTTTTCAGCAGTTTTTATATTAATAATCACTAATTTATAAGAACACAAAATATTCGTTTACATTTACCCCTGGAAGTTAGAGAAAAAAACAAATAATTTAGAAAATGAGTCGTATTTGATCCAGTATCACGCAATGTTTATTATAAAGGCTAACAGCTGAGCATATGGGTTTTCACACTCGGTTAACCATCCTCATCTGCGTAAGAATTACAGAAGAATACTGTTTTTGAGAACTACGTAGATTTTTTTTTCCAAAAATCCACGCTTATGAATTAATCAAAATTCATATACGGACAATAATGGAACAAAGATAATTTTTTTAATTTAATTAACTTAAAAATAAACATTGGTAGTTTTAATTGGCAATTTTTTTTTTAAAAATTAGCCATAATGATTTTTTTTTGGTAGTTTGGTAAAACTGCAAATATGATGTAATATGAAGATATTTCAATTTTGCTCGTGTAATTATGATGCTTGAAGAATAAATGAAGTGTATAAAGCAAGCTATGCTGGGAAACACTTAAAAAAAAAACTTTTAAAAAAAGGAGCTCAGGGAAAAGATAGCCTGAAGCCGGGAGAGTGCATTAGACTTTGAATAAAACTTCATATACGTATTATCGTAACTTTACATTGAATCAGTTTGAAGTCAATATCTTTTCAAAACTTTTTATTACTGGCGGATTGCGATATGTCGTGTATGTAAGAGTCATTCTGAAAAACTAAGGAATAATAGGAGAAAGGCTTCAAATTTTTCAGCAGTTTTTATATTAATAATCACTAATTTATAAGAACACAAAATATTCGTTTACATTTACCCCTGGAAGTTAGAGAAAAAAACAAATAATTTAGAAAATGAGTCGTATTTGATCCAGTATCACGCAATGTTTATTATAAAGGCTAACAGCTGAGCATATGGGTTTTCACACTCAGTTAACCATCCTCATCTGTGTAAGAATTACAGAAGAATACTGTTTTTGAGAACTACGTAGATTTTTTTTATTTCAAAAATCCACGCTTATGAATTCATCAAAATTCATACACGGACAATAATGGAACAAAGATAATTTTTTTAATTTAATTAACTTAAAAATAAACATTGGTAGTTTTAATTGGCAATTTTTTTTGGTAGTTTGGTAAAACTGCAAATATGATGTAATATGAAGATATTTCAATTTTGCTCGTGTAATTATGATGCTTGAAGAATAAATGAAGTGTATAAAGCAAGCTATGCTGGGAAACACTTAAAAAAAAAACTTTTAAAAAAAGGAGCTCAGGGAAAAGATAGCCTGAAGCCGGGAGAGTGCATTAGACTTTGAATAAAACTTCATATACGTATTATCGTAACTTTACATTGAATCAGTTTGAAGTCAATATCTTTTCAAAACTTTTTATTACTGGCGGATTGCGATATGTCGTGTATGTAAGAGTCATTCTGAAAAACTAAGGAATAATAGGAGAAAGGCTTCAAATTTTTCAGCAGTTTTTATATTAATAATCACTAATTTATAAGAACACAAAATATTCGTTTACATTTACCCCTGGAAGTTAGAGAAAAAAACAAATAATTTAGAAAATGAGTCGTATTTGATCCAGTATCACGCAATGTTTATTATAAAGGCTAACAGCTGAGCATATGGGTTTTCACACTCGGTTAACCATCCTCATCTGCGTAAGAATTACAGAAGAATACTGTTTTTGAGAACTACGTAGATTTTTTTTTTTCCAAAAATCCACGCTTATGAATTAATCAAAATTCATATACGGACAATAATGGAACAAAGATAATTTTTTTAATTTAATTAACTTAAAAATAAACATTGGTAGTTTTAATTGGCAATTTTTTTTAAAAAATTAGCCATAATGATTTTTTTTTGGTAGTTTGGTAAAACTGCAAATATGATGTAATATGAAGATATTTCAATTTTGCTCGTGTAATTATGATGCTTGAAGAATAAATGAAGTGTATAAAGCAAGCTATGCTGGGAAACACTTAAAAAAAAAACTTTTAAAAAAAGGAGCTCAGGGAAAAGATAGCCTGAAGCCGGGAGAGTGCATTAGACTTTGAATAAAACTTCATATACGTATTATCGTAACTTTACATTGAATCAGTTTGAAGTCAATATCTTTTCAAAACTTTTTATTACTGGCGGATTGCGATATGTCGTGTATGTAAGAGTCATTCTGAAAAACTAAGGAATAATAGGAGAAAGGCTTCAAATTTTTCAGCAGTTTTTATATTAATAATCACTAATTTATAAGAACACAAAATATTCGTTTACATTTACCCCTGGAAGTTAGAGAAAAAAACAAATAATTTAGAAAATGAGTCGTATTTGATCCAGTATCACGCAATGTTTATTATAAAGGCTAACAGCTGAGCATATGGGTTTTCACACTCGGTTAACCATCCTCATCTGCGTAAGAATTACAGAAGAATACTGTTTTTGAGAACTACGTAGATTTTTTTATTTCAAAAATCCACGCTTATGAATTCATCAAAATTCATACACGGACAATAATGGAACAAAGATAATTTTTTAATTTAATTAACTTAAAAATAAACATTGGTAGTTTTAATTGGCAATTTTTTTTGATAGTTTGGTAAAACTGCAAATATGATGTAATATGAAGATATTTCAATTTTGCTCGTGTAATTATGATGCTTGAAGAATAAATGAAGTGTATAAAGCAAGCTATGCTGGGAAACACTTAAAAAAAAAACTTTTAAAAAAAGGAGCTCAGGGAAAAGATAGCCTGAAGCCGGGAGAGTGCATTAGACTTTGAATAAAACTTCATATACGTATTATCGTAACTTTACATTGAATCAGTTTGAAGTCAATATCTTTTCAAAACTTTTTATTACTGGCGGATTGCGATATGTCGTGTATGTAAGAGTCATTCTGAAAAACTAAGGAATAATAGGAGAAAGGCTTCAAATTTTTCAGCAGTTTTTATATTAATAATCACTAATTTATAAGAACACAAAATATTCGTTTACATTTACCCCTGGAAGTTAGAGAAAAAAACAAATAATTTAGAAAATGAGTCGTATTTGATCCAGTATCACGCAATGTTTATTATAAAGGCTAACAGCTGAGCGTATGGGTTTTCACACTCAGTTAACCATCCTCATCTGCGTAAGAATTACAGAAGAATACTGTTTTTGAGAACTACGTAGATTTTTTTATTCCAAAAATCCACGCTTATGAA
Organism: Hylyphantes graminicola; assembly: GCA_023701765.1. Taxonomy (NCBI): domain Eukaryota; kingdom Metazoa; phylum Arthropoda; class Arachnida; order Araneae; family Linyphiidae; genus Hylyphantes; species Hylyphantes graminicola. The sequence continues at coordinate 50,028,258 of CM043122.1, forward strand.
TTAATCAAAATTCATATACGGACAATAATGGAACAAAGATAATTTCTTTAATTTAATTAACTTAAAAATAAACATTGGTAGTTTTAATTGGCATTTTTTTTTAAAAATTAGAAATAATGAATTTTTTTTGGTAGTTTGGTAAAACTGCAAATATGATGTAATATGAAGATATTTCAATTTTGCTCGTGTAATTATGATGCTTGAAGAATAAATAAAGTGTATAAAGCAAGCTATGCTGGGAAACACTTAAAAAAAAACTTTTAAAAAAAGGAGCTCAGGGAAAAGATAGCCTGAAGCCGGGAGAGTGCATTAGACTTTGAATAAAACTTCATATACGTATTATCGTAACTTTACATTGAATCAGTTTGAAGTCAATATCTTTTCAAAACTTTTTATTACTGGCGGATTGCGATATGTCGTGTATGTAAGAGTCATTTTGAAAAACTAAGGAATAATAGGAGAAAGGCTTCAAATTTTTCAGCAGTTTTTATATTAATAATCACTAATTTATAAGAACACAAAATATTCGTTTACATTTACCCCTGGAAGTTAGAGAAAAAAACAAATAATTTAGAAAATGAGTCGTATTTGATCCAGTATCACGCAATGTTTATTATAAAGGCTAACAGCTGAGCATATGGGTTTTCACACTCGGTTAACCATCCTCATCTGCGTAAGAATTACAGAAGAATACTGTTTTTGAGAACTACGTAGATTTTTTTTATTTCAAAAATCCACGCTTATGAATTCATCAAAATTCATACACGGACAATAATGGAACAAAGATAATTTTTTTAATTTAATTAACTTAAAAATAAACATTGGTAGTTTTAATTGGCAATTTTTTTTGATAGTTTGGTAAAACTGCAAATATGATGTAATATGAAGATATTTCAATTTTGCTCGTGTAATTATGATGCTTGAAGAATAAATGAAGTGTATAAAGCAAGCTATGCTGGGAAACACTTAAAAAAAAAACTTTTAAAAAAAGGAGCTCAGGGAAAAGATAGCCTGAAGCCGGGAGAGTGCATTAGACTTTGAATAAAACTTCATATACGTATTATCGTAACTTTACATTGAATCAGTTTGAAGTCAATATCTTTTCAAAACTTTTTATTACTGGCGGATTGCGATATGTCGTGTATGTAAGAGTCATTCTGAAAAACTAAGGAATAATAGGAGAAAGGCTTCAAATTTTTCAGCAGTTTTATATTAATAATCACTAATTTATAAGAACACAAAATATTCGTTTACATTTACCCCTGGAAGTTAGAGAAAAAATAAAATAATTTAGAAAATGAGTCGTATTTGATCCAGTATCACGCAATGTTTATTATAAAGGCTAACAGCTTAGCGTATGGGTTTTCACACTCAGTTAACCTTCCTCATCTGCGTAAGAATTACAGAAGAATACTGATTTTGAGAACTACGTAGATTTTTTTATTCCAAAAATCCACGCTTATGAATTAATCAAAATTCATACACGGACAATAATGGAACAAAGATAATTTTTTTAATTTAATTAACTTAAAAATAAACATTGGTAGTTTTAATTGGCAATTTTTTTTGGTAGTTTGGTAAAACTGCAAATATGATGTAATATGAAGATATTTCAATTTTGCTCGTGTAATTATGATGCTTGAAGAATAAATGAAGTGTATAAAGCAAGCTATGCTGGGAAACACTTAAAAAAAAACTTTTAAAAAAAGGAGCTCAGGGAAAAGATAGCCTGAAGCCGGGAGAGTGCATTAGACTTTGAATAAAACTTCATATACGTATTATCGTAACTTTACATTGAATCAGTTTGAAGTCAATATCTTTTCAAAACTTTTTATTACTGGCGGATTGCGATATGTCGTGTATGTAAGAGTCATTCTGAAAAACTAAGGAATAATAGGAGAAAGGCTTCAAATTTTTCAGCAGTTTTTATATTAATAATCACTAATTTATAAGAACACAAAATATTCGTTTACATTTACCCCTGGAAGTTAGAGAAAAAAACAAATAATTGAGAAAATGAGTCGTATTTGATCCAGTATCACGCAATGTTTATTATAAAGGCTAACAGCTGAGCGTATGGGTTTTCACACTCAGTTAACCATCCTCATCTGTGTAAGAATTACAGAAGAATACTGTTTTTGAGAACTACGTAGATTTTTTTTATTCCAAAAATCCACGCTTATGAATTAATCAAAATTCATATACGGACAATAATGGAACAAAGATAATTTTTTTTAATTTAATTAACTTAAAAATAAACATTGGTAGTTTTAATTGGCAATTTTTTTTAAAAAATTTGGTAGTTTGGTAAAACTGCAAATATGATGTAATATGAAGATATTTCAATTTTGCTCGTGTAATTATGATGCTTGAAGAATAAATGAAGTGTATAAAGCAAGCTATGCTGGGAAACACTTAAAAAAAAACTTTTAAAAAAAGGAGCTCAGGGAAAAGATAGCCTGAAGCCGGGAGAGTGCATTAGACTTTGAATAAAACTTCATATACGTATTATCGTAACTTTACATTGAATCAGTTTGAAGTCAATATCTTTTCAAAACTTTTTATTACTGGCGGATTGCGATATGTCGTGTATGTAAGAGTCATTCTGAAAAACTAAGGAATAATAGGAGAAAGGCTTCAAATTTTTCAGCAGTTTTTATATTAATAATCACTAATTTATAAGAACACAAAATATTCGTTTACATTTACCCCTGGAAGTTAGAGAAAAAAACAAATAATTTAGAAAATGAGTCGTATTTGATCCAGTATCACGCAATGTTTATTATAAAGGCTAACAGCTGAGCATATGGGTTTTCACACTCGGTTAACCATCCTCATCTGCGTAAGAATTACAGAAGAATACTGTTTTTGAGAACTACGTAGATTTTTTTTATTCCAAAAATCCACGCTTATGAATTAATCAAAATTCATATACGGACAATAATGGAACAAAGATAATTTTTTTAATTTAATTAACTTAAAAATAAACATTGGTAGTTTTAATTGGCAATTTTTTTTAAAAAATTAGCCATAATGATTTTTTTTTTGGTAGTTTGGTAAAACTGCAAATATGATGTAATATGAAGATATTTCAATTTTGCTCGTGTAATTATGATGCTTGAAGAATAAATGAAGTGTATAAAGCAAGCTATGCTGGGAAACACTTAAAAAAAAAAACTTTTAAAAAAAGGAGCTCAGGGAAAAGATAGCCTGAAGCCGGGAGAGTGCATTAGACTTTGAATAAAACTTCATATACGTATTATCGTAACTTTACATTGAATCAGTTTGAAGTCAATATCTTTTCAAAACTTTTTATTACTGGCGGATTGCGATATGTCGTGTATGTAAGAGTCATTCTGAAAAACTAAGGAATAATAGGAGAAAGGCTTCAAATTTTTCAGCAGTTTTTATATTAATAATCACTAATTTATAAGAACACAAAATATTCGTTTACATTTACCCCTGGAAGTTAGAGAAAAAAACAAATAATTTAGAAAATGAGTCGTATTTGATCCAGTATCACGCAATGTTTATTATAAAGGCTAACAGCTGAGCATATGGGTTTTCACACTCGGTTAACCATCCTCATCTGCGTAAGAATTACAGAAGAATACTGTTTTTGAGAACTACGTAGATTTTTTTTTTCCAAAAATCCACGCTTATGAATTTATCAAAATTCATATACGGACAATAATGGAACAAAGATAATTTCTTTAATTTAATTAACTTAAAAATAAACATTGGTAGTTTTAATTGGCAATTTTTTTTAAAAAATTAGCCATAATGAATTTTTTTTGGTAGTTTGGTAAAACTGCAAATATGATGTAATATGAGGATATTTCGATTTTGCTCGTGTAATTATGATGCTTGAAGAATAAATGAAGTGTATAAAGCAAGCTATGCTGGGAAACACTTAAAAAAAAACTTTTAAAAAAAGGAGCTCAGGGAAAAGATAGCCTGAAGTCGGGAGAGTGCATTAGACTTTGAATAAAACTTCATATACGTATTATCGTAACTTTACATTGAATCAGTTTGAAGTCAATATCTTTTCAAAACTTTTTATTACTGGCGGATTGCGATATGTCGTGTATGTAAGAGTCATTCTGAAAAACTAAGGAATAATAGGAGAAAGGCTTCAAATTTTTCAGCAGTTTTATATTAATAATCACTAATTTATAAGAACACAAAATATTCGTTTACATTTACCCCTGGAAGTTAGAGAAAAAATAAAATAATTTAGAAAATGAGTCGTATTTGATCCAGTATCACGCAATGTTTATTATAAAGGCTAACAGCTTAGCGTATGGGTTTTCACACTCAGTTAACCTTCCTCATCTGCGTAAGAATTACAGAAGAATACTGATTTTGAGAACTACGTAGATTTTTTTATTCCAAAAATCCACGCTTATGAATTAATCAAAATTCATATACGGACAATAATGGAACAAAGATAATTTCTTTAATTTAATTAACTTAAAAATAAACATTGGTAGTTTTAATTGGCAATTTTTTTTAAAAAATTAGCCATAATGAATTTTTTTTGGTAGTTTGGTAAAACTGCAAATATGATGTAATATGAAGATATTTCAATTTTGCTCGTGTAATTATGATGCTTGAAGAATAAATGAAGTGTATAAAGCAAGCTATGCTGGGAAACACTTAAAAAAAAAAAACTTTTAAAAAAAGGAGCTCAGGGAAAAGATAGCCTGAAGCCGGGAGAGTGCATTAGACTTTGAATAAAACTTCATATACGTATTATCGTAACTTTACATTGAATCAGTTTGAAGTCAATATCTTTTCAAAACTTTTTATTACTGGCGGATTGCGATATGTCGTGTATGTAAGAGTCATTCTGAAAAACTAAGGAATAATAGGAGAAAGGCTTCAAATTTTTCAGCAGTTTTTATATTAATAATCACTAATTTATAAGAACACAAAATATTCGTTTACATTTACCCCTGGAAGTTAGAGAAAAAAACAAATAATTTAGAAAATGAGTCGTATTTGATCCAGTATCACGCAATGTTTATTATAAAGGCTAACAGCTGAGCGTATGGAATTTCACACTCAGTTAACCGGTTTGGGGACAAAATATCGCGGCCGAAATATCGCGGGCCAAAATATCGCGGCCAAAATATCGCCGGCCAAAATATCGTGCGCCCAAAATATCGCGGGCCAAAATATCGCGGGCCAAAATATCGCGTGCCCATAATATCGCATGGCCAAAATATCGCGTGCCAAAATATCGCGTAAAGTAAATATGGAGCGTATTTAATGGATTTTTAGGTGTTTGGCAGTAGGAAGGATTTCGATGGTAAAATGATATTGCACTACTTACTTATTCAATAATTTGTGATGAAGTTCTGTTTTACGTAATGGATCCTGAATTTTTATTAAAATGTATTTTAAGACATGTATTTTATCCCTTTTTAATTATGACAATGTAATCACGAGTTAAGTTCAATGGGTTAAGGTTTTTTTATATGAACTTGATTTTTATTAATACCATTAATTTTTTTTAAGGAATTCAGTTGGGGGTAATTGTAGTTTAAAAAGTGTCTGAATTTAAAAAATTAGTAATTATTTAACGAAAATGTAGGCGATGTTTGAAGCGTTACCTTTCTGTACTGCTCTTTAAAAAGAGACTCGTTTTTAATAGGAGGATTAGTTTAGGGTTATTTCGAATGTGATTTTGGGAATGTGAGGAAGTTGAAATAGTACAAACATTATCATTTTTTTAAATATATATTAATTTTTTAAGTGCATTCATATGAAATTATGTAGCAACTGAATAATTTGCTTACTTTAGTGAACACTTACAGAACAAAAAATAAGTTGATTAATCAATTGCAGCCGAACTCGTTTGTAGCGAGTCCAGATTTTACGAGTACCCGGATTTATCGAGGGAAGCAAGATTATTAGTTTGGTCCAGGGGCCCGGATGGCCGAGTGGTTAGCATCGCAGGCCAGCAGTCTGCGTGCTGTAACGGGTGCGGGTTCGATTCCCACCTTCGTCCTGGGTGTACTTCCTTTCTCTATGACCGTAAAAACTCTTTCTGTGTCTGTCTTACTTGACGAAGGCTTAATAAGCGGGTTTCTGATCAAGCACACAAGCCGGAATATATATGTTCCCTACCCATAGGTTATGTATGACTTATGACTTTCTTGGTGAGGGGCAAAATCGCCTTTGCTTGATGGGAAAATATTTCGTCAACAGCCCTCCTGTCTATACTAAAACCGAGCTTAAGTTTGCAGCAGAGAAATGTACTGAGCGGAAGGAACTGGGTAAACAACCCGGCTGGCGCCGCAACTTAGCGTACTCTGATTGGCTGCTCCTTTCGACCCTGATATTCGTGCGCCCTGTTACGTCAAAATCGAAGGGAAAAAATAATTAAAATAACACTCTGACTGAAGCTTAACTAATAAAAATAATAAATTTATGTCTTGAAATAACAATCAATTTGTTTATTGAGTGTGAAATACCTTTTTGTATTCGATTCTCGCACTCAAAAATGAGAACTATTTACCCTTTTTCTCGTAGAACATTTGTATGCTGCAAACTTAAGGTCGGTTTTGGTATAGGAGCACAAAAAATCCATTTTTTTCCAAAACACAAATGACGAATCCTCCCCTTGTCATAGTATCCTGTACTGAGGGGAGGAAACTGGGTAAACAACCCGGCTGGCGCCGCAATTTCGCGTACTCTGATTGGCTGCTCCTTTCGACCCAGATATTCGTGCGCCCTGTTACGTCAAAATCGAAGGAAAAAAATAATTAAAATAACACTCTAACTGAAGCTTAACTAATAAAAATAATAAATTTATGTCTTAAAATAACAAATAAATTTGTTTATTGAATGTGAAATACCTATTTGTATTCGATTCTCGCACTCAAAATTGAGAACTATTTACCCTTTTTCTCGTAGAACATTTGTATACTGCAAACTTAAGGTCGGTTTTGGTTTTGAAATATAGTCGTCGAGACATTGGTCTTCTCCACTGGAAAAAAACTACCTAATAGCGCCTGTCTGGCTATCAGTTAAGCTAACATAATAAAAAAAAATCGAATAATACAAAAAAAAAATGTAACCAAAATCTTATTCCTCGCCATAATTGCCACTGGTTTAAAAATAAATCTGAGGGAGGGTGAAAATAGCTTTTGTTATTTCTTTTCTTTAACATTGCGTAATATCGTGACCTTTACTGATTTGTGAGTGCACAATATAGCAACTTATAAAAAATCAAAAAGAAAAAAATGGAGCCACGCATCATTCTATCAGAATTTACCCCCATGCGAAGTAGATTTTTCCTATGGAATTGTAACTTTGGTTTTCTTCTTTTTATTGTTAGCAAAATAAGATTTGACTTGTAGGCCCAGGCAGCCGAAAAATGTCCGACGAATACCCCGGCCCCGTGTAGAGGGAGTGCATGTTAAATATTCTCCACAGTTGCAACGTTGCGTACGATGTCACTATTAACGCTTGCGTTGTGTGCCTACTCAGGTGTCGGATCGTTACTTAACTGTGGTTTTCTAATAAAAGAAAAAATAATAAGAACAAAGAAAAATAAAACACTAACATTTCTCACTTGTCCCCGAATTTTAAGAATTTTGAGGTTCCAAAAGACAAGGGATCTTAGGCATTAAATGGGCTCGTTGATAAATATTCTCTAAGTTATGGCCTACGATCCAAACCACTCGGCCATAAGAGCCTCACATGCCACCCTATATTTTCTGCGTGATGGTCCATGGTGCTGTTGCCAGGTTCTGTCTCTGCCCTACTATAGAACTCTTTGGTTTTTAACCAAGACAGGGTCAAAACCCGCCACTAGAAATACATATTTATTATGTTTATATCTCGATTTTTCTCGAATTTGGAATGTTTATTTTACATAATATAAAAACTTTTTGTTCTTAAAAATTGCTGTATACCACTCAATTCTTGAATTCAGCACGAAAAATATTTAGGTTTTTTATTATAAGAAAAATATTTATGTTTTTTGGTGCAGGCCACCTGCCATATGGCCACATAATAAATAAGTCCTAGTTATGAAATGAAACCATGAAAAATTAACGTTAACAATGGACTAGTAATTAAATGGATGAGTAATTAAATTGCCCTTAAACATAACGGCATTAATCTATAAATTTGTTGAGATTTTGAACCAGCCGGGATTTGTCCCAGTCGGGGCTTCTTAGAAACGCAGTCAAGTGACGAAGTGAGTGCCGTATCTTTCACTCAACGAAACCTCAGAGCGGCATCGACAGCGGCGTCAGGACTTTAGATCATGACATCTTTAGCGTACAGTACATCAGTGCCATTTACAAGGACCTATTTATGAAATTAAGAAATGCGTGCAAGAAAGTCTAAAGCTCTAATTTGAAGTTAAAGGTGCCCTCAGGTCAGGATTTTTAAATAGGCTAAGTAGGATGTAGCCTAGAGCGGCAAATTTTTTGGGGCAGTACAATTTACTACCAATAAATCAGCATTTTTCATAAAAAAAATTATCAAAGAAACCAATATTTTTAAGAAAGAAAACAATATATTTATAATAATGCGTGAACCGTAAAGGTGCATAGATAATTCTAAAACATATGTAGACCGAAAAAATAGCCAAGAAAACTATGTCTGGGAATCTGGGATGGCGGAAGGAAAAACAGTAAAAACACCTTTCAGACGCCAAAAGCACAAATAAATTCGTTATTTGAAATATAGCCGTCAAGTGTAAAAAAAAAGTTTTAGGTAAAATAAAGATAACGATCCGTTATTTTTTCTAGATTCGATTGGCGATCGCTTTCTGTTCTCTTTATTAGTTTCAAGTCAGGCCTAAGTACACGTCTTCAACGTATTTTCCTATGGTATTTTCACAAAGAAAGTAGAAAGAGTAGAAAAAATGTGCATTGTTTGCTATTTTCAAGTCTTTCTCACCATCATCAGGTGATTCAGCTGCTAGTAGGACCGAACTATTCAAGTTTAGTTAGAGTTGGACTTCGATTTGTTATGTTTTGAAGATTCCCGAGTATCAAACGTCCAAACAAAAAGTTTCGGTTGCTAAACAAAAAAAAAGGCGTATTTCGGGTCGGGTGGCTTCTTTGGTGATTCCATTTACGGCATAAATATTTCGTCAAACGTTCAAATCAAAATCAAATAGTCTCTCATATCGTTATAAAAAAAAACACCAATCTGAAGTAAAAGGTTAGGTTTGAATTATCGTCGCACTAGAGCTACACGAGGGCTATTGGCGACGGGCGTCGTATTATAGAACCACAGTCAGGTGACGAGCCAACGCAACCGTTAAGGGCGACATCGTACGCAGCGTTAGGACTTTGAAGGATATTTAACGTGCACTCCTTTACACGGGGTATTATTCGTCGGACATTTTTAGCTACATGGGCCGTTTATAGGTCGGCAGCTATTTTGGCGATGCCCGGACCCGAACCTGGGACCTTCCGCATGCTAAGCGAGTGCTTAACCGACTAGGCTCCCCAGCCCCTGAAGTTAAAGGCACCCTACACCAAAACCGACCTTAAGTTTGCAGTATACAAATGTTCTACGAGAAAAAGGGTAAATAGTTCTCATTTTCGAATGCGAGAATCGAATACAAAAAGGTATTTCACATTCAATAAATTTATTTATTTGTTATTTTCAGGACATAAATTTATTATTTTTATTAGTTTACTTCAGTTAGAGTGTTATTTTAATTATTTTTTTCCTTCGATTTTGACGTAACAGGGCGCACGAATATCAGGGTCAAATTATCAACCAATCGGAGCAGGCGAAGCTTCGGCGCCAGCCGCGTTGTTTACGCAAATTCCTCCGCGTAGTACATTTCTCTGCTGCAAACTTAAGGTCGGTTTTGGTATAGCAACAGTTAGAGTGTTATTTTAATTATTTTTTTCCTTCGATTTTGACTTAACAGGGCGTTCGAATATCAGGATCGAAGGAGCAGCCAATAGGAGCAGGCCAAATTTCGGCGCCAGCAGGGTTGTTTACACAGATTCCTCCGCCTGTACCAAAACCGACCTTAAGTTTGCAGTATACAAATGATTATTTTTATTAGTTTAGCTTCAGTTAGAGTGTTATTTTAATAATTTTTTTCCTTCGATTTTAACGTAACAGGGCGCACGAATATCAGGTTCAAATTATCAACCAATCGGAGCAGGCGAAGCTTCGGCGCCAGCCGCGTTGTTTACGCAAATTCCTCCGCATAGTACATTTCTCTGCTGCAAACTTAAGGTCGGTTTTGGTATGGTACATTTCTCTGCTGCAAACTGAAGCTCGGTTTTGGCGTATTACTCCTTGACACGTATTTCTTTAGTTGTTCCCACATTTAAAAAAAAAATCAATCGACATTATATGTATTTAAACAAAATACATGAAGTACGTCTTTTCACCAAGTATCAAAATTGAAAACAAGAAAGTTTCAATCGAGTTATGTGATATCGTAGGCGCCCCATTGCTCCTGGCGCTTGGTTTGTCGAAAAGCGGTATGTAAAATTAAAGGCGCCCTAATACTCCCTTACGCACGTTTTTTTTTAGATCCCTCATTCAAAAACAAAAAATTCCGGATGATACGTCAGATGTACTATTCTGCACCAAGTATCAAAACTTTAAACAAGAAAATCTAAAAAGCGTTTTTTGTGATATTGTACGGTCGTAGGCGCCCTAATACTGATCGTTAGCGCTGTTCTTTTTACATCCTTTATATAATCATATATTGGAGCGCCTCGATATCATATAAGGCGCTGTATCTTTCTTGTTTACAACAACTTCAAAACTGGTTCAAAAGCCAACTGGTTCAAAAAGCCATATGGCGCTTCAATGAAAAGGAAGGCGCCTTATTTAAATCAGTTTTTAATATTTGTCAAAATGTCCCATTTGAAATGTATTGTTAAAATTGATTGTATCGGGTGTGTTAAGGCGTAAAGCCATGGGAGTTACCTTGGTTCTGTTTCGTCTAACCACCTCCTAATCGGATAATGTAAGTATATTACACAAATAAATAATTCCATGTTGTATATGAAATTGTAATCATTAATTTAACCGTCTGGTCAGCGCCCAGTATAGAAGTGAAGGCGCCTTGCTAAGTATCGGCTTAGCTATTAGTAGTACCAAGACATTACAAAATGGCCCCCTATGCACCATATGAAAGTGCGAACAACCTACGAGAAGACGAATCTGAAGTTCAAAAACTGAGTCAGATTTTTTTTTTTTTTTTTTTTGTGGAAAAGGGCGCACCGGCCGGCCGACGGGCCGGCGGGCCAGTCCGGGCCTGCCGGGAATCGAACCCGAGCCCAGCAGCTCCAAGGGCTAGTACACTAACTACTACGCCGGCGGGCCGGCAAGGTTCTAATAGGTAAAACCAAACTTCAGCACAATTTACTAGATAAGTAATACCATTTTAACCATAGAACTAAAAATCAAGTTCAAATATAAAACCTTAACCCATTAAACCCACCTCGTGACTAAATTGTCCTAACAAAAAAAATGCATGACTTAAAATACATTTTTATAAAAATCCAGGCTCTAAGAGGTAAAACCGAACTTCATCACAATGTACCAGATAAGTAATACCATTTTACCATCGAACTCCCTCTCACTGCCAAACACCATAAAATCCACTATATCCACTCCATTTTTACTTTACGGCGATATTTTGTCCACGCGATATTTTGGCTCGCGATATTTTGGCCCGCGATATTTTGGGCCCGCGATATTTTGGGCGCACGATATTTCGGCCGGCGATATTTCGGCCGCGATATTTTGGCCCGCGATATTTCGGCCGCGATATTTTGTCCCATTACCCAGTTAACCATCCTCATCTGCGTAAGAATTACAGAAGAATACTGTTTTTGAGAACTACGTAGATTTTTTTATTCCAAAAATCCACGCTTATGAATTAATCAAAATTCATATACGGACAATAATGGAACAAAGATAATTTCTTTAATTTAATTAACTTAAAAATAAACATTGGTAGTTTTAATTGGCAATTTTTTTTTAAAAATTAGCCATAATGAATTTTTTTTGGTAGTTTGGTAAAACTGCAAATATGATGCAATATGAAGATATTTCAATTTTGCTCGTGTAATTATGATGCTTGAAGAATAAATAAAGTGTATAAAGCAAGCTATGCTGGGAAACACTTAAAAAAAAAAACTTTTAAAAAAAGGAGCTCAGGGAAAAGATAGCCTGAAGCCGGGAGAGTGCATTAGACTTTGAATAAAACTTCATATACGTATTATCGTAACTTTACATTGAATCAGTTTGCAGTCAATATCTTTTCAAAACTTTTTATTACTGGCGGATTGCGATATGTCGTGTATGTATGAGTCATTCTGAAAAACTAAGGAATAATAGGAGAAAGGCTTCAAATTTTTCAGCAGTTTTTATATTAATAATCACTAATTTATAAGAACACAAAATATTCGTTTACATTTACCCCTGGAAGTTAGAGAAAAAAACAAATAATTTAGAAAATGAGTCGTATTTGATCCAGTATCACGCAATGTTTATTATAAAGGCTAACAGCTGAGCGTATGGGTTTTCACACTCAGTTAACCATCCTCATCTGTGTAAGAATTACAGAAGAATACTGTTTTTGAGAACTACGTAGATTTTTTTTATTCCAAAAATCCACGCTTATGAATTAATCAAAATTCATATACGGACAATAATGGAACAAAGATAATTTTTTTAATTTAATTAACTTAAAAATAAACATTGGTAGTTTTAATTGGCAATTTTTTTTAAAAAATTAGCCATAATGATTTTTTTTTGGTAGTTTGGTAAAACTGCAAATATGATGTAATATGAAGATATTTCAATTTTGCTCGTGTAATTATGATGCTTGAAGAATAAATGAAGTGTATAAAGCAAGCTATGCTGGGAAACACTTAAAAAAAAAAAACTTTTAAAAAAAGGAGCTCAGGGAAAAGATAGCCTGAAGCCGGGAGAGTGCATTAGACTTTGAATAAAACTTCATATACGTATTATCGTAACTTTACATTGAATCAGTTTGAAGTCAATATCTTTTCAAAACTTTTTATTACTGGCGGATTGCGATATGTCGTGTATGTAAGAGTCATTCTGAAAAACTAAGGAATAATAGGAGAAAGGCTTCAAATTTTTCAGCAGTTTTTATATTAATAATCACTAATTTATAAGAACACAAAATATTCGTTTACATTTACCCCTGGAAGTTGGAGAAAAAAACAAATAATTTAGAAAATGAGTCGTATTTGATCCAGTATCACGCAATGTTTATTATAAAGGCTAACAGCTGAGCATATGGGTTTTCACACTCGGTTAACCATCCTCATCTGCGTAAGAATTACAGAAGAATACTGTTTTTGAGAACTACGTAGATTTTTTTTATTCCAAAAATCCACGCTTATGAATTAATCAAAATTCATATACGGACAATAATGGAACAAAGATAATTTTTTTAATTTAATTAACTTAAAAATAAACATTGGTAGTTTTAATTGGCAATTTTTTTTAAAAAATTAGCCATAATGATTTTTTTTTTGGTAGTTTGGTAAAACTGCAAATATGATGTAATATGAAGATATTTCAATTTTGCTCGTGTAATTATGATGCTTGAAGAATAAATGAAGTGTATAAAGCAAGCTATGCTGGGAAACACTTAAAAAAAAACTTTTAAAAAAAGGAGCTCAGGGAAAAGATAGCCTGAAGCCGGGAGAGTGCATTAGACTTTGAATAAAACTTCATATACGTATTATCGTAACTTTACATTGAATCAGTTTGAAGTCAATATCTTTTCAAAACTTTTTATTACTGGCGGATTGCGATATGTCGTGTATGTAAGAGTCATTCTGAAAAACTAAGGAATAATAGGAGAAAGGCTTCAAATTTTTCAGCAGTTTTTATATTAATAATCACTAATTTATAAGAACACAAAATATTCGTTTACATTTACCCCTGGAAGTTAGAGAAAAAAACAAATAATTTAGAAAATGAGTCGTATTTGATCCAGTATCACGCAATGTTTATTATAAAGGCTAACAGCTGAGCATATGGGTTTTCACACTCGGTTAACCATCCTCATCTGCGTAAGAATTACAGAAGAATACTGTTTTTGAGAACTACGTAGATTTTTTTTTTCCAAAAATCCATGCTTATGAATTTATCAAAATTCATATACGGACAATAATGGAACAAAGATAATTTCTTTAATTTAATTAACTTAAAAATAAACATTGGTAGTTTTAATTGGCAATTTTTTTTAAAAAATTAGCCATAATGAATTTTTTTTGGTAGTTTGGTAAAACTGCAAATATGATGTAATATGAGGATATTTCAATTTTGCTCGTGTAATTATGATGCTTGAAGAATAAATGAAGTGTATAAAGCAAGCTATGCTGGGAAACACTTAAAAAAAAAACTTTTAAAAAAAGGAGCTCAGGGAAAAGATAGCCTGAAGCCGGGAGAGTGCATTAGACTTTGAATAAAACTTCATATACGTATTATCGTAACTTCACATTGAATCAGTTTGAAGTCAATATCTTTTCAAAACTTTTTATTACTGGCGGATTGCGATATGTCGTGTATGTAAGAGTCATTCTGAAAAACTAAGGAATAATAGGAGAAAGGCTTCAAATTTTTCAGCAGTTTTTATATTAATAATCACTAATTTATAAGAACACAAAATATTCGTTTACATTTACCCCTGGAAGTTAGAGAAAAAAACAAATAATTTAGAAAATGAGTCGTATTTGATCCAGTATCACGCAATGTTTATTATAAAGGCTAACAGCTGAGCGTATGGGTTTTTACACTCAGTTAACCATCCTCATCTGCGTAAGAATTACAGAAGAATACTGTTTTTGAGAACTACGTAGATTTTTTTATTCCAAAAATCCACGCTTATGAATTAATCAAAATTCATATACGGACAATAATGGAACAAAGATAATTTCTTTAATTTAATTAACTTAAAAATAAACATTGGTAGTTTTAATTGGCAATTTTTTTTTAAAAATTAGCCATGATGAATTTTTTTTGGTAGTTTGGTAAAACTGCAAATATGATGTAATATGAAGATATTTCAATTTTGCTCGTGTAATTATGATGCTTGAAGAATAAATAAAGTGTATAAAGCAAGCTATGCTGGGAAACACTTAAAAAAAAAACTTTTAAAAAAAGGAGCTCAGGGAAAAGATAGCCTGAAGCCGGGAGAGTGCATTAGACTTTGAATAAAACTTCATATACGTATTATCGTAACTTTACATTGAATCAGTTTGAAGTCAATATCTTTTCAAAACTTTTTATTACTGGCGGATTGCGATATGTCGTGTATGTAAGAGTTATTCTGAAAAACTAAGGAATAATAGGAGAAAGGCTTCAAATTTTTCAGCAGTTTTTATATTAATAATCACTAATTTATAAGAACACAAAATATTCGTTTACATTTACCCCTGGAAGTTAGAGAAAAAAACAAATAATTTAGAAAATGAGTCGTATTTGATCCAGTATCACGCAATGTTTATTATAAAGGCTAACAGCTGAGCATATGGGTTTTCACACTCAGTTAACCATCCTCATCTGTGTAAGAATTACAGAAGAATACTGTTTTTGAGAACTACGTAGATTTTTTTTATTTCAAAAATCCACGCTTATGAATTCATCAAAATTCATACACGGACAATAATGGAACAAAGATAATTTTTTTAATTTAATTAACTTAAAAATAAACATTGGTAGTTTTAATTGGCAATTTTTTTTAAAAAATTAGCCATAATGATTTTTTTTTGGTAGTTTGGTAAAACTGCAAATATGATGTAATATGAGGATATTTCAATTTTGCTCGTGTAATTATGATGCTTGAAGAATAAATGAAGTGTATAAAGCAAGCTATGCTGGGAAACACTTAAAAAAAAACTTTTAAAAAAAGGAGCTCAGGGAAAAGATAGCCTGAAGCCGGGAGAGTGCATTAGACTTTGAATAAAACTTCATATACGTATTATCGTAACTTTACATTGAATCAGTTTGAAGTCAATATCTTTTCAAAACTTTTTATTACTGGCGGATTGCGATATGTCGTGTATGTAAGAGTCATTCTGAAAAACTAAGGAATAATAGGAGAAAGGCTTCAAATTTTTCAGCAGTTTTATATTAATAATCACTAATTTATAAGAACACAAAATATTCGTTTACATTTACCCCTGGAAGTTAGAGAAAAAAACAAATAATTTAGAAAATGAGTCGTATTTGATCCAGTATCACGCAATGTTTATTATAAAGGCTAACAGCTGAGCATATGGGTTTTCACACTCGGTTAACCATCCTCATCTGCGTAAGAATTACAGAAGAATACTGTTTTTGAGAACTACGTAGATTTTTTTTTCCAAAAATCCACGCTTATGAATTTATCAAAATTCATATACGGACAATAATGGAACAAAGATAATTTCTTTAATTTAATTAACTTAAAAATAAACATTGGTAGTTTTAATTGGCAATTTTTTTTAAAAAATTAGCCATAATGAATTTTTTTTGGTAGTTTGGTAAAACTGCAAATATGATGTAATATGAGGATATTTCAATTTTGCTCGTGTAATTATGATGCTTGAAGAATAAATGAAGTGTATAAAGCAAGCTATGCTGGGAAACACTTAAAAAAAAACTTTTAAAAAAAGGAGCTCAGGGAAAAGATAGCCTGAAGCCGGGAGAGTGCATTAGACTTTGAATAAAACTTCATATACGTATTATCGTAACTTTACATTGAATCAGTTTGAAGTCAATATCTTTTCAAAACTTTTTATTACTGGCGGATTGCGATATGTCGTGTATGTAAGAGTCATTCTGAAAAACTAAGGAATAATAGGAGAAAGGCTTCAAATTTTTCAGCAGTTTTTATATTAATAATCACTAATTTATAAGAACACAAAATATTCGTTTACATTTACCCCTGGAAGTTAGAGAAAAAAACAAATAATTTAGAAAATGAGTCGTATTTGATCCAGTATCACGCAATGTTTATTATAAAGGCTAACAGCTGAGCGTATGGGTTTTTACACTCAGTTAACCATCCTCATCTGCGTAAGAATTACAGAAGAATACTGTTTTTGAGAACTACGTAGATTTTTTTATTCCAAAAATCCACGCTTATGAATTAATCAAAATTCATATACGGACAATAATGGAACAAAGATAATTTCTTTAATTTAATTAACTTAAAAATAAACATTGGTAGTTTTAATTGGCAATTTTTTTTAAAAATTAGCCATGATGAATTTTTTTTGGTAGTTTGGTAAAACTGCAAATATGATGTAATATGAAGATATTTCAATTTTGCTCGTGTAATTATGATGCTTGAAGAATAAATAAAGTGTATAAAGCAAGCTATGCTGGGAAACACTTAAAAAAAAAACTTTTAAAAAAAGGAGCTCAGGGAAAAGATAGCCTGAAGCCGGGAGAGTGCATTAGACTTTGAATAAAACTTCATATACGTATTATCGTAACTTTACATTGAATCAGTTTGAAGTCAATATCTTTTCAAAACTTTTTATTACTGGCGGATTGCGATATGTCGTGTATGTAAGAGTTATTCTGAAAAACTAAGGAATAATAGGAGAAAGGCTTCAAATTTTTCAGCAGTTTTTATATTAATAATCACTAATTTATAAGAACACAAAATATTCGTTTACATTTACCCCTGGAAGTTAGAGAAAAAAACAAATAATTTAGAAAATGAGTCGTATTTGATCCAGTATCACGCAATGTTTATTATAAAGGCTAACAGCTGAGCATATGGGTTTTCACACTCAGTTAACCATCCTCATCTGTGTAAGAATTACAGAAGAATACTGTTTTTGAGAACTACGTAGATTTTTTTTATTTCAAAAATCCACGCTTATGAATTCATCAAAATTCATACACGGACAATAATGGAACAAAGATAATTTTTTTAATTTAATTAACTTAAAAATAAACATTGGTAGTTTTAATTGGCAATTTTTTTTAAAAAATTAGCCATAATGATTTTTTTTTTGGTAGTTTGGTAAAACTGCAAATATGATGTAATATGAGGATATTTCAATTTTGCTCGTGTAATTATGATGCTTGAAGAATAAATGAAGTGTATAAAGCAAGCTATGCTGGGAAACACTTAAAAAAAAAACTTTTAAAAAAAGGAGCTCAGGGAAAAGATAGCCTGAAGCCGGGAGAGTGCATTAGACTTTGAATAAAACTTCATATACGTATTATCGTAACTTTACATTGAATCAGTTTGAAGTCAATATCTTTTCAAAACTTTTTATTACTGGCGGATTGCGATATGTCGTGTATGTAAGAGTCATTCTGAAAAACTAAGGAATAATAGGAGAAAGGCTTCAAATTTTTCAGCAGTTTTTATATTAATAATCACTAATTTATAAGAACACAAAATATTCGTTTACATTTACCCCTGGAAGTTAGAGAAAAAAACAAATAATTTAGAAAATGAGTCGTATTTGATCCAGTATCACGCAATGTTTATTATAAAGGCTAACAGCTGAGCATATGGGTTTTCACACTCGGTTAACCATCCTCATCTGCGTAAGAATTACAGAAGAATACTGTTTTTGAGAACTACGTAGATTTTTTTTTCCAAAAATCCACGCTTATGAATTAATCAAAATTCATATACGGACAATAATGGAACAAAGATAATTTCTTTAATTTAATTAACTTAAAAATAAACATTGGTAGTTTTAATTGGCAATTTTTTTTTAAAAAATTAGCCATAATGAATTTTTTTTGGTAGTTTGGTAAAACTGCAAATATGATGTAATATGAGGATATTTCAATTTTGCTCGTGTAATTATGATGCTTGAAGAATAAATGAAGTGTATAAAGCAAGCTATGCTGGGAAACACTTAAAAAAAAACTTTTAAAAAAAGGAGCTCAGGGAAAAGATAGCCTGAAGCCGGGAGAGTGCATTAGACTTTGAATAAAACTTCATATACGTATTATCGTAACTTTACATTGAATCAGTTTGAAGTCAATATCTTTTCAAAACTTTTTATTACTGGCGGATTGCGATATGTCGTGTATGTAAGAGTCATTCTGAAAAACTAAGGAATAATAGGAGAAAGGCTTCAAATTTTTCAGCAGTTTTATATTAATAATCACTAATTTATAAGAACACAAAATATTCGTTTACATTTACCCCTGGAAGTTAGAGAAAAAAACAAATAATTTAGAAAATGAGTCGTATTTGATCCAGTATCACGCAATGTTTATTATAAAGGCTAACAGCTGAGCGTATGGGTTTTCACACTCAGTTAACCATCCTCATCTGCGTAAGAATTACAGAAGAATACTGTTTTTGAGAACTACGTAGATTTTTTTATTCCAAAAATCCACGCTTATGAATTAATCAAAATTCATATACGGACAATAATGGAACAAAGATAATTTCTTTAATTTAATTAACTTAAAAATAAACATTGGTAGTTTTAATTGGCAATTTTTTTTTAAAAAATTAGCCATAATGAATTTTTTTTGGTAGTTTGGTAAAACTGCAAATATGATGTAATATGAAGATATTTCAATTTTGCTCGTGTAATTATGATGCTTGAAGAATAAATGAAGTGTATAAAGCAAGCTATGCTGGGAAACACTTAAAAAAAAAACTTTTAAAAAAAGGAGCTCAGGGAAAAGATAGCCTGAAGCCGGGAGAGTGCATTAGACTTTGAATAAAACTTCATATACGTATTATCGTAACTTTACATTGAATCAGTTTGAAGTCAATATCTTTTCAAAACTTTTTATTACTGGCGGATTGCGATATGTCGTGTATGTAAGAGTCATTCTGAAAAACTAAGGAATAATAGGAGAAAGGCTTCAAATTTTTCAGCAGTTTTTATATTAATAATCACTAATTTATAAGAACACAAAATATTCGTTTACATTTACCCCTGGAAGTTAGAGAAAAAAAACAAATAATTTAGAAAATGAGTCGTATTTGATCCAGTATCACGCAATGTTTATTATAAAGGCTAACAGCTGAGCGTATGGGTTTTCACACTCAGTTAACCATCCTCATCTGCGTAAGAATTACAGAAGAATACTGTTTTTGAGAACTACGTAGATTTTTTTATTCCAAAAATCCACGCTTATGAATTAATCAAAATTCATATACGGACAATAATGGAACAAAGATAATTTCTTTAATTTAATTAACTTAAAAATAAACATTGGTAGTTTTAATTGGCAATTTTTTTTAAAAATTAGCCATAATGAATTTTTTTTGGTAGTTTGGTAAAACTGCAAATATGATGTAATATGAAGATATTTCAATTTTGCTCGTGTAATTATGATGCTTGAAGAATAAATGAAGTGTATAAAGCAAGCTATGCTGGGAAACACTTAAAAAAAAAACTTTTAAAAAAAGGAGCTCAGGGAAAAGATAGCCTGAAGCCGGGAGAGTGCATTAGACTTTGAATAAAACTTCATATACGTATTATCGTAACTTTACATTGAATCAGTTTGAAGTCAATATCTTTTCAAAACTTTTTATTACTGGCGGATTGCGATATGTCGTGTATGTAAGAGTCATTCTGAAAAACTAAGGAATAATAGGAGAAAGGCTTCAAATTTTTCAGCAGTTTTTATATTAATAATCACTAATTTATAAGAACACAAAATATTCGTTTACATTTACCCCTGGAAGTTAGAGAAAAAAACAAATAATTTAGAAAATGAGTCGTATTTGATCCAGTATCACGCAATGTTTATTATAAAGGCTAACAGCTGAGCATATGGGTTTTCACACTCAGTTAACCATCCTCATCTGCGTAAGAATTACAGAAGAATACTGTTTTTGAGAACTACGTAGATTTTTTTTTCCAAAAATCCACGCTTATGAATTATCAAAATTCATATACGGACAATAATGGAACAAAGATAATTTCTTTAATTTAATTAACTTAAAAATAAACATTGGTAGTTTTAATTGGCAATTTTTTTTAAAAAATTAGCCATAATGAATTTTTTTTTGGTAGTTTGGTAAAACTGCAAATATGATGTAATATGAAGATATTTCAATTTTGCTCGTGTAATTATGATGCTTGAAGAATAAATGAAGTGTATAAAGCAAGCTATGCTGGGAAACACTTAAAAAAAAAAACTTTTAAAAAAAGGAGCTCAGGGAAAAGATAGCCTGAAGCCGGGAGAGTGCATTAGACTTTGAATAAAACTTCATATACGTATTATCGTAACTTTACATTGAATCAGTTTGAAGTCAATATCTTTTCAAAACTTTTTATTACTGGCGGATTGCGATATGTCGTGTATGTAAGAGTCATTCTGAAAAACTAAGGAATAATAGGAGAAAGGCTTCAATTTTTTCAGCAGTTTTATATTAATAATCACTAATTTATAAGAACACAAAATATTCGTTTACATTTACCCCTGGAAGTTAGAGAAAAAAACAAATAATTTAGAAAATGAGTCGTATTTGATCCAGTATCACGCAATGTTTATTATAAAGGCTAACAGCTGAGCGTATGGGTTTTCACACTCAGTTAACCATCCTCATCTGCGTAAGAATTACAGAAGAATACTGTTTTTGAGAACTACGTAGATTTTTTTATTCCAAAAATCCACGCTTATGAATTAATCAAAATTCATATACGGACAATAATGGAACAAAGATAATTTCTTTAATTTAATTAACTTAAAAATAAACATTGGTAGTTTTAATTGGCAATTTTTTTTAAAAATTAGCCATAATGAATTTTTTTTGGTAGTTTGGTAAAACTGCAAATATGATGTAATATGAAGATATTTCAATTTTGCTCGTGTAATTATGATGCTTGAAGAATAAATGAAGTGTATAAAGCAAGCTATGCTGGGAAACACTTAAAAAAAAAAACTTTTAAAAAAAGGAGCTCAGGGAAAAGATAGCCTGAAGCCGGGAGAGTGCATTAGACTTTGAATAAAACTTCATATACGTATTATCGTAACTTTACATTGAATCAGTTTGAAGTCAATATCTTTTCAAAACTTTTTATTACTGGCGGATTGCGATATGTCGTGTATGTAAGAGTCATTCTGAAAAACTAAGGAATAATAGGAGAAAGGCTTCAAATTTTTCAGCAGTTTTTATATTAATAATCACTAATTTATAAGAACACAAAATATTCGTTTACATTTACCCCTGGAAGTTAGAGAAAAAAACAAATAATTTAGAAAATGAGTCGTATTTGATCCAGTATCACGCAATGTTTATTATAAAGGCTAACAGCTGAGCGTATGGGTTTTCACACTCAGTTAACCATCCTCATCTGCGTAAGAATTACAGAAGAATACTGTTTTTGAGAACTACGTAGATTTTTTTATTCCAAAAATCCACGCTTATGAATTAATCAAAATTCATATACGGACAATAATGGAACAAAGATAATTTCTTTAATTTAATTAACTTAAAAATAAACATTGGTAGTTTTAATTGGCAATTTTTTTTTAAAAATTAGCCATAATGAATTTTTTTTGGTAGTTTGGTAAAACTGCAAATATGATGTAATATGAAGATATTTCAATTTTGCTCGTGTAATTATGATGCTTGAAGAATAAATGAAGTGTATAAAGCAAGCTATGCTGGGAAACACTTAAAAAAAAAACTTTTAAAAAAAGGAGCTCAGGGAAAAGATAGCCTGAAGCCGGGAGAGTGCATTAGACTTTGAATAAAACTTCATATACGTATTATCGTAACTTTACATTGAATCAGTTTGAAGTCAATATCTTTTCAAAACTTTTTATTACTGGCGGATTGCGATATGTCGTGTATGTAAGAGTCATTCTGAAAAACTAAGGAATAATAGGAGAAAGGCTTCAAATTTTTCAGCAGTTTTTATATTAATAATCACTAATTTATAAGAACACAAAATATTCGTTTACATTTACCCCTGGAAGTTAGAGAAAAAAACAAATAATTTAGAAAATGAGTCGTATTTGATCCAGTATCACGCAATGTTTATTATAAAGGCTAACAGCTGAGCGTATGGGTTTTCACACTCAGTTAACCATCCTCATCTGCGTAAGAATTACAGAAGAATACTGTTTTTGAGAACTACGTAGATTTTTTTATTCCAAAAATCCACGCTTATGAATTAATCAAAATTCATATACGGACAATAATGGAACAAAGATAATTTCTTTAATTTAATTAACTTAAAAATAAACATTGGTAGTTTTAATTGGCAATTTTTTTTTAAAAATTAGCCATAATGAATTTTTTTTGGTAGTTTGGTAAAACTGCAAATATGATGTAATATGAAGATATTTCAATTTTGCTCGTGTAATTATGATGCTTGAAGAATAAATGAAGTGTATAAAGCAAGCTATGCTGGGAAACACTTAAAAAAAAAAACTTTTAAAAAAAGGAGCTCAGGGAAAAGATAGCCTGAAGCCGGGAGAGTGCATTAGACTTTGAATAAAACTTCATATACGTATTATCGTAACTTTACATTGAATCAGTTTGAAGTCAATATCTTTTCAAAACTTTTTATTACTGGCGGATTGCGATATGTCGTGTATGTAAGAGTCATTCTGAAAAACTAAGGAATAATAGGAGAAAGGCTTCAAATTTTTCAGCAGTTTTTATATTAATAATCACTAATTTATAAGAACACAAAATATTCGTTTACATTTACCCCTGGAAGTTAGAGAAAAAAACAAATAATTTAGAAAATGAGTCGTATTTGATCCAGTATCACGCAATGTTTATTATAAAGGCTAACAGCTGAGCATATGGGTTTTCACACTCAGTTAACCATCCTCATCTGTGTAAGAATTACAGAAGAATACTGTTTTTGAGAACTACGTAGATTTTTTTTATTTCAAAAATCCACGCTTATGAATTAATCAAAATTCATACACGGACAATAATGGAACAAAGATAATTTTTTTAATTTAATTAACTTAAAAATAAACATTGGTAGTTTTAATTGGCAATTTTTTTTAAAAAATTAGCCATAATGAATTTTTTTTGGTAGTTTGGTAAAACTGCAAATATGATGTAATATGAAGATATTTCAATTTTGCTCGTGTAATTATGATGCTTGAAGAATAAATGAAGTGTATAAAGCAAGCTATGCTGGGAAACACTTAAAAAAAAAACTTTTAAAAAAAGGAGCTCAGGGAAAAGATAGCCTGAAGCCGGGAGAGTGCATTAGACTTTGAATAAAACTTCATATACGTATTATCGTAACTTTACATTGAATCAGTTTGAAGTCAATATCTTTTCAAAACTTTTTATTACTGGCGGATTGCGATATGTCGTGTATGTAAGAGTCATTCTGAAAAACTAAGGAATAATAGGAGAAAGGCTTCAAATTTTTCAGCAGTTTTTATATTAATAATCACTAATTTATAAGAACACAAAATATTCGTTTACATTTACCCCTGGAAGTTAGAGAAAAAAACAAATAATTTAGAAAATGAGTCGTATTTGATCCAGTATCACGCAATGTTTATTATAAAGGCTAACAGCTGAGCATATGGGTTTTCACACTCGGTTAACCATCCTCATCTGCGTAAGAATTACAGAAGAATACTGTTTTTGAGAACTACGTAGATTTTTTTTTTTCCAAAAATCCACGCTTATGAATTAATCAAAATTCATATACGGACAATAATGGAACAAAGATAATTTCTTTAATTTAATTAACTTAAAAATAAACATTGGTAGTTTTAATTGGCAATTTTTTTTAAAAAATTAGCCATAATGAATTTTTTTTGGTAGTTTGGTAAAACTGCAAATATGATGTAATATGAGGATATTTCAATTTTGCTCGTGTAATTATGATGCTTGAAGAATAAATGAAGTGTATAAAGCAAGCTATGCTGGGAAACACTTAAAAAAAAACTTTTAAAAAAAGGAGCTCAGGGAAAAGATAGCCTGAAGCCGGGAGAGTGCATTAGACTTTGAATAAAACTTCATATACGTATTATCGTAACTTTACATTGAATCAGTTTGAAGTCAATATCTTTTCAAAACTTTTTATTACTGGCGGATTGCGATATGTCGTGTATGTAAGAGTCATTCTGAAAAACTAAGGAATAATAGGAGAAAGGCTTCAAATTTTTCAGCAGTTTTATATTAATAATCACTAATTTATAAGAACACAAAATATTCGTTTACATTTACCCCTGGAAGTTAGAGAAAAAAACAAATAATTTAGAAAATGAGTCGTATTTGATCCAGTATCACGCAATGTTTATTATAAAGGCTAACAGCTGAGCGTATGGGTTTTCACACTCAGTTAACCATCCTCATCTGCGTAAGAATTACAGAAGAATACTGTTTTTGAGAACTACGTAGAATTTTTTATTCCAAAAATCCACGCTTATGAATTAATCAAAATTCATATACGGACAATAATGGAACAAAGATAATTTCTTTAATTTAATTAACTTAAAAATAAACATTGGTAGTTTTAATTGGCAATTTTTTTAAAAAAATTAGCCATAATGAATTTTTTTTGGTAGTTTGGTAAAACTGCAAATATGATGTAATATGAAGATATTTCAATTTTGCTCGTGTAATTATGATGCTTGAAGAATAAATGAAGTGTATAAAGCAAGCTATGCTGGGAAACACTTAAAAAAAAAAACTTTTAAAAAAAGGAGCTCAGGGAAAAGATAGCCTGAAGCCGGGAGAGTGCATTAGACTTTGAATAAAACTTCATATACGTATTATCGTAACTTTACATTGAATCAGTTTGAAGTCAATATCTTTTCAAAACTTTTTATTACTGGCGGATTGCGATATGTCGTGTATGTAAGAGTCATTCTGAAAAACTAAGGAATAATAGGAGAAAGGCTTCAAATTTTTCAGCAGTTTTTATATTAATAATCACTAATTTATAAGAACACAAAATATTCGTTTACATTTACCCCTGGAAGTTAGAGAAAAAAACAAATAATTTAGAAAATGAGTCGTATTTGATCCAGTATCACGCAATGTTTATTATAAAGGCTAACAGCTGAGCGTATGGGTTTTCACACTCAGTTAACCATCCTCATCTGCGTAAGAATTACAGAAGAATACTGTTTTTGAGAACTACGTAGATTTTTTTATTCCAAAAATCCACGCTTATGAATTAATCAAAATTCATATACGGACAATAATGGAACAAAGATAATTTCTTTAATTTAATTAACTTAAAAATAAACATTGGTAGTTTTAATTGGCAATTTTTTTTTAAAAATTAGCCATAATGAATTTTTTTTGGTAGTTTGGTAAAACTGCAAATATGATGTAATATGAAGATATTTCAATTTTGCTCGTGTAATTATGATGCTTGAAGAATAAATGAAGTGTATAAAGCAAGCTATGCTGGGAAACACTTAAAAAAAAAAACTTTTAAAAAAAGGAGCTCAGGGAAAAGATAGCCTGAAGCCGGGAGAGTGCATTAGACTTTGAATAAAACTTCATATACGTATTATCGTAACTTTACATTGAATCAGTTTGAAGTCAATATCTTTTCAAAACTTTTTATTACTGGCGGATTGCGATATGTCGTGTATGTAAGAGTCATTCTGAAAAACTAAGGAATAATAGGAGAAAGGCTTCAAATTTTTCAGCAGTTTTTATATTAATAATCACTAATTTATAAGAACACAAAATATTCGTTTACATTTACCCCTGGAAGTTAGAGAAAAAAACAAATAATTTAGAAAATGAGTCGTATTTGATCCAGTATCACGCAATGTTTATTATAAAGGCTAACAGCTGAGCGTATGGGTTTTCACACTCAGTTAACCATCCTCATCTGCGTAAGAATTACAGAAGAATACTGTTTTTGAGAACTACGTAGATTTTTTTATTCCAAAAATCCACGCTTATGAATTAATCAAAATTCATATACGGACAATAATGGAACAAAGATAATTTCTTTAATTTAATTAACTTAAAAATAAACATTGGTAGTTTTAATTGGCAATTTTTTTTAAAAATTAGCCATAATGAATTTTTTTTGGTAGTTTGGTAAAACTGCAAATATGATGTAATATGAAGATATTTCAATTTTGCTCGTGTAATTATGATGCTTGAAGAATAAATAAAGTGTATAAAGCAAGCTATGCTGGGAAACACTTAAAAAAAAAAACTTTTAAAAAAAGGAGCTCAGGGAAAAGATAGCCTGAAGCCGGGAGAGTGCATTAGACTTTGAATAAAACTTCATATACGTATTATCGTAACTTTACATTGAATCAGTTTGAAGTCAATATCTTTTCAAAACTTTTTATTACTGGCGGATTGCGATATGTCGTGTATGTAAGAGTCATTCTGAAAAACTAAGGAATAATAGGAGAAAGGCTTCAAATTTTTCAGCAGTTTTTATATTAATAATCACTAATTTATAAGAACACAAAATATTCGTTTACATTTACCCCTGGAAGTTAGAGAAAAAAACAAATAATTTAGAAAATGAGTCGTATTTGATCCAGTATCACGCAATGTTTATTATAAAGGCTAACAGCTGAGCGTATGGGTTTTCACACTCAGTTAACCATCCTCATCTGCGTAAGAATTACAGAAGAATACTGTTTTTGAGAACTACGTAGATTTTTTTATTCCAAAAATCCACGCTTATGAATTAATCAAAATTCATATACGGACAATAATGGAACAAAGATAATTTCTTTAATTTAATTAACTTAAAAATAAACATTGGTAGTTTTAATTGGCAATTTTTTTTTAAAAATTAGCCATGATGAATTTTTTTTGGTAGTTTGGTAAAACTGCAAATATGATGTAATATGAAGATATTTCAATTTTGCTCGTGTAATTATGATGCTTGAAGAATAAATAAAGTGTATAAAGCAAGCTATGCTGGGAAACACTTAAAAAAAAAAACTTTTAAAAAAAGGAGCTCAGGGAAAAGATAGCCTGAAGCCGGGAGAGTGCATTAGACTTTGAATAAAACTTCATATACGTATTATCGTAACTTTACATTGAATCAGTTTGAAGTCAATATCTTTTCAAAACTTTTTATTACTGGCGGATTGCGATATGTCGTGTATGTAAGAGTTATTCTGAAAAACTAAGGAATAATAGGAGAAAGGCTTCAAATTTTTCAGCAGTTTTTATATTAATAATCACTAATTTATAAGAACACAAAATATTCGTTTACATTTACCCCTGGAAGTTAGAGAAAAAAACAAATAATTTAGAAAATGAGTCGTATTTGATCCAGTATCACGCAATGTTTATTATAAAGGCTAACAGCTGAGCATATGGGTTTTCACACTCAGTTAACCATCCTCATCTGTGTAAGAATTACAGAAGAATACTGTTTTTGAGAACTACGTAGATTTTTTTTATTTCAAAAATCCACGCTTATGAATTCATCAAAATTCATACACGGACAATAATGGAACAAAGATAATTTTTTTAATTTAATTAACTTAAAAATAAACATTGGTAGTTTTAATTGGCAATTTTTTTTAAAAAATTAGCCATAATGATTTTTTTTTGGTAGTTTGGTAAAACTGCAAATATGATGTAATATGAGGATATTTCAATTTTGCTCGTGTAATTATGATGCTTGAAGAATAAATGAAGTGTATAAAGCAAGCTATGCTGGGAAACACTTAAAAAAAAAACTTTTAAAAAAAGGAGCTCAGGGAAAAGATAGCCTGAAGCCGGGAGAGTGCATTAGACTTTGAATAAAACTTCATATACGTATTATCGTAACTTTACATTGAATCAGTTTGAAGTCAATATCTTTTCAAAACTTTTTATTACTGGCGGATTGCGATATGTCGTGTATGTAAGAGTCATTCTGAAAAACTAAGGAATAATAGGAGAAAGGCTTCAAATTTTTCAGCAGTTTTATATTAATAATCACTAATTTATAAGAACACAAAATATTCGTTTACATTTACCCCTGGAAGTTAGAGAAAAAAACAAATAATTTAGAAAATGAGTCGTATTTGATCCAGTATCACGCAATGTTTATTATAAAGGCTAACAGCTGAGCATATGGGTTTTCACACTCGGTTAACCATCCTCATCTGCGTAAGAATTACAGAAGAATACTGTTTTTGAGAACTACGTAGATTTTTTTTTTCCAAAAATCCACGCTTATGAATTTATCAAAATTCATATACGGACAATAATGGAACAAAGATAATTTCTTTAATTTAATTAACTTAAAAATAAACATTGGTAGTTTTAATTGGCAATTTTTTTTAAAAAATTAGCCATAATGAATTTTTTTTGGTAGTTTGGTAAAACTGCAAATATGATGTAATATGAGGATATTTCAATTTTGCTCGTGTAATTATGATGCTTGAAGAATAAATGAAGTGTATAAAGCAAGCTATGCTGGGAAACACTTAAAAAAAAACTTTTAAAAAAAGGAGCTCAGGGAAAAGATAGCCTGAAGCCGGGAGAGTGCATTAGACTTTGAATAAAACTTCATATACGTATTATCGTAACTTTACATTGAATCAGTTTGAAGTCAATATCTTTTCAAAACTTTTTATTACTGGCGGATTGCGATATGTCGTGTATGTAAGAGTCATTCTGAAAAACTAAGGAATAATAGGAGAAAGGCTTCAAATTTTTCAGCAGTTTTTATATTAATAATCACTAATTTATAAGAACACAAAATATTCGTTTACATTTACCCCTGGAAGTTAGAGAAAAAAAACAAATAATTTAGAAAATGAGTCGTATTTGATCCAGTATCACGCAATGTTTATTATAAAGGCTAACAGCTGAGCGTATGGGTTTTCACACTCAGTTAACCATCCTCATCTGCGTAAGAATTACAGAAGAATACTGTTTTTGAGAACTACGTAGATTTTTTTATTCCAAAAATCCACGCTTATGAATTAATCAAAATTCATATACGGACAATAATGGAACAAAGATAATTTCTTTAATTTAATTAACTTAAAAATAAACATTGGTAGTTTTAATTGGCAATTTTTTTTTAAAAATTAGCCATAATGAATTTTTTTTGGTAGTTTGGTAAAACTGCAAATATGATGTAATATGAAGATATTTCAATTTTGCTCGTGTAATTATGATGCTTGAAGAATAAATGAAGTGTATAAAGCAAGCTATGCTGGGAAACACTTAAAAAAAAAAAACTTTTAAAAAAAGGAGCTCAGGGAAAAGATAGCCTGAAGCCGGGAGAGTGCATTAGACTTTGAATAAAACTTCATATACGTATTATCGTAACTTTACATTGAATCAGTTTGAAGTCA
The DNA here is from genome assembly GCA_023701765.1 of Hylyphantes graminicola. Classification (NCBI taxonomy): domain Eukaryota; kingdom Metazoa; phylum Arthropoda; class Arachnida; order Araneae; family Linyphiidae; genus Hylyphantes; species Hylyphantes graminicola. The sequence goes on from CM043122.1 coordinate 50,058,489, forward strand.
ATATCTTTTCAAAACTTTTTATTACTGGCGGATTGCGATATGTCGTGTATGTAAGAGTCATTCTGAAAAACTAAGGAATAATAGGAGAAAGGCTTCAAATTTTTCAGCAGTTTTTATATTAATAATCACTAATTTATAAGAACACAAAATATTCGTTTACATTTACCCCTGGAAGTTAGAGAAAAAAACAAATAATTTAGAAAATGAGTCGTATTTGATCCAGTATCACGCAATGTTTATTATAAAGGCTAACAGCTGAGCGTATGGGTTTTCACACTCAGTTAACCATCCTCATCTGCGTAAGAATTACAGAAGAATACTGTTTTTGAGAACTACGTAGATTTTTTTATTCCAAAAATCCACGCTTATGAATTAATCAAAATTCATATACGGACAATAATGGAACAAAGATAATTTCTTTAATTTAATTAACTTAAAAATAAACATTGGTAGTTTTAATTGGCAATTTTTTTTTAAAAATTAGCCATAATGAATTTTTTTTGGTAGTTTGGTAAAACTGCAAATATGATGTAATATGAAGATATTTCAATTTTGCTCGTGTAATTATGATGCTTGAAGAATAAATGAAGTGTATAAAGCAAGCTATGCTGGGAAACACTTAAAAAAAAAAAACTTTTAAAAAAAGGAGCTCAGGGAAAAGATAGCCTGAAGCCGGGAGAGTGCATTAGACTTTGAATAAAACTTCATATACGTATTATCGTAACTTTACATTGAATCAGTTTGAAGTCAATATCTTTTCAAAACTTTTTATTACTGGCGGATTGCGATATGTCGTGTATGTAAGAGTCATTCTGAAAAACTAAGGAATAATAGGAGAAAGGCTTCAAATTTTTCAGCAGTTTTTATATTAATAATCACTAATTTATAAGAACACAAAATATTCGTTTACATTTACCCCTGGAAGTTAGAGAAAAAAACAAATAATTTAGAAAATGAGTCGTATTTGATCCAGTATCACGCAATGTTTATTATAAAGGCTAACAGCTGAGCATATGGGTTTTCACACTCAGTTAACCATCCTCATCTGCGTAAGAATTACAGAAGAATACTGTTTTTGAGAACTACGTAGATTTTTTTTTTCCAAAAATCCACGCTTATGAATTAATCAAAATTCATATACGGACAATAATGGAACAAAGATAATTTCTTTAATTTAATTAACTTAAAAATAAACATTGGTAGTTTTAATTGGCAATTTTTTTTAAAAAATTAGCCATAATGAATTTTTTTTGGTAGTTTGGTAAAACTGCAAATATGATGTAATATGAGGATATTTCAATTTTGCTCGTGTAATTATGATGCTTGAAGAATAAATGAAGTGTATAAAGCAAGCTATGCTGGGAAACACTTAAAAAAAAAACTTTTAAAAAAAGGAGCTCAGGGAAAAGATAGCCTGAAGCCGGGAGAGTGCATTAGACTTTGAATAAAACTTCATATACGTATTATCGTAACTTTACATTGAATCAGTTTGAAGTCAATATCTTTTCAAAACTTTTTATTACTGGCGGATTGCGATATGTCGTGTATGTAAGAGTCATTCTGAAAAACTAAGGAATAATAGGAGAAAGGCTTCAATTTTTCAGCAGTTTTTATATTAATAATCACTAATTTATAAGAACACAAAATATTCGTTTACATTTACCCCTGGAAGTTAGAGAAAAAAACAAATAATTTAGAAAATGAGTCGTATTTGATCCAGTATCACGCAATGTTTATTATAAAGGCTAACAGCTGAGCGTATGGGTTTTCACACTCAGTTAACCATCCTCATCTGCGTAAGAATTACAGAAGAATACTGTTTTTGAGAACTACGTAGAATTTTTTATTCCAAAAATCCACGCTTATGAATTAATCAAAATTCATATACGGACAATAATGGAACAAAGATAATTTCTTTAATTTAATTAACTTAAAAATAAACATTGGTAGTTTTAATTGGCAATTTTTTTTAAAAAATTAGCCATAATGATTTTTTTTTGGTAGTTTGGTAAAACTGCAAATATGATGTAATATGAAGATATTTCAATTTTGCTCGTGTAATTATGATGCTTGAAGAATAAATGAAGTGTATAAAGCAAGCTATGCTGGGAAACACTTAAAAAAAAAACTTTTAAAAAAAGGAGCTCAGGGAAAAGATAGCCTGAAGCCGGGAGAGTGCATTAGACTTTGAATAAAACTTCATATACGTATTATCGTAACTTTACATTGAATCAGTTTGAAGTCAATATCTTTTCAAAACTTTTTATTACTGGCGGATTGCGATATGTCGTGTATGTAAGAGTCATTCTGAAAAACTAAGGAATAATAGGAGAAAGGCTTCAAATTTTTCAGCAGTTTTTATATTAATAATCACTAATTTATAAGAACACAAAATATTCGTTTACATTTACCCCTGGAAGTTAGAGAAAAAAACAAATAATTTAGAAAATGAGTCGTATTTGATCCAGTATCACGCAATGTTTATTATAAAGGCTAACAGCTGAGCGTATGGGTTTTCACACTCAGTTAACCATCCTCATCTGCGTAAGAATTACAGAAGAATACTGTTTTTGAGAACTACGTAGATTTTTTTATTCCAAAAATCCACGCTTATGAATTAATCAAAATTCATATACGGACAATAATGGAACAAAGATAATTTCTTTAATTTAATTAACTTAAAAATAAACATTGGTAGTTTTAATTGGCAATTTTTTTTAAAAAATTAGCCATAATGAATTTTTTTTGGTAGTTTGGTAAAACTGCAAATATGATGTAATATGAAGATATTTCAATTTTGCTCGTGTAATTATGATGCTTGAAGAATAAATGAAGTGTATAAAGCAAGCTATGCTGGGAAACACTTAAAAAAAAACTTTTAAAAAAAGGAGCTCAGGGAAAAGATAGCCTGAAGCCGGGAGAGTGCATTAGACTTTGAATAAAACTTCATATACGTATTATCGTAACTTTACATTGAATCAGTTTGAAGTCAATATCTTTTCAAAACTTTTTATTACTGGCGGATTGCGATATGTCGTGTATGTAAGAGTCATTCTGAAAAACTAAGGAATAATAGGAGAAAGGCTTCAAATTTTTCAGCAGTTTTTATATTAATAATCACTAATTTATAAGAACACAAAATATTCGTTTACATTTACCCCTGGAAGTTAGAGAAAAAAACAAATAATTTAGAAAATGAGTCGTATTTGATCCAGTATCACGCAATGTTTATTATAAAGGCTAACAGCTGAGCGTATGGGTTTTCACACTCAGTTAACCATCCTCATCTGCGTAAGAATTACAGAAGAATACTGTTTTTGAGAACTACGTAGATTTTTTTTATTCCAAAAATCCACGCTTATGAATTAATCAAAATTCATATACGGACAATAATGGAACAAAGATAATTTCTTTAATTTAATTAACTTAAAAATAAACATTGGTAGTTTTAATTGGCAATTTTTTTTTAAAAATTAGCCATGATGAATTTTTTTTGGTAGTTTGGTAAAACTGCAAATATGATGTAATATGAAGATATTTCAATTTTGCTCGTGTAATTATGATGCTTGAAGAATAAATAAAGTGTATAAAGCAAGCTATGCTGGGAAACACTTAAAAAAAAAAACTTTTAAAAAAAGGAGCTCAGGGAAAAGATAGCCTGAAGCCGGGAGAGTGCATTAGACTTTGAATAAAACTTCATATACGTATTATCGTAACTTTACATTGAATCAGTTTGAAGTCAATATCTTTTCAAAACTTTTTATTACTGGCGGATTGCGATATGTCGTGTATGTAAGAGTCATTCTGAAAAACTAAGGAATAATAGGAGAAAGGCTTCAAATTTTTCAGCAGTTTTTATATTAATAATCACTAATTTATAAGAACACAAAATATTCGTTTACATTTACCCCTGGAAGTTAGAGAAAAAAACAAATAATTTAGAAAATGAGTCGTATTTGATCCAGTATCACGCAATGTTTATTATAAAGGCTAACAGCTGAGCGTATGGGTTTTCACACTCAGTTAACCATCCTCATCTGCGTAAGAATTACAGAAGAATACTGTTTTTGAGAACTACGTAGATTTTTTTTATTCCAAAAATCCACGCTTATGAATTAATCAAAATTCATATACGGACAATAATGGAACAAAGATAATTTCTTTAATTTAATTAACTTAAAAATAAACATTGGTAGTTTTAATTGGCAATTTTTTTTTAAAAATTAGCCATGATGAATTTTTTTTGGTAGTTTGGTAAAACTGCAAATATGATGTAATATGAAGATATTTCAATTTTGCTCGTGTAATTATGATGCTTGAAGAATAAATAAAGTGTATAAAGCAAGCTATGCTGGGAAACACTTAAAAAAAAAAACTTTTAAAAAAAGGAGCTCAGGGAAAAGATAGCCTGAAGCCGGGAGAGTGCATTAGACTTTGAATAAAACTTCATATACGTATTATCGTAACTTTACATTGAATCAGTTTGAAGTCAATATCTTTTCAAAACTTTTTATTACTGGCGGATTGCGATATGTCGTGTATGTAAGAGTTATTCTGAAAAACTAAGGAATAATAGGAGAAAGGCTTCAAATTTTTCAGCAGTTTTTATATTAATAATCACTAATTTATAAGAACACAAAATATTCGTTTACATTTACCCCTGGAAGTTAGAGAAAAAAAACAAATAATTTAGAAAATGAGTCGTATTTGATCCAGTATCACGCAATGTTTATTATAAAGGCTAACAGCTGAGCATATGGGTTTTCACACTCAGTTAACCATCCTCATCTGTGTAAGAATTACAGAAGAATACTGTTTTTGAGAACTACGTAGATTTTTTTTATTTCAAAAATCCACGCTTATGAATTCATCAAAATTCATACACGGACAATAATGGAACAAAGATAATTTTTTTAATTTAATTAACTTAAAAATAAACATTGGTAGTTTTAATTGGCAATTTTTTTTTAAAAATTAGCCATAATGAATTTTTTTTGGTAGTTTGGTAAAACTGCAAATATGATGTAATATGAAGATATTTCAATTTTGCTCGTGTAATTATGATGCTTGAAGAATAAATGAAGTGTATAAAGCAAGCTATGCTGGGAAACACTTAAAAAAAAAACTTTTAAAAAAAGGAGCTCAGGGAAAAGATAGCCTGAAGCCGGGAGAGTGCATTAGACTTTGAATAAAACTTCATATACGTATTATCGTAACTTTACATTGAATCAGTTTGAAGTCAATATCTTTTCAAAACTTTTTATTACTGGCGGATTGCGATATGTCGTGTATGTAAGAGTCATTCTGAAAAACTAAGGAATAATAGGAGAAAGGCTTCAAATTTTTCAGCAGTTTTTATATTAATAATCACTAATTTATAAGAACACAAAATATTCGTTTACATTTACCCCTGGAAGTTAGAGAAAAAAACAAATAATTTAGAAAATGAGTCGTATTTGATCCAGTATCACGCAATGTTTATTATAAAGGCTAACAGCTGAGCATATGGGTTTTCACACTCGGTTAACCATCCTCATCTGCGTAAGAATTACAGAAGAATACTGTTTTTGAGAACTACGTAGAATTTTTTTTTCCAAAAATCCACGCTTATGAATTTATCAAAATTCATATACGGACAATAATGGAACAAAGATAATTTCTTTAATTTAATTAACTTAAAAATAAACATTGGTAGTTTTAATTGGCAATTTTTTTTAAAAAATTAGCCATAATGAATTTTTTTTTGGTAGTTTGGTAAAACTGCAAATATGATGTAATATGAGGATATTTCAATTTTGCTCGTGTAATTATGATGCTTGAAGAATAAATGAAGTGTATAAAGCAAGCTATGCTGGGAAACACTTAAAAAAAAACTTTTAAAAAAAGGAGCTCAGGGAAAAGATAGCCTGAAGCCGGGAGAGTGCATTAGACTTTGAATAAAACTTCATATACGTATTATCGTAACTTTACATTGAATCAGTTTGAAGTCAATATCTTTTCAAAACTTTTTATTACTGGCGGATTGCGATATGTCGTGTATGTAAGAGTCATTCTGAAAAACTAAGGAATAATAGGAGAAAGGCTTCAAATTTTTCAGCAGTTTTTATATTAATAATCACTAATTTATAAGAACACAAAATATTCGTTTACATTTACCCCTGGAAGTTAGAGAAAAAAACAAATAATTTAGAAAATGAGTCGTATTTGATCCAGTATCACGCAATGTTTATTATAAAGGCTAACAGCTGAGCGTATGGGTTTTCACACTCAGTTAACCATCCTCATCTGCGTAAGAATTACAGAAGAATACTGTTTTTGAGAACTACGTAGATTTTTTTATTCCAAAAATCCACGCTTATGAATTAATCAAAATTCATATACGGACAATAATGGAACAAAGATAATTTCTTTAATTTAATTAACTTAAAAATAAACATTGGTAGTTTTAATTGGCAATTTTTTTTTAAAAAATTAGCCATAATGAATTTTTTTTGGTAGTTTGGTAAAACTGCAAATATGATGTAATATGAAGATATTTCAATTTTGCTCGTGTAATTATGATGCTTGAAGAATAAATGAAGTGTATAAAGCAAGCTATGCTGGGAAACACTTAAAAAAAAAACTTTTAAAAAAAGGAGCTCAGGGAAAAGATAGCCTGAAGCCGGGAGAGTGCATTAGACTTTGAATAAAACTTCATATACGTATTATCGTAACTTTACATTGAATCAGTTTGAAGTCAATATCTTTTCAAAACTTTTTATTACTGGCGGATTGCGATATGTCGTGTATGTAAGAGTCATTCTGAAAAACTAAGGAATAATAGGAGAAAGGCTTCAAATTTTTCAGCAGTTTTTATATTAATAATCACTAATTTATAAGAACACAAAATATTCGTTTACATTTACCCCTGGAAGTTAGAGAAAAAAACAAATAATTTAGAAAATGAGTCGTATTTGATCCAGTATCACGCAATGTTTATTATAAAGGCTAACAGCTGAGCGTATGGGTTTTCACACTCAGTTAACCATCCTCATCTGCGTAAGAATTACAGAAGAATACTGTTTTTGAGAACTACGTAGATTTTTTTATTCCAAAAATCCACGCTTATGAATTAATCAAAATTCATATACGGACAATAATGGAACAAAGATAATTTCTTTAATTTAATTAACTTAAAAATAAACATTGGTAGTTTTAATTGGCAATTTTTTTTTAAAAATTAGCCATGATGAATTTTTTTTGGTAGTTTGGTAAAACTGCAAATATGATGTAATATGAAGATATTTCAATTTTGCTCGTGTAATTATGATGCTTGAAGAATAAATAAAGTGTATAAAGCAAGCTATGCTGGGAAACACTTAAAAAAAAAAAAACTTTTAAAAAAAGGAGCTCAGGGAAAAGATAGCCTGAAGCCGGGAGAGTGCATTAGACTTTGAATAAAACTTCATATACGTATTATCGTAACTTTACATTGAATCAGTTTGAAGTCAATATCTTTTCAAAACTTTTTATTACTGGCGGATTGCGATATGTCGTGTATGTAAGAGTTATTCTGAAAAACTAAGGAATAATAGGAGAAAGGCTTCAAATTTTTCAGCAGTTTTTATATTAATAATCACTAATTTATAAGAACACAAAATATTCGTTTACATTTACCCCTGGAAGTTAGAGAAAAAAACAAATAATTTAGAAAATGAGTCGTATTTGATCCAGTATCACGCAATGTTTATTATAAAGGCTAACAGCTGAGCGTATGGGTTTTCACACTCAGTTAACCATCCTCATCTGCGTAAGAATTACAGAAGAATACTGTTTTTGAGAACTACGTAGATTTTTTTATTCCAAAAATCCACGCTTATGAATTAATCAAAATTCATATACGGACAATAATGGAACAAAGATAATTTCTTTAATTTAATTAACTTAAAAATAAACATTGGTAGTTTTAATTGGCAATTTTTTTTAAAAATTGGCCATGATGATTTTTTTTTGGTAGTTTGGTAAAACTGCAAATATGATGTAATATGAGGATATTTCAATTTTGCTCGTGTAATTATGATGCTTGAAGAATAAATGAAGTGTATAAAGCAAGCTATGCTGGGAAACACTTAAAAAAAAACTTTTAAAAAAAGGAGCTCAGGGAAAAGATAGCCTGAAGCCGGGAGAGTGCATTAGACTTTGAATAAAACTTCATATACGTATTATCGTAACTTTACATTGAATCAGTTTGAAGTCAATATCTTTTCAAAACTTTTTATTACTGGCGGATTGCGATATGTCGTGTATGTAAGAGTTATTCTGAAAAACTAAGGAATAATAGGAGAAAGGCTTCAAATTTTTCAGCAGTTTTTATATTAATAATCACTAATTTATAAGAACACAAAATATTCGTTTACATTTACCCCTGGAAGTTAGAGAAAAAAACAAATAATTTAGAAAATGAGTCGTATTTGATCCAGTATCACGCAATGTTTATTATAAAGGCTAACAGCTGAGCATATGGGTTTTCACACTCAGTTAACCATCCTCATCTGTGTAAGAATTACAGAAGAATACTGTTTTTGAGAACTACGTAGATTTTTTTTATTTCAAAAATCCACGCTTATGAATTCATCAAAATTCATACACGGACAATAATGGAACAAAGATAATTTTTTTAATTTAATTAACTTAAAAATAAACATTGGTAGTTTTAATTGGCAATTTTTTTAAAAAAATTAGCCATAATGATTTTTTTTTGGTAGTTTGGTAAAACTGCAAATATGATGTAATATGAGGATATTTCAATTTTGCTCGTGTAATTATGATGCTTGAAGAATAAATGAAGTGTATAAAGCAAGCTATGCTGGGAAACACTTAAAAAAAAACTTTTAAAAAAAGGAGCTCAGGGAAAAGATAGCCTGAAGCCGGGAGAGTGCATTAGACTTTGAATAAAACTTCATATACGTATTATCGTAACTTTACATTGAATCAGTTTGAAGTCAATATCTTTTCAAAACTTTTTATTACTGGCGGATTGCGATACGTCGTGTATGTAAGAGTCATTCTGAAAAACTAAGGAATAATAGGAGAAAGGCTTCAAATTTTTCAGCAGTTTTATATTAATAATCACTAATTTATAAGAACACAAAATATTCGTTTACATTTACCCCTGGAAGTTAGAGAAAAAAACAAATAATTTAGAAAATGAGTCGTATTTGATCCAGTATCACGCAATGTTTATTATAAAGGCTAACAGCTGAGCATATGGGTTTTCACACTCGGTTAACCATCCTCATCTGCGTAAGAATTACAGAAGAATACTGTTTTTGAGAACTACGTAGATTTTTTTTTTCCAAAAATCCACGCTTATGAATTTATCAAAATTCATATACGGACAATAATGGAACAAAGATAATTTCTTTAATTTAATTAACTTAAAAATAAACATTGGTAGTTTTAATTGGCAATTTTTTTTAAAAAATTAGCCATAATGAATTTTTTTTGGTAGTTTGGTAAAACTGCAAATATGATGTAATATGAGGATATTTCAATTTTGCTCGTGTAATTATGATGCTTGAAGAATAAATGAAGTGTATAAAGCAAGCTATGCTGGGAAACACTTAAAAAAAAACTTTTAAAAAAAGGAGCTCAGGGAAAAGATAGCCTGAAGCCGGGAGAGTGCATTAGACTTTGAATAAAACTTCATATACGTATTATCGTAACTTTACATTGAATCAGTTTGAAGTCAATATCTTTTCAAAACTTTTTATTACTGGCGGATTGCGATATGTCGTGTATGTAAGAGTCATTCTGAAAAACTAAGGAATAATAGGAGAAAGGCTTCAAATTTTTCAGCAGTTTTTATATTAATAATCACTAATTTATAAGAACACAAAATATTCGTTTACATTTACCCCTGGAAGTTAGAGAAAAAAACAAATAATTTAGAAAATGAGTCGTATTTGATCCAGTATCACGCAATGTTTATTATAAAGGCTAACAGCTGAGCGTATGGGTTTTCACACTCAGTTAACCATCCTCATCTGCGTAAGAATTACAGAAGAATACTGTTTTTGAGAACTACGTAGATTTTTTTATTCCAAAAATCCACGCTTATGAATTAATCAAAATTCATATACGGACAATAATGGAACAAAGATAATTTCTTTAATTTAATTAACTTAAAAATAAACATTGGTAGTTTTAATTGGCAATTTTTTTTTTAAAAATTAGCCATGATGAATTTTTTTTGGTAGTTTGGTAAAACTGCAAATATGATGTAATATGAAGATATTTCAATTTTGCTCGTGTAATTATGATGCTTGAAGAATAAATAAAGTGTATAAAGCAAGCTATGCTGGGAAACACTTAAAAAAAAAAAACTTTTAAAAAAAGGAGCTCAGGGAAAAGATAGCCTGAAGCCGGGAGAGTGCATTAGACTTTGAATAAAACTTCATATACGTATTATCGTAACTTTACATTGAATCAGTTTGAAGTCAATATCTTTTCAAAACTTTTTATTACTGGCGGATTGCGATATGTCGTGTATGTAAGAGTTATTCTGAAAAACTAAGGAATAATAGGAGAAAGGCTTCAAATTTTTCAGCAGTTTTTATATTAATAATCACTAATTTATAAGAACACAAAATATTCGTTTACATTTACCCCTGGAAGTTAGAGAAAAAAACAAATAATTTAGAAAATGAGTCGTATTTGATCCAGTATCACGCAATGTTTATTATAAAGGCTAACAGCTGAGCGTATGGGTTTTCACACTCAGTTAACCATCCTCATCTGCGTAAGAATTACAGAAGAATACTGCTTTTGAGAACTACGTAGATTTTTTTATTCCAAAAATCCACGCTTATGAATTAATCAAAATTCATATACGGACAATAATGGAACAAAGATAATTTCTTTAATTTAATTAACTTAAAAATAAACATTGGTAGTTTTAATTGGCAATTTTTTTTTAAAAATTGGCCATGATGAATTTTTTTTGGTAGTTTGGTAAAACTGCAAATATGATGTAATATGAAGATATTTCAATTTTGCTCGTGTAATTATGATGCTTGAAGAATAAATAAAGTGTATAAAGCAAGCTATGCTGGGAAACACTTAAAAAAAAAACTTTTAAAAAAAGGAGCTCAGGGAAAAGATAGCCTGAAGCCGGGAGAGTGCATTAGACTTTGAATAAAACTTCATATACGTATTATCGTAACTTTACATTGAATCAGTTTGAAGTCAATATCGTTTCAAAACTTTTTATTACTGGCGGATTGCGATATGTCGTGTATGTAAGAGTTATTCTGAAAAACTAAGGAATAATAGGAGAAAGGCTTCAAATTTTTCAGCAGTTTTTATATTAATAATCACTAATTTATAAGAACACAAAATATTCGTTTACATTTACCCCTGGAAGTTAGAGAAAAAAACAAATAATTTAGAAAATGAGTCGTATTTGATCCAGTATCACGCAATGTTTATTATAAAGGCTAACAGCTGAGCATATGGGTTTTCACACTCAGTTAACCATCCTCATCTGTGTAAGAATTACAGAAGAATACTGTTTTTGAGAACTACGTAGATTTTTTTTATTTCAAAAATCCACGCTTATGAATTCATCAAAATTCATACACGGACAATAATGGAACAAAGATAATTTTTTTAATTTAATTAACTTAAAAATAAACATTGGTAGTTTTAATTGGCAATTTTTTTTAAAAAATTAGCCATAATGATTTTTTTTTGGTAGTTTGGTAAAACTGCAAATATGATGTAATATGAGGATATTTCAATTTTGCTCGTGTAATTATGATGCTTGAAGAATAAATGAAGTGTATAAAGCAAGCTATGCTGGGAAACACTTAAAAAAAAACTTTTAAAAAAAGGAGCTCAGGGAAAAGATAGCCTGAAGCCGGGAGAGTGCATTAGACTTTGAATAAAACTTCATATACGTATTATCGTAACTTTACATTGAATCAGTTTGAAGTCAATATCTTTTCAAAACTTTTTATTACTGGCGGATTGCGATATGTCGTGTATGTAAGAGTCATTCTGAAAAACTAAGGAATAATAGGAGAAAGGCTTCAAATTTTTCAGCAGTTTTATATTATTAATAATCACTAATTTATAAGAACACAAAATATTCGTTTACATTTACCCCTGGAAGTTAGAGAAAAAAACAAATAATTTAGAAAATGAGTCGTATTTGATCCAGTATCACGCAATGTTTATTATAAAGGCTAACAGCTGAGCATATGGGTTTTCACACTCGGTTAACCATCCTCATCTGCGTAAGAATTACAGAAGAATACTGTTTTTGAGAACTACGTAGATTTTTTTTTTCCAAAAATCCACGCTTATGAATTTATCAAAATTCATATACGGACAATAATGGAACAAAGATAATTTCTTTAATTTAATTAACTTAAAAATAAACATTGGTAGTTTTAATTGGCAATTTTTTTTAAAAAATTAGCCATAATGAATTTTTTTTGGTAGTTTGGTAAAACTGCAAATATGATGTAATATGAGGATATTTCAATTTTGCTCGTGTAATTATGATGCTTGAAGAATAAATGAAGTGTATAAAGCAAGCTATGCTGGGAAACACTTAAAAAAAAACTTTTAAAAAAAGGAGCTCAGGGAAAAGATAGCCTGAAGCCGGGAGAGTGCATTAGACTTTGAATAAAACTTCATATACGTATTATCGTAACTTTACATTGAATCAGTTTGAAGTCAATATCTTTTCAAAACTTTTTATTACTGGCGGATTGCGATATGTCGTGTATGTAAGAGTCATTCTGAAAAACTAAGGAATAATAGGAGAAAGGCTTCAATTTTTTCAGCAGTTTTTATATTAATAATCACTAATTTATAAGAACACAAAATATTCGTTTACATTTACCCCTGGAAGTTAGAGAAAAAAACAAATAATTTAGAAAATGAGTCGTATTTGATCCAGTATCACGCAATGTTTATTATAAAGGCTAACAGCTGAGCGTATGGGTTTTCACACTCAGTTAACCATCCTCATCTGCGTAAGAATTACAGAAGAATACTGTTTTTGAGAACTACGTAGAATTTTTTATTCCAAAAATCCACGCTTATGAATTAATCAAAATTCATATACGGACAATAATGGAACAAAGATAATTTCTTTAATTTAATTAACTTAAAAATAAACATTGGTAGTTTTAATTGGCAATTTTTTTTTAAAAAAATAGCCATAATGAATTTTTTTTGGTAGTTTGGTAAAACTGCAAATATGATGTAATATGAAGATATTTCAATTTTGCTCGTGTAATTATGATGCTTGAAGAATAAATGAAGTGTATAAAGCAAGCTATGCTGGGAAACACTTAAAAAAAAAACTTTTAAAAAAAGGAGCTCAGGGAAAAGATAGCCTGAAGCCGGGAGAGTGCATTAGACTTTGAATAAAACTTCATATACGTATTATCGTAACTTTACATTGAATCAGTTTGAAGTCAATATCTTTTCAAAACTTTTTATTACTGGCGGATTGCGATATGTCGTGTATGTAAGAGTCATTCTGAAAAACTAAGGAATAATAGGAGAAAGGCTTCAAATTTTTCAGCAGTTTTTATATTAATAATCACTAATTTATAAGAACACAAAATATTCGTTTACATTTACCCCTGGAAGTTAGAGAAAAAAACAAATAATTTAGAAAATGAGTCGTATTTGATCCAGTATCACGCAATGTTTATTATAAAGGCTAACAGCTGAGCGTATGGGTTTTCACACTCAGTTAACCATCCTCATCTGCGTAAGAATTACAGAAGAATACTGTTTTTGAGAACTACGTAGATTTTTTTATTCCAAAAATCCACGCTTATGAATTAATCAAAATTCATATACGGACAATAATGGAACAAAGATAATTTCTTTAATTTAATTAACTTAAAAATAAACATTGGTAGTTTTAATTGGCAATTTTTTTTTAAAAATTAGCCATAATGAATTTTTTTTGGTAGTTTGGTAAAACTGCAAATATGATGTAATATGAAGATATTTCAATTTTGCTCGTGTAATTATGATGCTTGAAGAATAAATGAAGTGTATAAAGCAAGCTATGCTGGGAAACACTTAAAAAAAAAAACTTTTAAAAAAAGGAGCTCAGGGAAAAGATAGCCTGAAGCCGGGAGAGTGCATTAGACTTTGAATAAAACTTCATATACGTATTATCGTAACTTTACATTGAATCAGTTTGAAGTCAATATCTTTTCAAAACTTTTTATTACTGGCGGATTGCGATATGTCGTGTATGTAAGAGTCATTCTGAAAAACTAAGGAATAATAGGAGAAAGGCTTCAAATTTTTCAGCAGTTTTTATATTAATAATCACTAATTTATAAGAACACAAAATATTCGTTTACATTTACCCCTGGAAGTTAGAGAAAAAAACAAATAATTTAGAAAATGAGTCGTATTTGATCCAGTATCACGCAATGTTTATTATAAAGGCTAACAGCTGAGCGTATGGGTTTTCACACTCAGTTAACCATCCTCATCTGCGTAAGAATTACAGAAGAATACTGTTTTTGAGAACTACGTAGATTTTTTTATTCCAAAAATCCACGCTTATGAATTAATCAAAATTCATATACGGACAATAATGGAACAAAGATAATTTCTTTAATTTAATTAACTTAAAAATAAACATTGGTAGTTTTAATTGGCAATTTTTTTTAAAAATTAGCCATGATGATTTTTTTTGGTAGTTTGGTAAAACTGCAAATATGATGTAATATGAGGATATTTCAATTTTGCTCGTGTAATTATGATGCTTGAAGAATAAATGAAGTGTATAAAGCAAGCTATGCTGGGAAACACTTAAAAAAAAACTTTTAAAAAAAGGAGCTCAGGGAAAAGATAGCCTGAAGCCGGGAGAGTGCATTAGACTTTGAATAAAACTTCATATACGTATTATCGTAACTTTACATTGAATCAGTTTGAAGTCAATATCTTTTCAAAACTTTTTATTACTGGCGGATTGCGATATGTCGTGTATGTAAGAGTTATTCTGAAAAACTAAGGAATAATAGGAGAAAGGCTTCAAATTTTTCAGCAGTTTTTATATTAATAATCACTAATTTATAAGAACACAAAATATTCGTTTACATTTACCCCTGGAAGTTAGAGAAAAAAACAAATAATTTAGAAAATGAGTCGTATTTGATCCAGTATCACGCAATGTTTATTATAAAGGCTAACAGCTGAGCATATGGGTTTTCACACTCAGTTAACCATCCTCATCTGTGTAAGAATTACAGAAGAATACTGTTTTTGAGAACTACGTAGATTTTTTTTATTTCAAAAATCCACGCTTATGAATTCATCAAAATTCATACACGGACAATAATGGAACAAAGATAATTTTTTTAATTTAATTAACTTAAAAATAAACATTGGTAGTTTTAATTGGCAATTTTTTTTAAAAAATTAGCCATAATGATTTTTTTTTGGTAGTTTGGTAAAACTGCAAATATGATGTAATATGAGGATATTTCAATTTTGCTCGTGTAATTATGATGCTTGAAGAATAAATGAAGTGTATAAAGCAAGCTATGCTGGGAAACACTTAAAAAAAAAAACTTTTAAAAAAAGGAGCTCAGGGAAAAGATAGCCTGAAGCCGGGAGAGTGCATTAGACTTTGAATAAAACTTCATATACGTATTATCGTAACTTTACATTGAATCAGTTTGAAGTCAATATCTTTTCAAAACTTTTTATTACTGGCGGATTGCGATATGTCGTGTATGTAAGAGTCATTCTGAAAAACTAAGGAATAATAGGAGAAAGGCTTCAAATTTTTCAGCAGTTTTTATATTAATAATCACTAATTTATAAGAACACAAAATATTCGTTTACATTTACCCCTGGAAGTTAGAGAAAAAAACAAATAATTTAGAAAATGAGTCGTATTTGATCCAGTATCACGCAATGTTTATTATAAAGGCTAACAGCTGAGCATATGGGTTTTCACACTCGGTTAACCATCCTCATCTGCGTAAGAATTACAGAAGAATACTGTTTTTGAGAACTACGTAGATTTTTTTTTTCCAAAAATCCACGCTTATGAATTTATCAAAATTCATATACGGACAATAATGGAACAAAGATAATTTCTTTAATTTAATTAACTTAAAAATAAACATTGGTAGTTTTAATTGGCAATTTTTTTTAAAAAATTAGCCATAATGAATTTTTTTTGGTAGTTTGGTAAAACTGCAAATATGATGTAATATGAAGATATTTCAATTTTGCTCGTGTAATTATGATGCTTGAAGAATAAATGAAGTGTATAAAGCAAGCTATGCTGGGAAACACTTAAAAAAAAAACTTTTAAAAAAAGGAGCTCAGGGAAAAGATAGCCTGAAGCCGGGAGAGTGCATTAGACTTTGAATAAAACTTCATATACGTATTATCGTAACTTTACATTGAATCAGTTTGAAGTCAATATCTTTTCAAAACTTTTTATTACTGGCGGATTGCGATATGTCGTGTATGTAAGAGTCATTCTGAAAAACTAAGGAATAATAGGAGAAAGGCTTCAAATTTTTCAGCAGTTTTTATATTAATAATCACTAATTTATAAGAACACAAAATATTCGTTTACATTTACCCCTGGAAGTTAGAGAAAAAAACAAATAATTTAGAAAATGAGTCGTATTTGATCCAGTATCACGCAATGTTTATTATAAAGGCTAACAGCTGAGCGTATGGGTTTTCACACTCAGTTAACCATCCTCATCTGCGTAAGAATTACAGAAGAATACTGTTTTTGAGAACTACGTAGATTTTTTTTATTCCAAAAATCCACGCTTATGAATTAATCAAAATTCATATACGGACAATAATGGAACAAAGATAATTTCTTTAATTTAATTAACTTAAAAATAAACATTGGTAGTTTTAATTGGCAATTTTTTTTTAAAAATTAGCCATAATGAATTTTTTTGGTAGTTTGGTAAAACTGCAAATATGATGTAATATGAAGATATTTCAATTTTGCTCGTGTAATTATGATGCTTGAAGAATAAATGAAGTGTATAAAGCAAGCTATGCTGGGAAACACTTAAAAAAAAAAACTTTTAAAAAAAGGAGCTCAGGGAAAAGATAGCCTGAAGCCGGGAGAGTGCATTAGACTTTGAATAAAACTTCATATACGTATTATCGTAACTTTACATTGAATCAGTTTGAAGTCAATATCTTTTCAAAACTTTTTATTACTGGCGGATTGCGATATGTCGTGTATGTAAGAGTCATTCTGAAAAACTAAGGAATAATAGGAGAAAGGCTTCAAATTTTTCAGCAGTTTTTATATTAATAATCACTAATTTATAAGAACACAAAATATTCGTTTACATTTACCCCTGGAAGTTAGAGAAAAAAACAAATAATTTAGAAAATGAGTCGTATTTGATCCAGTATCACGCAATGTTTATTATAAAGGCTAACAGCTGAGCGTATGGGTTTTCACACTCAGTTAACCATCCTCATCTGCGTAAGAATTACAGAAGAATACTGCTTTTGAGAACTACGTAGATTTTTTTATTCCAAAAATCCACGCTTATGAATTAATCAAAATTCATATACGGACAATAATGGAACAAAGATAATTTCTTTAATTTAATTAACTTAAAAATAAACATTGGTAGTTTTAATTGGCAATTTTTTTTTAAAAATTAGCCATAATGAATTTTTTTTGGTAGTTTGGTAAAACTGCAAATATGATGTAATATGAAGATATTTCAATTTTGCTCGTGTAATTATGATGCTTGAAGAATAAATAAAGTGTATAAAGCAAGCTATGCTGGGAAACACTTAAAAAAAAAACTTTTAAAAAAAGGAGCTCAGGGAAAAGATAGCCTGAAGCCGGGAGAGTGCATTAGACTTTGAATAAAACTTCATATACGTATTATCGTAACTTTACATTGAATCAGTTTGAAGTCAATATCGTTTCAAAACTTTTTATTACTGGCGGATTGCGATATGTCGTGTATGTAAGAGTTATTCTGAAAAACTAAGGAATAATAGGAGAAAGGCTTCAAATTTTTCAGCAGTTTTTATATTAATAATCACTAATTTATAAGAACACAAAATATTCGTTTACATTTACCCCTGGAAGTTAGAGAAAAAAACAAATAATTTAGAAAATGAGTCGTATTTGATCCAGTATCACGCAATGTTTATTATAAAGGCTAACAGCTGAGCATATGGGTTTTCACACTCAGTTAACCATCCTCATCTGTGTAAGAATTACAGA
Source organism: Hylyphantes graminicola (assembly GCA_023701765.1). Taxonomy (NCBI): domain Eukaryota; kingdom Metazoa; phylum Arthropoda; class Arachnida; order Araneae; family Linyphiidae; genus Hylyphantes; species Hylyphantes graminicola. Next base: position 50,076,766 of record CM043122.1, read on the forward strand.
AGAATACTGTTTTTGAGAACTACGTAGATTTTTTTTATTTCAAAAATCCACGCTTATGAATTCATCAAAATTCATACACGGACAATAATGGAACAAAGATAATTTTTTTAATTTAATTAACTTAAAAATAAACATTGGTAGTTTTAATTGGCAATTTTTTTTAAAAAATTAGCCATAATGATTTTTTTTTGGTAGTTTGGTAAAACTGCAAATATGATGTAATATGAAGATATTTCAATTTTGCTCGTGTAATTATGATGCTTGAAGAATAAATGAAGTGTATAAAGCAAGCTATGCTGGGAAACACTTAAAAAAAAACTTTTAAAAAAAGGAGCTCAGGGAAAAGATAGCCTGAAGCCGGGAGAGTGCATTAGACTTTGAATAAAACTTCATATACGTATTATCGTAACTTTACATTGAATCAGTTTGAAGTCAATATCTTTTCAAAACTTTTTATTACTGGCGGATTGCGATATGTCGTGTATGTAAGAGTCATTCTGAAAAACTAAGGAATAATAGGAGAAAGGCTTCAAATTTTTCAGCAGTTTTTATATTAATAATCACTAATTTATAAGAACACAAAATATTCGTTTACATTTACCCCTGGAAGTTAGAGAAAAAAACAAATAATTTAGAAAATGAGTCGTATTTGATCCAGTATCACGCAATGTTTATTATAAAGGCTAACAGCTGAGCGTATGGGTTTTCACACTCAGTTAACCATCCTCATCTGCGTAAGAATTACAGAAGAATACTGTTTTTGAGAACTACGTAGATTTTTTTATTCCAAAAATCCACGCTTATGAATTAATCAAAATTCATATACGGACAATAATGGAACAAAGATAATTTCTTTAATTTAATTAACTTAAAAATAAACATTGGTAGTTTTAATTGGCAATTTTTTTTAAAAATTAGCCATAATGAATTTTTTTTGGTAGTTTGGTAAAACTGCAAATATGATGTAATATGAAGATATTTCAATTTTGCTCGTGTAATTATGATGCTTGAAGAATAAATGAAGTGTATAAAGCAAGCTATGCTGGGAAACACTTAAAAAAAAACTTTTAAAAAAAGGAGCTCAGGGAAAAGATAGCCTGAAGCCGGGAGAGTGCATTAGACTTTGAATAAAACTTCATATACGTATTATCGTAACTTTACATTGAATCAGTTTGAAGTCAATATCTTTTCAAAACTTTTTATTACTGGCGGATTGCGATATGTCGTGTATGTAAGAGTCATTCTGAAAAACTAAGGAATAATAGGAGAAAGGCTTCAAATTTTTCAGCAGTTTTTTATATTAATAATCACTAATTTATAAGAACACAAAATAGT
>CM043122.1:50078600-50162447 GCA_023701765.1 Hylyphantes graminicola
AGATTTTAAAGAAAGTTGTGGGAAAATATCTCAACCTTTATGTTACTATGAAGATCTATCTATAAATCTCACTTTCAAATTTAATTTGCTTAAAGTTCGTTACATTAAATCAAAACAATACAAGGAAATGGGTATCAATTCGATGACATGGCCAAAAGCGTTTTATAACACATAATTTGAAAATATTCGATTTTATAAACTGAATGTATTTGTTACAGTTTTGAATTGGTATGAATTGAAATAAATAATGTCCGCTTAATAAGAACTTTTAACAATGTATTGTGTTTTTAGATTACAAAAACACAATGTAGAACGAACAAAAAATTGATTTATTTTCTTTTAAGAAATTTATCAACAAGCGTTAGGGACATTCACCACACTTTCATCCAAAGTAATATTTAATTTTATTGATATGAAATGAACACTAATGCAATATAACGTATTCGAAACGATTGTTAAGTAAGTATAAATGTTATATTATGAAAAAACAATGTATATTATGTACCATTCAACAAAAACTTCCATAAATACATGCAATGCTACTTGAAAGAATTTCCATATCATTAACATTGTACCAAAAAAAAAAACTGATTTAGTTTTGTATTGAGAAGCAAATAAATATGTTTGGTTGATGTTACTGAGTAATAAGTGTTAAGGTAAAAAAAAGAATTTTTTAAGATTACTTTATTAGCATTGCAAGTAATATGCCCTATTTTTCAATGCAATGTATCCATAATTTTTTAACATAGAATTTTTAATGCATTATTTTTTATGTATCTAGTATTAAAACTTGACTATCCTTTGTAATAAATTATTTTTCATGCCTATAAAGAGCAATCTCATGAATTTAACTATTGAACTATTTTTAGTTGCAAAACAAATGCATTTAACTTCAGTATTTTACTTGGAAGAATACCATTTAAAATGGAAAACACATACACTTTCTTTAACCAGTAATTGAACAATAAATCCATACAGAAATATTTTTTTATTTAACTACAACCATTTACGATCATTTTATATAATATAGTGAATAAATTAAACGCATTCACCGATCGAGTCCAATCGAAAACTAGTTACCATACAGCAAAAAGGACGCCATGCCTAAATGCAGTCTTCGATCGCCAGCAAGAAAATATTAAGAGAAGCACCCCAAAGAGCAATTGTCTTTAAAAAAAGGAAGATCCATTATATTTACCATTATTGCATACGTTCGTCGAAAAATGCTGGCCCTACCTACTTTCCGCTCCTATGATTTCATTGTACCTGCTTGGCGTAATGAAATTTCTATGTCCTAAATTGACAACTGTGTACCTGACTTTTTTTTAAAAAACTCGTTTGTATTTTTATTTTTGGCATTTCATTCGCAAATAAACTAATTTAGTAGCTTTCGGAAGAAAAAGCTAATCTATTATTCAGAGCCATCATAAGAAGTATAGTCAGAGTGCACATGCCTGCTTGAACTAAATCTTTTTTAAAGTATTTTTAATGTATTGTGACTAAAAATTCATTAAATGAATGTTTAATTTATTAAAAAGCACAGATCTTTCACAACGTTGTCGCTAATAGAAATTATTGAAAATTAAGAATTTTCTTTTTAGTTGTGTAATATTTCTTCCGGAAAAAAAAGGAACATGAAATAATGTTATCAATGATTATTGCACACATGTAGTACATAATTATTACATGTTTTTACTCGACACAGTGTGTGAAATATGAAAACTCTTAACTAATTTTTAAAAACCGTATTCCATAATAAACTTCTTCTTCATATGATCTACAGCCTTTTTAAGACCAAGGCTGACTCGCTGATCCTCCTCCAGTTGACTCTATTAGCCGCAATGGCTCTCCAACTGTTGACTCCCATTAGATTGAGGATAATTATTTGATGAAATAAAAAACTCTTTTTTGTCTGCATTTATAACTTATTCATAAAAATTCCATAATAAACTTCTTCATTAGCTCAACAGCGTTTTGCAAGCCGAGGGTGACTAGCTGATCCTCTTCCAGTTGGCCCTATTAGCCGCAATGGCTCTCCATCGGTATAAACTAGCGAAGTTAAATGGTCCAAATGAATGTAAATTTTTATTACAATTAAAAACATTTTTATTTTCATTTGGACCCTGATAAGCCTTGCTATTATTCCCCCTGGCAAAAACTTTTCTCAATCATACTCAAAATTGAGAAGATTGTTCTCAAATTTGAGAATCCATTTTAAAAGTACACTGTAAAGAAATCATGCTAGGCTCCACCACATATAGGGTTCCTAACAACTGCAACATCTGTGTGGTGAAATTTTTCACCTCATTTTTGGAATTTGGTTGAACCATGTTTCATATTTCGGAAACCAACGTCTGAAAATGGAATAAACGAATTCCAAAAATACGTTTAAGCATTTAAAAACACGTCCTGCTAGTAACCCACTATTTGGTGAAACAAGGTACACATTTTATAATATGAAATGTTCCACTTTTGTCAAAGCAACGCTGCGATTTGTCATGGAATGGCTTTTGTGAATTCAAAAAGGACCGCTCATTTCTCCCTATACTTGACGTCCCCCTTTTTATAGGCTTCTTCTTGTGCCCTTTTTTTAAGTTCATTACTGGGAAGTTTGAGAAATTCGTAATGATCCCTGAGAACTTTTAAGGGTCTTCCATTTCAGAGGTTGTTTTCATTTGGGACTTTATTTAGAGCGTTAACGAGGAGCTAAGATCAATGTTGATGTTAATGAGGAAAATATAGTGTACTTACAGCATTTCAGTTTTTCTCTCGCTTCATTTCTATGTTTGATTGTTTGGTTATATTTTAACTGTTTATTATATAAATATAGTCGACAATATTTTCAAACTATAAGTGTTATTAAAATTCTTTATTATTGTTCTTTAACTTTTAAAAATAAAATATGAATAAATATGTAAATTCCATTGCATTAACGCAATACACATTTGAAAAATTATTAATTAAAAAAATTAATGATACAACTTTTGAAACATTAAAACTATTAGGGCTTAACTATATGAAGACGCCTTAGCATCAAGACGTCTCAACTACATCAATAGTAGCTTTCGCATTACATTTATTGCGCAAAAATTGAAAGCTTTTATGAAGCTTTTTTAGCAATTTTTAGCAATTTTTTAAGCAATTTTAGCTTATTGAAGTTTCTATCCACCTGTCACCCATTTTTCTATCTCAAACTACAAAGGCAGCAAACAAGTGACATGCTTCAAAAAATTAAGACGTTTAAAATCTAAAAAAGAGTTAGAATTCGAAGTACTCCAATTATAAAAAAAATGCACCTAACCATTTAATACTCATCAAAAAAGCTTAAGAAGGTCGTCTTTAATAAATTAAATCACCAAAGCCATTCACAACAAAAGAACAATAAACTTTACTAAGGGACTCTGACTGCAACTTTTATTGCAAAGATGTTGCAATTTCTGAAGAACGTAGGGGTGGGGGTGGGGGGGAATCACCTTTTGACTGGTACACATTCAACATTTGCAATAAAACCTAATGAAGATATGCATATATTTGCACAATGCAAAACACATTGTAGTCAGGCTGATTCATTATAGTTGCCAGAGCCTTAAAAGGCTGGACTTCCTGTTGGTCAGCGGAAGGCGTTGACGATCGGATTCATTACTGTTAGACCTAAGTACAGATGCTTGAACTTCAGTTTTGTTTTGTCTATCTAACCTTCATCGAACATTTCGTACACATTAAACTGCCCTATTTAAATTCATTATCATAAAGCAAATGAAGTAAATTTGATGCCGAGTGAACGCAAAGATGTCAATTTTTCGTTTCAAACGAATTAAATGAGAATATAGTGTTGCCAAACGTAATTGAATAAGTACAGCTGAGGGGGAAAAAAAACGATCCACCCCTCGTTCCTCTGCTACTATTGGTCAAGGAATTTTGTGAAAGATGTACTTTTTCAGGAAATAGCGTTACAGGAATTAAGAACTGGCAACAAAAACTGTATAAGGAGTCAGATTAAAATGAGTACCAACTTTGAAAATTCCAATAGCAACACCCAATTTGTATACATAAATATGTTCCGCACCTTCAAAATATCAATAAGTATAAAAAAGTATTATTCATATTGCATTACTTGCTGAGATAATTGAAGCATTAATTTTGAACTCGTTTAGGGGGAAATCTCCAAAGTGAAAAAGGTAATATTTGGGTTGTGTATTTTCAAAAACAACAAGCTAACAAAACCAACGGATGCTAGAATTTAACCTTTTTCACTAATATTGTGATTTTTTTAATGTTTCTTTTTTTTTAATTTTGGATTTTAAAATTCAGAAATAAAATAAAGACTTGAAGATGAGAAGTTTTAATTTTAAATCAAGTCGCATATACGGTTATTTATAACGAACAGATACTCAAATGCGATTTGTTACAATCAGATTGACAGATTGACAAAATGATTATTGCATTTAAGTTTTGGCATTTTCGTGAAAATTTTTGTTTCATTCGTATTGTTGAAAAAAAAGTTTTTTTTTTTTTTAAATTTTGTCGCACTTTATCGGTATTACTAATATAAACCACGTATTACAAAACGAGAGTTACGACCATAACACAATAATTAAGGAAAGCCAAATAAAATTACTCAGAATGATTTGGCAATGATTTTTAACCAAGGCAAGTTCGCACTAATCATTTTAAATAATCAATGTGGTAACAATAAAATGTACTGAAACCGAATTCCAATAATATTCTGGGGTATTTAATTTTTAATATTAAACACACTTTTTTGAAATTATATTGCAAATAACACACATTTAAAAATATAGTAATCAATATAATTTAATGTTAATTAGACAAACAAAATACATTGTATGCACTTGAAATAAGAAAATATTTTTAGATATTTGACGGACATCAATAATTTTAATAAACATTTATCAACTAACGCTTTTCAACCACCAAACGATAATGAAAAATTATAATCAAATTTCCCAAGTAATTTTTTTCATGATCCCTATTTTTTTTTTCAGTTATTTTTACAATAACCCGGCAAATAATTGTTGTTGAATTTAAAAAATTTGGATTTTGGTTCTACTTGATCTACTTTATCAATTTATGTACAAAAATAAGTAGGGGTTGCTATTTATGTTTTGTTTTTTCTTATTTAAATTTAAATAAAAAAATTATTGAAACAGAAAATTGATGAAAAACTTGTGTTATTTGTTTTTGGAAGATTAAGAAGTATATAATGAAATAAATATTTACTTAATTACTTTTATTTGTGAAGGTATGAATAAAAGTGTATGTAACTTTTTTAACGTAATGGACGTCCAACTTTGAATGCTTATATCTCAGCAAATAATGCCAAATAAATAATTATTTTTTATACAAGGGGTATTTTAAAGGTGCTGAAAATTTTATGTTAAAATAATTGGGTGTTGCTATTGGAATTTTCTAAGTTGGTACTCATTTTAATCTGCAGACGACCCCTTATACAATATTTGTTGCCAGTTCTTAAGGGGGAATGGTACCGAGAATCTGCTCCTCAAGCGAAGGCTTCTCTCTGTGTTAATCCTATGGGGAAAAAATAAATCTGCCACATTTCTCCGGCTCTATTTAATATTTTTACAAGCGTTTTTTTATATGATGCATGCAGATGATTTGCAGGTCCGTATAATCCTATTTTTTTAATTTCATAAAACTAATTTTTTGATTATTAATAAACAGTTTCACAACATAAACTAGGACGAAATTTGAAAAACAGCGATTATAGGGACGTACAACTTTAAATTTCGATCACATTGGGAAAAAAAGTACGCAATTATTTGCATTTTTAGGGTAGAAAAGTGGCTGCGAAATTATGAAATTAGCAATAGAAGTGAATTAGAAGTAGAAATTAAGCTCCTTCAATATAGTTAGCTCCTCAACTTGTAGTTAAAGATGCTGAAACTCAGATTAGATAAGGTACAGCTGTGAAATAAAAAAGTACCCACTTGAGGTTATTTCGGCCGATAGTCATCCTATAGAATCGGACCATTTTGAGATTGTGAACAATTAACATTCTGAGTTAATTGCACGACACAAAATTTGCATAAGGGGCCGTCTTCATATTAAAAAATTTTACGATCTTTGAAATTTCCAATATCAACACCCAATTTTAATAACTTAGAAACGTTAAACACTCTTGAAAACCCTAAAATCTAAGTTTTTGTTACATTTGGATGAATATTTGACGAGTTATTCAATCGAATCACTTGTGGACCTTTTGGGGTCCATCTCTAAAATGACAAGCAAGCATGCATGCAAAGCCGTCTTTCTTATCAATTACACACTTTATCTTATACACAGTCCCCTAAAGGGTAATTATAAAGGATTTTGTGATTTACTCAGCAAATTATGAATAAACATTTTTAAAAATTGGGATTTAGCTTAAACTTCCTGTCTTAAATTTTTTTCTGTACAAATATTAAGGGGTTAATATTCATATTTTTCAAAAAATTAATATAATAATTATTTAAAAATATAAAATTGTTTTAAATACCCTAATATTGAATGCAATTTGCTTGGATTATTAAAATTTCTTTTCAGTTAAAAATTCGTTTCATTATCTTAATCAACTTTGGTTTTGATATATTTTGGTTGAAATATTAATTTAAGGGGTGATAGGCGACATAAAAATGTGCAAAGAAGGTACTACAAAGCATAGTTTGATCTTTCGTGTAATTTTTGAACTACTCAATATATAAGTATAATTTTTTTATATGCAATTCTATAAGATTTATTTACTATAAAAGAAATAGTAAAAATTATGAAACTTTAGCCAAAACTAAAATAAATGATATTAAACATAAAGCTATTTGAACACATTGTGATTAGGCTTGCGCTGCAAATTCTGAGGTCAAAATTGAAAAAATGACCAGGAAAATGACTTTATATTGTTCAAATAAGTACAAACAAAGACTTACACCTAAATTCTCAGCTCAATTTTAATTTGAAATTATTTTAAGAACTTTTTTCTAAAAAAATTAATAAAAATTTTAAAATTTTGATTATTTTTTTAAATATAATTTCTTATTAAAATTGAGCTGAGAATTTAGGTATAAGTCTTTGTTTGCACATATTTTTACAATATAAAGTCATTTTCCTGGTCATTTTTTCAATTTTGACCTGCCAATTTGCCGCGCAAGCCTAATCACAATGTGTTCAAATAGCTTTATGTTTAATATCATTAATGTTAGTTTTGGCTCAAGTTACATAAATTTTAAAATTTGTTTTATATTAAATAAATCTTGTAGAATAACATATAAAAAAATTATACTTATATATTGAGTAGTTAAAAAATTACATGAAAGATCAAACTAGGCTTTATAGTACCTTCTTTGTACATTTTTAAGACTCCTATGACCCCTTAAAGCTATAGTCCGACCAAGCTAACTTGGCAATCAAAATATTTTGATTGTAGACGATTCCACTTTGAATTGAGGTTTTTAATCAGAAGAAAAAAGGGTTGCCAGCTCAAGGCGTTTGGCGAGAAGAGGGGATTGTTGGTCTAGTTCAATCTATCACACTAGAGCTACACATCAGTTATCGGCGATAGAGGATTGTTGTTTATTGATAGTAGCGGTTAACGATTACACGTGAATTTCTTAGTTTATTTGACTTGATCAATAATCGATTAATATATGTGCATATTTGATAATGTCTAATGAAAGAACGATACTTCATGCGAAAGAGAAGAATATCGTACATAATGTTTTAAATTTTTTCAAAATGGAAGCCTCTGCCGAAAATATTTATTATTTTTTTTAGAAAAAAGTTCTAAAAATAATTTCTAATTTAAATTGAGCTGAGAATTTAGGTATAAGTCTTTGTTTGTACATATTTGTACAATACAAAGTCATTTTCTTGGTCATTTTTTAAATTTTGACCTCTCAATTTGCCGCGCAAGCCTAATCACAATGTGTTCAAATAGCTTCATGTTTAATATCATTTATTTTAGTTTTGGCTAAAGTTTCATAAATTTTAAAACTTGTTTTATAATAAATAAATCCTGTAGAATTACATATAAAAAAATTATACTCATACATTGAGTAGTTCAAAAATGACATGAAAGATCAAACTATGCTTTGTAGTATCTTCTTCGCACATTTTTAAGACTCCTGTGACCCCTTAATAATCTGTTTCTTAACCTTAAAGAAATATGCGCCCAAAAGCAATGAATCGCCAAACATAGTAACTCTTGCCCAAAACCTAAACCTTCCTTACCTTTTTTCAAAGTGGACTGGTCCACAATCAAAATATTTTGGTTGCCAAGTTAGCGTGGTCGGACTATACAGACCACTCCGAATAGCGAGCGTTATTTTATAACACCCCTGTAGATATAATACGATGTTTAAATAATTTATAATGTAAATTTAAAAACCGCGTACAGTAGAATTTCAATTATCAGAAGCACGAATGATTATCCGAATGTCGGAAAAAAATTGTACCCGACCTACCTGGTAATGTTTGTCTTTGTTGGATGTCATATCTGGTAATATTTTTGAGCCAACCTAAAAATTACTGGGCATGACATCCAGCAGAGATTACAGCAATAGGTAGGCAGGTATAAATGTTTATGTCTCATCTAAACTTTTGTACAGATGTGGAAATAAAAAAGTACACACTTGAGGTTATTTCATCCGTTAGTCACCCAATAGAATAGGACCTTTTTAAATTGTGATCAATTAACATTCTGAGTTAATTGCACGACACAAAATTTGCATAAGGGACCGTATTCATATTAAAAATATTATGAACTTTGAAATTTCCAATAGCAACACCCAATTTTAATAACTTAGAAATGTTAAGTTCTCTTGAAAACCCTTAAGTCTAAGTTTGTGTTACATTTGAATGAATATTTGACGAGTTATTCAATCGAATCACTTGTTAACATTTTGGGGACCATCTCTAAAGTGACAAACAAGCATGCATGCAAGGCCGTTTTTATTTATCAATTACACACGTAATCTTATACACAGTCCCCTAATGGGTAATTAAAAAGTATTTTGTGATTTACTCAGCAAATTATGAATAAAAATTTTTAAAAATTGGGATTTCGCTTAAACTTAATGTCTTATATTTATTTCTTTAAAAATATTAAGTGGTTTCCATTCATATTTTTTAAAAAAATTAATATAATAATTATTTAAAAATAGAAAAATGGTTTTAAATACCCCAATATTGAATGTATTTTGTTTGGGTTATTATAATATCTTTTCAGTAAAAAATTCGTTTCATTATCTTAATTATTTATAGATTGGGATAGTTTTTTATGTGCAACTCATTTAACATTATCGGACCTAAACTTTGCACGTCTCTAATTCCTCTAATAATGCTTAAAAATTAACAAAATTTGGCATTTCGTATTAATATAGGTCATAGATTTGAAATATGTACTCAAAAAGGGGTGTTACTATTGGAAATTTTAAAGCTTGTAACATTTTTAATATGAAGATGGCCCCTTATGCAAATTTTGTGTCATGCATTTAACTCAGAATGTTTATTTTTCACAATGTCAAAAAGATCCGATTCTATAAGATGACTAACGGCCAAAATAATCACTAGTGGGTACTTTTTTTATTTCCTCAGCTGTACTGCTGTGGAAATAAAAAAGCGCCACTAGTGATTATTTCTGCCGTTGGTACCCTATAGAATCGGACGTTTTAGAGATTATGAATAATTAACATTCTGAGTTAATTGCATGACACAAAAGTTGCATAAGGGGCCGTCTTAATATTAATAATGTTACAAACTTTAAAATTTCCAATAGCAATACCTAATTTTAATAACTTAGAAATGCTAAGCACTCTTGAAAACCCTTAAATCTAAGTTTTTGTTACATTTGGATGAATATTTAACGAGTTATTCAATCGAATCACTTGTGGACCTTTTGGGGATCATCTCTAAAATAACAAGCGTAGTCTTGCTCTTCCTTTTGCAAGGCCGTATTTATTTATCAATAACACATAATCTTATACACTGTCCCCTAAAAGGTAATTAAAAAGTATTTTGTGATTTACTCAGCAAATTATGAATAAAAAATTTTTTAAAGTTGGGATTTCGCTAAAACTTCCTGTCTTAATTGCATTTCTGTAAGAATATTAATTAATATTCATAATTTTTTAAAAAAATAATATAATAATTATTTAAAAATATAAAAATTGTTTTAAAGACCCCAATAGGGTATGCATTTCGTTTGGGTTATTATAATTTGTGTTCAGTAAAAAAATTCGTATCGTTACCTCAATTATTTGTATATTGGGATAGTTTTTTATGTGTAACTTATTTAACATTATGGCACCTAAACTTTGCACGTGTCTAACTCCCCTAATAATGCTTAAAAACTAACAAATTTTGGCATTTCGTCCTAAAATATGACATAGATTAGAAATATGGACTCAAAAAGCGGTGTTGCTATTGGAAATTTTAAAGTTAGTAAGATTTTTAATATGAAGGGGGCCCCTTATGCAATTTTTGTGTCATGCATTTAACTCAGAATGTCAATTGTTCATAATCTCAAAAAGGTCCGATTCTATAGGGTGACTAACGGCTGAATCACTAGTGGCGCTTTTTTTATTTCCACAGCTGTACCAGCTGTAACTGCTTCCATTTTTTGTAGTCACCAGTTATTTATTCAAGTTATCTTTTTTTAATACGTTTATATAGTGTAATAAATGTTTGTATATTTATCATTCACTTCTGAAAGAAACCAAATTTTAACATAAATTGAAAAAAAAATTATTTCAAAACTGTAACTCAAATTGCCACACGATATGTTATAGTTTGGATTTGATTGGGTTGATTACGACCGAAACTAGAATTTACGTGGTGAGTTTATAGATCAGGTGTAGGTTATGTCCGACGTTATTCAATTAACCTGCAAACAAAGGGTGTCATCCCGTCTTCTCGGAGGGAAAATGGTTGGTTGGTACAGCTGTGGAAATAAAAAAGTACCCACTTGAGGTTATTTCCTCCGTTATTCATCCTAAAGAATCGGACCTTTTTGACATTGTGAACAATTAACATTCTGAGTTAATTGCATGACACAAAATTTGCATAAGGGGCCATCTTCATATTAAAAATGTTACTAACTTTAAAATTTCCAATAGCAACACCCCTTTTTGAACCAATATTTCAGATTTCTGACCTATGTCAATACGAAATGCCAAATTTTGTTAGTTTTCAAGCATTATTAGAGGAGTTAGAGACGTGCAAAGTTTAGGTCCCATAATGTTAAATGAGTTGCACATAAAAAACTATCCCGATCTATAAATAATTAAGATAATGAAACGAATTTTTTACTGAAAAGAAATTATAATAACCCAAACAAAATGCATTCAATATTGGGGTATTTAAAACAATTTTTATAATTTTAAATAATTATTATATTGATTTTTTAAAAAAATAGGAATAGAAACCCCTTAATATTTTTAAAGAAAAAAATTTAAGACAAGAAGTTTAAGCTACATCCCAATTTTTAAAAATGTTTATTCATAATTTGCTGAGTAAATCACAAAATCCTTTATTATTACCCTTTAGGGGACAGTGTATAAGATAACGTGTGTAATTGATAAGAAAGACGGCTTTGCATGCATGCTTGCTTGTCATTTTAGAGATGGACCCCAAAAGATCCACGAGTGATTCGATTGAATAACTCGTCAAATATTCATCCAAATGTAACAAAAACTTAGATTTAAGGGTTTTCAAGAGTGCTTAACATTTCTAAGTTATTAAAATTGGGTGTTGCTATTGGAAATTTCAAAGATCGTAATATTTTTAATATGAAGACGGCTCCTTATGCAAATTTTGCATCGTGCAATTAACTCAGAATGTTAATTGTACACAATCTCGAAAAGGTCCGATTCTATAGGGTAACTAACGGATGAAATAACCTCAAGTGGGTACTTTTTTTTATTTCCACAGCTGTACATGTATTTCCGGGTTGTGTGCTTGATCAGATACCCGCTTATAAACCTCGTCTTGTAACAGACATAAACAGAATTTTTACTGACACAAAGAGAGAGAGGAATTGCACCCAGGGCGAAGGCGGGAATTTCTCGAAGGAGTGTGAGATACGTTTACAAGGGGAGGAGCTTAGGAAAGGTAGTTTAAAACTGACCAATCGGCTATTTATAGAAGGATTGAAAAATAAGATGAAAACGTCAATCAATTAATTAAGAATTTTGATTTGCTAGTCTCTGAATTCTCTGAACCTCTCTCTATAGCAGTTCCGATATCTTCAACAGACGTCGCCCTCAGCCACGTTGAGTTGCCTCCTCGGGACTATCCCGCCTTAATTCCTTACAATATTTCCTGAAAAATGACACCTTTCACAAAATTCCTTGACCAATAGCTGCCGAGAAACGAGGGGTGGTTCTTTTTTTTTCCTCAGCTGTACAAGCTGTAATATTTTTGTTGAAATATCTTTAGGAAACTATTTTTTATTTCGAAATGTAAAACACAAATGTTAACAAATATAAAAATGGTTCTTATGGTACCGTTATAGTCCGACCACGCTAAGTTGGCAATCAAAATATTTACATTGTGGACGATTCCACTTTGAATTGAGGTTTTTAAGCAGAAGAAAAAAGGGTTGCCAGCTCAAGGCGTTTGGCGAGAAGAGGAGATTGTTGGTTTAGTTCAATCTATCACACTAGAGCTACACATCAGTTATCGGCGATAGAAGATTGTTGTTGATTGCTAGTAGCGGTTAACGATTACACGTGAATTTCTTCGTTTATTTGACTTGATCAATAATCGATTAATATCTGTGCATATTTGATAATGTCTAATGAAAGAACGATACTTCCTTCCTACTTTCCTACACCCTTCAATTAATAATCTGTTTCTTAACCTTAAAGAAACGTACGCCTAAAAGCAATGAATCGCCAAACATAGTAACTCTTGCCCAAAACCTTCCTTACCTTTTTTCGAAGTGGACTGGTTCACAATGTAAATATTTTGATTGCCAACTTAGCGTGGTCGGACTATAGTTAATATTTGATATCGTATTCCACTTTATTAGTTTAGTTATCCACTTTCTAAATGTTATGGAAATCGTAATTATGCTTTTCTAGTTATATTTCTTACTGAAATATTTTTGGAAATCAGCTTTATAGAATAAAAACAGATGTTATCTGCAAAAATATACCTGAGTAACCGATTAAACCCGTATTTTGGATGCTGATAATTTTGGTAAGCCTAACTTGGCTGTCGTACTGCAAATACGTATGTTGATCCGAAATGTTTTACTTGTTTTGAAGTGTGAGCAATATTACATATTTATTCTTCGAAAAACCAATAAATTTAGCAAATGATAATTAATAATAATTGTACTTTCGGTAAAAATAGTTTGTTTAATTTTGACGTTTTAAAGTTTATATAAAACCAATTGCTGTGTTAGGCGCTTTTTTAGTCGCCTGAAATTTGTGTGAAAGCAGTTCTAAGTAACAGTTTCTGTTACAGACCTATTTGTTTTTATTTGAGGTTTCTAATCTGAATTTTTGAAGACATCTAATTACGTAGTGTTATCAAATAGAAAAGACACGAATGGCAATTGAAACAAAATTCAAGTCAGTTTTGTTCTAAACTACTGATATTAACTCAATTACTGATGCAAATTATTAGTTTTACACACATTAAATAGGCAGAAACTATTCCAGTGAATATTAAAATGTTAATATGATGTTTTCATCGATCAAACTTTCCAACACTGTAAATAATTTTGGTGCATCTTCACACCAAATATGGTGGCAACAAAGTAGCCACCAAAAGTGGTGTAAGGAAACACCACCAGTAAATCGGCGTAATGAAACACCGATCATTGACTGGTGTGTAGAAACACCACTTTTGGTGGCGACTCTGTTGCCACCATTTTTGGTGTAATAAAACGCCACCAATAGTTTGGTGTACTTAAGCACCTAACGACCTAAAAGGGTGTTCTGGTAACTAATTTCAGAATCAAAAGGATAAAATGGTTATTTTTTAAAAACACTTTTTGGTGTAAACTGATTTCTTAAAGAAAATGAACAACAAACATATTTGTAATGTTAAAAATAACTAATTTTGTAATTTGAGTTGATTTGCGACTTAAGTTAAACTTAACGAGGATACCTTTATCCAGACTACAAAAGATAAAATGAAAATGCACATATATTATACAAAAAACATAACGCAAGCAAAATTAATGTTTAGGAATATTTAACGTGAATGAAAGATATCAATAGGGTGGCCAGACATAGTTTAATTTGTTACTTAACTATCTATACAGCTATAAAATTGTGCCATTAACCTCAGTTTAACTATTTAATAGTTTTTTCAAATAAAACGTAAATAAAATATCATTTATTAAAGTGCAATGATGATTTCATTATCGAAAAGTTAATCACTGAAACAATTCAGATATCAATGAGCTAAATGACTTAGGGAAAATACTGTAATTATACTTATCATTTTAATAAATTTTAATCATATATACTCGCGCAAAGACATAAAAACAACCCTAATTTACTCGTTCCAACCAGAATTGCTAATGTTGAAGTTTTAATTAAATTATTCAGTAGTAATTCATTGATCTTTATAAGGAATAAATATAATTGTTCCGCTTACTTTCAATTTTCAGCAAATACAAACACGATTTGTCATCATCAAAATCAAACGCATGCTGTTATTTAGGGCTAACTGAGTGCAAACACACATACAATCACTTAAGGGGTCATACGAGTCTTAAAAATGTGCAAAGAAGGTACTACAAAACATAGTTTGATCTTTCATGTCATTTTTGAACTACTGAATGTATTACTACAAGATTTATTCTGTAATTCTACAAGATTTATTCATTAAAAAACAAGTTTTAAAATTCATGAAACTTTAGCAAAAACTAAAATAAATGATATTAAACATGAAGGTACTTGAACACACTGTGATTAGGCTTGCGCGGCAAATTGTGAGGTCAAAATTGAAAAAATGACCAAGAAAATGACTTTATATTGTACAAATATGTACAAACTAGGACTTATACCTAAATTCTCAACTCCATTTTAATTAAAAATTATTTTTTAAAAAATTTAAAATCAAAATTTTTAAATTTTTATTAATTTTTTTAGAAAAAAGTTCTTAAAATAATTTCTAATTAAAATTGAGCTGAGAATTTAGGTATAAGTCCTAGATTGTACATATTTGTACAATATAAAGTCATTTTCTTGGTCATGTCTTCAATTTTGACCTCACAATTTGCCGCGCAAGCCTAATCACAGTGTGTTCAAGTACCTTCATGTTTAATATCATTTATTTTAGTTTTGGCTAAAGTTTCATAAATTTTAAAACTTGTTTTATAATAAATAAATCTTGTAGAATTACATATAAAAAATTATACTCATTTATTGGGTAGTTAAAAAATTACAAGAGAGATCAAACTATGCTATGTAGTATCTTCTTTGCACATTTTTAAGACTCCTGTGACCCTTTAAAAGTAATAAATGCACCCTGAAATAAGTTTTCTATCTAGCTATTTTGAAACTAAAACTCAAACCATGCACATCACGAATAAATTATCAAAACACAGCTCTAATTTTCTCGTTACAACCATAGAATTGCTAGAATGGCTCGATCTGTACACCGAATTTGGTGCTTCGTTTTCCAAATTT
The DNA here is from genome assembly GCA_023701765.1 of Hylyphantes graminicola. Taxonomy (NCBI): domain Eukaryota; kingdom Metazoa; phylum Arthropoda; class Arachnida; order Araneae; family Linyphiidae; genus Hylyphantes; species Hylyphantes graminicola. The sequence goes on from CM043122.1 coordinate 50,094,263, forward strand.
CGTCGAAAGACTACAGTTAAACCATTCTTGGTGTATGTTAACACCATTTCTTTTAAAAGCTTAAATAAAAACCATTTTGAGTGAATGATAACACCTATTTTGGTGCTGACATAACAAGTCGTGCATATTTACACCTTATTTAGCATTTCATAAACCCAAAACAAGTGTAATAATACTCCCTTGTTTTTACAGTGAAGCAAACGAAATAAATGAAGAAATACCTTTGCGTAAGGGTATCCAACTCATTAAAGTGGATGGTACGAATTCTTGTTTACATCCCATCGTACGGAGTTCCATTTTAGCATATTATTGTTGATCACAATAATCACGTCTCGTTTCTGAAATGTGAATTGAATTCCAAGAGTTCTCGATCTGTAATATGAAATATTTATAAAATTTGGTTGCTAAGCTACGTTTGAAATAACAATTTCGAAGTCTGTTTCAATAGTTTATTAATCAACAGTTATTAATTAGTTGTAGTTTAAGGTTTTTTTTTTCACTGGTTAATAAAAATATCTTTTAAACATATTTTGATACAAAAAAAATATTTTTGTTACTATATTCAGTATTTTAACGTATTAAGAGACGTTATTATATTAAAAAACAGTTTTTATGTTTACATGAAACAGTGTTATATATGAAATACAGTGAAAACTACTGTTTATAAAATTGTCCCTTCCACAAACCTTGAAAACAATAGCTCATTGCGAAGCAACATGCAGAATTTTCAAGTAACCTTTAAAGAGTTTAAGACATATTATTAATTTGTTATGTATGTGAAAAATTTTTGGGGTGCTATATTTTCTAGCAAATTTTGTACACAAATATTTCCAGACTAGGCGCAAGCTAACCAAAGGAAAAGTTCAATTTGTTTTACAAAAGTTGCGTGCGATGTATTAGCCGATATCAACATGATTACCGATTTCACCACATTAGTTTTGCAATGCTGTAAGTGCACAAATCTTTTTGAACTATTTTTTTTTTTTTTTTTGTGAATTGAAGGTTATATTTTCCAAATTATATGTAACATATAGGTCTGGTCCTTATATTGGCAACTTTTGACAATCGTAAATTTAATCGTATGCCAATGAACGTCCCTATGTTTTATTTTCACTATAGAGAATGTGAATTTCGAAACTGGATACTTCAATTCTTGAAAAGCTCTAAGGGAATTATTTTAAGTTAAGAAATGATTTTTTTAACATAGAAAAAATTCACGGGAATTGGACAGTAAAATTTTGATAATTTAACAATCAAAACAAAATTCTGGTCAAAAGTGTTTTTTTTTCACGTTGCTTTTTAGGATTTTAGTATTAAATATATAAATTTTTCAAGTGTTAAATTTAAGCTGCATATTTTAGTAATGTTTTAATTATATTAATATCATTGGTTTAAAACTTCTGCTGAAACATTTGAAATATTTATTGAATGTATCTGTATTAAAAGAAATATTTTTTTTAGATATTTAAGGAATAGTTTTTTAATAAAAATCGTATTTTTGTGTACAGAAAATGATGGAGTTTAACTTAATAATTTTTAATTTTAAATTCAGTAAAAGGTATTTTTCCAGAATATCCGTTTTTCATCTCCAAAAATATGTAATAAAGTCATAAAAAATATTATTATTGGCCAGTATTTCAAAATTTAACTAAAAGGGTTATGTGAGTCAAATTAAAACTAAAATTTTCGGTAGCGCAGTTAGTTGCAGCTTGGTCAAACTGATTTGTTTAGCATCCAATGAATTATTTATGATCGAACAGATAGAAAACCCACAACTACATCTATTCGGGTTGTTTTACTTTATGAAAACTACATTTGACTTTTGTATCCACCCTATAAAACTTTATATTACACGATTTTGTGTCCATTATAATAGTATATTGTTACAGCATTATATGAAGTTGTAACTTTATTTAAGTTTCTGGTTATCGGTCTTTAGCAAAACTATTAGATTTTGATGAATGTGATTCAAAGTAATCAAGATATTTATTCATTTACTTTGGTTTTGCGATATAATTACTTTTGAAAAACATATTTTATCATATAGGAAATGCAAGCATTAAACTTGTACACCTGGGGTAAATTCGAGACACATATCTAATTTTCTTATACCTGACAAATAGATAGTAAGAACAATGTTCATTTTTTTACGAGCGAATGAGACCGAATGACTGCCTAACCAATTGGTTTGAATATCTTTAAAATTTTCAATAAGTATATTTACAACAAAATATTCGAACCCATTTCAATAAGTGGGATTATAGATACCTGTCAGTGTACTGCATTTATAATTTAAAAAACCTTTTGTAAATATACAGGGTTATTATAAAGAAACTGTGCCAACATTTGCACTTCTGGAGACCATTCTAGTTAACCCAGCGAGATCAGAGACATTAAATAGAATGTACTGCACATTCATAGTAAAGCAACTTAGGGATGGAAAACCAAAACCGGTTTTTCCAGTGGTCCCGGTTTGGACTGAAAAACGTTTTTTTGTATGAAGCCGTTCGGAACCGGAAGCCGGTTTTTTAGGAGAAAAACCGACGGAAACCGGAAACCCATTTTTTCTGCAGAAACCGCCATCCCTTGCAAATTAGCATTATGTCCTAAACATCACAAATCGCCAAGAGGAGGAAGGTTGCTACATATGGCAACTTAACGCTACCGTTTCGTTACGAACTATTCCAAATTGTCGCCAGACCTGAATATCAGCTGGCAAGCTGAAGTGGTGACTTGCATCTATTTTTAAGTCACTTGGGTATCTACCAACCACAGCCGCTTGGTGGTTTCTTTTAATGTTTTTGCGGACGGTTTTTTGCGCATAGTTCTTATTTTTCCCTTCTGGCTTTTATAATAAATATTTAATTACATTATTTTATTCTCTGAACATGTTTACAATCGTGAATGTTATACTCTTAATTCAGTAACGTTTTGTGCAAGATGCCAAATGCTTGTGAATTCCTAATTGTAAAGAGAGGTATAAAAAGGATTTGTCACACTTCACATTTAAAATTTATTTAGTTCTGCATACTTTTAGTAATTGTTTTCTTTATAAACTATACTTTATATCTAGGGAATTTATTCGAAAAGCTCTTTTACACTGAACAATCATATTCATGATTACGTCAACTTTTTTTATAATTCTAATTAAAATTAATCTGTTGGGCCAAGTCAATTAAATTAGAACATTGACAACTTAGAAGTAGAAGATTTTTGGTACAATTTGGTCAAAAAGTAACCGGTTTTTGCGATCGCAGTTTTTAAGTTATTTATATTTAAAAAGTAGAACATTTGTTGAATTTGGAATATATTGATGCGTTTTAGAAAGCTGGTTTATTCCAGGTGAAATAAATTAAAAAGCAATACTTCAAAAAGACCTATTTGAATTGTTTTTAAATCGGACCATTAGAACGAAAGTTATAGAGACGGCTGAAAGTATTCACCATGTCAATTACCAACTTATACTACAGCAACACTCTACAAAAACCTACTTAACCCTTTAACCTCACAAGGTAGGAGAATTTCTCATCCCCGAAATACGAGTTTTTCTAGGCAGGAAAAAAGCGAAATGGAATCGTCCGGTATCAAAAATTACCCAAGTGATTATTTCGGCCATTAGTCATCCTAGGGAATCGGACCTTTTTGACTTTGTGAATAAATAACATTCTAAGTTAATTGCATGAAACAAAATTTTCATAAGGGGAGGTCTTCATATTAAAAATGTTAACAACTTTGAAATTTCCAATAGTAACACCCATATTTGATTATTTAGAAATGTTAAGCATCCTCGAAAACCCCTAAATCTTAGTTTTTGTTACATTTGGATGAATATTTAACGAGTTATTCCATCGAATCACTTGATGTCCTATGGGGGACCATCTCAAGGTTGTTGGTTTAATGATGTTTATCTTAATTTCCAAAGCCGTATTTGTTTATCAAGTTCATATATAATCTTATACACAGTCCCCTGAAGCGGAATTAAAAAGTATTTTGTGATTTACTCAGCAAATAATATATAAAAGAAATTAAAAATTGGGATTTCGCTTAAACTTCCTGTCTTAAATATATTTCTGTAAAAATATTAAGGGGTTTCTATTCATAATTTTTTTAAAAATTAAAATAGTAATTATTTTAAAATATAAAAATTGTTTTAAATACCCCAATATTGAAAGCATTTTGTTTGGATTGTTATAATTTCTTTTCAGTAAAAAATTCGTTTCATTATCTTAATATTTATAGATTGGGATAGTTTTTTTTTATGTGCAACTCATTTAACATTATGGCACCTAAACTTAGCACTTCTCTAACTCCCCTAATAATGTTTAAAAGCTAACAAAATTTGGCATTTCGTATTAAAATCTATCAGAGATTAGAAATATGGACTCAAAAAGGGGTGTTGCCATTGGAAATTTTAAAGTTAGTAACATTTTTAATATGAAGACGGCCCCTTATGCAAATTTTGTGTCATGCAATTAACTCAGAATGTTATTTTTATACAAAGTCAAAAAGGTCCGATTATATGGGATGACTAACGACCGAAATGATCACTAGCGGATACTTTTTTTTTCCCACAGCACGCTCAATTTTTAACATACCCAACACCCCTATTTGTGAAACGAAACGGCCGAAAACGGCCTTCCCGATGTTTGCTGGTAGAGCCGTCCTGGGCCGGTTTCGAGGTTAAAGGGTTAATGTTCTTTTCAATTAATTTTTAATAAAGAGTCCACGTAATTCAATTGTTCAAGTAATCTTAAATAGACATACAAAAGCAAAGGAATAATCTGATATATATCAAGAAGATCTTAAAAAACTAAGATTCATCCTTGTTCCTTTCCAAGCTTCTTTATCAAACCATTAGATTGTCGGCCTCCAGTGTTCAGGTCGTTGTGGAAGACTCGCCAAATGGTAAACTCGCCATACATGCGAGCCAAACGTGACACAGTCATGTGACTGTGTAAGTTAGATGATGAGGACACTTTAGGTTTGCCAATGCGCGTCTATTCTATGTAATGCCTCTGATCGAGATGATATTGCAAAAATACAGGGTGAGGCAAACGAAAGTGGCTAGAGATAGGAATTCGTTGAAATGCTTGGCGAGAAAAACTCTTGAAGCCGCATTGAAACCTGTTTTGCATTGGTTGGATCGGATTAGCTTCGCATTAGAGCTACTCATAGACAAGTGGCGAATTTCAGAACTTAGTTCGGATTGTATGAAGACGTCCCATAATGTAAATGTTGTGTCTTGCAGTCAATTTAGAATGCTTTGTATTACCAAAAACAAAAAGGTCCGATTCTCTAGGATAAATAATGACCGAAACAATCAAATAATCACTAGTGGGAACTTTTCTTGATCAGCTCTACAAACCTTGTTTATATTTCATTTCAACTAACTTCTAAAACCGTAGGGTAGTTGCCGGCAAATAAGTTGCCAAGCGTTTGTTTGGGCTTAATATTGCAGCGATCAGTAGCTTCAGTTAGCAAACCTGTTTTTGTATTGGTTTTAGACTTGGCAACATTTCTGTCGTATTCTTATATCTAGACCGAAGCCACTAATTTTTGCCTCACCCTGTATAGATTCGGAGGTATGCGCTCGAGATTCTGTGAATGGCAGCACCAGTGATGGTCATGGTTACGGTTATAGTTACAGAAACACTCGAAAATGTCGAATGGCAACGCCTACCTGTCTCAAATGTTCAGCGAATGCGAAAACAATAAATGGCGTTGGAAAGGCCCCGATATGTCTCCCCGACGTCTTATGCATACACAAAAAAGAGTTCTCAAAACCGTCCAACAAAACACGATCTATGAGCACGCAGTAAATTTGCATATGGCTGATATAATTTGGCTATGATTTTATAGGTTTCCTACGCTGAATATCTGGCGAACGGCGTTCTGTGATTGGTATCTTGCATCAGTCACATGTAAACTTACTGCGTGAGCCCAGATCGTCTTTTTTTATTGGACGGTTTTGAGAACTACTTTTTGCGTATGCATAACACGTCGGTTTTTGGACATATCGGTGCCCTTCCAACGCTATATAGGGTTTTTGCATGCGCTGAAAATTTTTAGACAGGAAAAAGTAGGTGTTGCCATTCGACATTTGCAAGTTTCTGGAACCATAACCGTAACGGTGAGCACCACTGTGTTGCCATTCACAGAATCTCGAGCGCATACCTCCGAATAAATATTTGCAATCTCATTTTAATCGGTTAACTGGAACGGGCTCTAGAAGTGCAGATGTTGGCAAAGTTTCCTTATAATCACCCTGTATATTCAGAACAGCAGGAGAAATATAGCTTAGAAAATAATTTCATAATAATTAATAATTAGTTATTGAATTAACAGAGATGCACTTTGGTTTAAATACCCACGGCCATTTGGTTCATTTGCGGTTAAGTGTATGCCTCTTGCAGATGACCGGCGCCAAGCGGAAACCTTAGTTTGATATTTTTCCCCTTCAAAGTAAACCCATGCAACGAATTATGACGTCTGGCTAAAATGCCTGAGTATTCTTTAAAGGGTTATTATTATTAAATTTGCAAATAATTTTCCACATATCATCAATTTATAATTTTTCACTTTATATAATGTTATCCGTGACGAAATTTAAGATTCTTTTGATAACTTTTTTTTTAAATTCTGATCATTGAATTTTGGCAGGGTGGTTAACTTAGACTAATGAATTATCGTAGAAGTTTTATTTCGAATTGATTTCGCAAGATCCACTAAAAACTTTATTTGTGTTTTTTTATTAAATTAGTTTTTAGTTAAAATATTTTTTTTTCATCAACAACATTAATTATGTAGCTGGCATCAAATTGAAGTACATTTTAAAGATAAAGGCACTGCATTTTAAAAAAATCGAAACAAAAATGATAAAAATTCTTATAATTATAAAAATATTTTCAGAGAACATCCTCTCGTCGATCTCGATAAGAAAAGCAGCCGTGGTGAATAAGGGTATTTCTAATAAAACAAACGAAAGGGAAAGATACTAGTTATCAACCAAAAATATGCAATTAGTCATTTAACCCTCTTACAGGGTGTTCCAAAATTGACCGGAAATCTATAGGGTGCAATTCCTAAATATTTACCCGGCCCCCTCCAATGAAAAACGGCTAACTAATTTGCCACCCTTTCGGTTGTGCATTCTTGCACTTGTGCTAAACAAGACTGTAGTACAGCTGTGGAAATATAAAAAGTACCCACTTGAGGTTATTTCATCCGTTAGTCACCCTATAGAATCGGACCTTTTTGAGATTGTTAACAATTAACATTCTGAGTTGGAATGGAATGGAATGCAAATGCGCCCTCTAGAAGGGAAGGGCGTAGGCTATGTAGCCCATTACCCCGCTCGCCAGAAGGGACAGTCACATGAGACACACAAAGAAAGGACGACACAAACACATAGACAAATAACAACATTTATTGACAAGTACAAATATCCATGCCTGACCGGGATTCGAACCCGACCTCAGCAGCTCCAAAGGCCACTACACTAACCATTCAGCCACCGAGGCGGCAACATTCTGAGTTAATATTGGCCACCTTTTAAAACCTAATGCCTAATATAAAACCATACAAAAACACTAACGGTATCAATGTTTTTTTTTTTAAGTTTACCGTAAAAACTAGGTGAATTCATTAAATCTTTCTTTTGTACAAATTAAAAGGTGACTTATCTCATGAAAGACTTATGTCCATCATTGAATATTTTGAAGCAAGTCTCTTCCAATAATAATATTTTAAGAAAATAATCCTCTTTGTATTCCCTTTTTAGACTTTGGCTTTCGTTTAGAAATATGCAAAATGGTTTTCGAAATCAATACACCAGCCTGAGTATCACATTCTGCTTAAATTTTAATTTCAGTTCATCAGCGAAGGTATTCAATTTTGCTGTACACGCTTCCAATAAATGAAATGAATGTTCCAAATATGCTCTAGCACCGTTACCGATTCACTTGCATCTCCCAAAATGTGAAGAGTAAAATTTGAAACAAACCTTCGAAGACACTTTCCCCAAAACTCCCTTTAACATTCTTTCGACCTGGGTGATTGCAATCGATAAGTGGTGCCTTGAAAACAGGTATATGCTCGCTACGAAATAGCGCCTCGGCTACATTAAATAGAAAGATTTATAAACACCATCCTCTGGAGCCAAATGATAACACAGAGGATGTGGTACTAAAAAATACTCTTCGCTGGTTTGGCAAGATTGGAACTCAAATTGGATTAATTTTGGGTAGCAAGGGTTGGGAAATGATAGTTAGTGTATATATTTTTAATATTATTAACGACTGCTTAAATCTATTCTTTTAAAATGCACTTTACAGCGACGTTTTCAGTAAAGAGTAAAACAATACTCAAAGATGAGTGTGTTGCATTGTCAAAATAGGCCCCGAGAGTAAAGTTCGAAACTTGCATACACTAATTTCTGAAAAAGTGCATATACTCGAGAAAAAAATACCTGGTGCTCTATTTAGAGCATTGTCATGCTTCAACAATGAGTTGAAATTGACTTAATTATGTGCTGCAACCGACACCTTGGACAAAATCAACCAAACTTTTTTGACTGGAAGAAAAGCGATCATGCACATAAAACTTTCATTTCGGCATATTTAATAATTAACTTATTAAAGTATTACACTTTACTAAATCGAAAATAAATTAAAAAGCAACTTTAATTATTATTAATGATTTCCTGTCTTTAGAGCATAGTTCTGCAAAGGATGGGTAAATGTTAAGAATGCAGGTTATTTTTTTATTAAGTCAAGTTCTATATTTTGTCTTCAAAGAAGTCACATCAGAAAAGCCAGTTTCACAAAGGTATGATGTTGAAAATGGTAAAAAAATGATCCTTTTTTAGTGCAAAGGAACATCCTCTAGTCCTGCCCGAAATTCCAATAGTGATATATCCACTATTAGAGAAGATTGTCGCGTCATCACTATTGTTGTGAAGTTTAAGAATATGTTGTGAAATGTTTGTAAACTGTTAATTGTACAAAAGTACAGTGCAAAGAAATGTATAACCATTTAGGGACATTTTGCTGGAATAGACTGCATGTTTCAACAAGAAAAGTCGTCAATTCATGACTCCACATCCACGAATTCGTAGCAAACTTCATGTTGAGGGTCAAGTAAGTTTAAGTTTTCAATATGGACTATATATTCTCAGATATTAAACCGATATTTTTCTAATTCCTCTCTTTCCCATTATTTCTCTAAAGTTTACTCAAATGGGCAGCATGATTTCGCCGTAAAGGAGTAAAAAAAGATAAAAATTGGCTGCTTAGTGTGACATTGAACCAGAAAAGTAAAGAAAAAAACCTTCCAAATTCAATTGAAAATTGTGCGTTTCCGGTTATCATATCAAAAGAAAATACAACTTGGTAAAGAAATGAATAATTCGAAATTAAGTCATTCAACATGCATTAAGTTAATTTTCGCTAAACTTTTGAGACAGATTTTTTTTGTATTTTTCACTGTTTCTCCAAAAATAATAAACTTATTTCCGTTATCATATAAATTAAACTTATTCCGTTATCCGCTCCATTATCACAACTTTTTCATCCACACCATTTAAGTGAGGCACCTTAATATTGTTTGTATAATTGACAGACATATGTATGAATTCTGTATTCACAAATAAGATGACAGTTAAAATTTTACTACACTTATACATTGACATGGTAAAGTGACCAGACGGACTGCATTTTGCAGTACAGTTAGTTTGCTATTCAAGTATTTGTTTATAAAAATTAACCAATTAGATATCCGTTTTATTTGTTACAGCTTTCTAAACAAATATAACTTAAATAAAAATGCATATTTTGACTTTTTTATGATAATTTCAAAGTTGGAAATTTAATTACTGAAACTAATCTGGTTAGGCTACCAAGAAACACAACGGTGCAAGGTTTTGAAACCAAAGACTTGCTGGAATGGTTCCAAATCTGAGGAGAATTTGGTAATACAAGTAAAATAATATGTTCCTCGATCGGTGGATTTTTTTTCTGGTCACTGTTGATAGTTAAGTCAAAGAATAGTGTGCTTTGTTAAAAAAAAACTACTCACTGTTTTATAAAATCACTCTTGAGTCCATTTCAAAAAGAACACTAACCTTCTTGATTTTTAAGATTTATGATTTTAAAAATAAGCCTACACAACATTCAAACTTTTTTGAAAGTGTAACTGATAACGCTTTCCTTAATAATTAAAGTTTATCAAAATCATTATGAAACTCAATTTAACTAAAATATTATAACCTAACACTTCTTTTAGAATATTTCCGTTTGCTAATATTTTAGAGAATACAGGGATCTGTTAGACTCTCTTTTAAAAACTTATCAAAATTACCCAAAAGTTATTTTCGGACTCGTGATGCAATTCATTTGATTTACGGAATTATTTTTAACATTCAATTTTATCTTTTTTTTAATTCTGTAATTTACACAATCTTTTATATACTTCAATTTCAGATAAAGAAATTTTGCCAACTTACTCATATAGTTAATTTTAGAACCACCCAACTAAGTCTCTATCATCAACATACAGGTTTCCATTGACAATATATCAAACAAAACACCCAACCCTTGCAATACATGACTACTAGTAAAACCACTATATGGCACAACTCTAAACAATCTTGTGTTTAATCATTCATAAATTCGAAGCCAGACAATAAAAACACGTAACAACGAAAAGTTTGCGATGTTAGCACTAAGTAATTGATAAGTGTGATTTCAAATATACTTACGGGAAACAATAGCTCTATAGAAAGTTTTAAAGCACACTAATCTGTGCTTAGCACTTTTTGAACATTAATCTCAATCGCTTATCAGCAATTCCGTCAGAATAACTAAAGTAATGGATGGATAAATTATGCACGCTAACATTTTTTTAACGGATGAAATACGGAGGGAAATATGGGCGCTAAAAATAGCCTTCTTTTTGGAGTAGTTATCGTTGATTAATACTAAAAGACCAAAGAGAAATTTTGGAAATAAACCATATCTTACGCAATAGAATGGATGTGCGAAGATATATATTCGATACTAAAATAGATTGAAGGGCCCAACTAATTTGGAGTGAGTATGAATATGTATATCAAATTCACAACCAAACGATAAGTAAAATTTCCGAAGAGTTAGCTTGTTTTTACTCTCTATACAGGAACTGATATTCGAAAGAGGCAGATAATTTTTAAATTATGTTGCATTAGTAGGTAATTTTGAAAAACTGTTAGGCATAGAAAATAAAATGGTAATTGAATATTTTTATTTTTTAATTTAAGTATTTCAAAGTTTTAAAAATGTCCATACCCTTTAAGCGGAACTGTCGTTTTTACTGGACAAATAGCATTTCACATAACATCAATTTGCATTTAGGCGCCAGTACGAATATATTAACAATGACTTTCGCTCGTAAGTTTAATTTGTACAAAACACTAATCAAACAATCATTTTTAAATATTCGCATCAAATATATTTTTAAAAAAATTGATGGAACTGATTCAATATTGATCCAGTATCAGGAATAATACTGTTTGACAATTCACATTACAATATTCAAATGAATAAGACATCGTTGAATTTCTGTTGTACAATGAACTTTATTGATTAAACGCTATCAGACTTAAAACAACCACTTAACACGAGCCAGGCAAAACAAATCCACTCACCCCCAATTATTTTTCAAATTAACAAAGGAATCTAATAAATCGAACAAAAACGTTCCTCACTAATTAAATCAGACAAGAGATGGACCTTTTTCTCCGCAGCAATAAATTTAATCTTAAAAATATATCTCTAGAACTTTCAACAGGAATTGAGTAGAGTAAAATATTTCATTGTTGCTTTTTCAACCAGTTGAACTTAATAAGTTGTTAATGGACAATAATACGTTTAGTGTAACACCCACAAAACTGGTGGCAGCAAGTGCTTCCTCCTACAATGTGAAATAACTTTACATCAAAAACATGGATTAAACTTACAGCAAGTGGAATACACTTACATCACAAAACTGGAGTAAATTTACATCACAAAAAATCGAGTAAGATTACACTACAAAATAAAAGAATAAAAAAAGCAAATGACAACAGTGCTACCGCCACATTTATCGTGAAATTTAACTGCTTTTAGTATAAGACAATAGCATTCTACATACAAGATAAATTTTGAAGATTTATTTATTTTTTGTCGGTGTTATACTTAAGTCAAATGTCAATACAAGGCATGACTCGATCTAACAATCCTTCCAATAAAAGATAGTCGACTACTCTACTCTCTGTAGACTATATAGTGTATGCCCTGGAACACTATCATGTCGCATCATGTTGTGGAAGTTTCCTCACATAATTTGAGTAAAGTCGGCTTACTCCAGAATTTGTACAACGGTACATGAAACAATCATGGTAACATTTCCCATTTTTTTTTTTACTTTTTATCAAAGAAATTTACTCATACTTGTAATTTTTTTAATCCTTAAAACTAAAAAGGATTTAAAAGAATTTTAATAATTATAAAACAGCTTGCGAAAAAAAGCACTTTGATTGTTTTAACAATTCCATAAGTAAGCGGTAAATAGTTCCTATATGAAAAGAAAAGGCATAAAAAGGTTCCTTATTTGAAGTTAAAAAGTGCAAATATATGCATCTAAAAAACACTATATTTTAAATTATTGGATTCAAGATGTCTCTTAATCATTATTTTTCAAAAATGCGTCTCAATTTTGACCTTCCAGACCTTTGCTTAAACCAATTTCTATTAATAGAAACTAATTTGTTGTTTTATGACTACAAAAGAAAGAAATCAGGTGTCACCAAACAGAATAAGATATTGAATAAAGCATGAAAATAAGTCAATGGGTAATAAGCATTTGAGAAAATCCTTCTACGTTCTGCCTTTACGTCGACTATAGATTACATTATAAAAAAATTCAATTAAAAAGAAATCTCATAACTTTTATTCCTTATTTTAGATTTTAAAAATAACTAGTTTTGATATCAATAGGAAACAGGCAGTTGTGTGTTATTCTCCTGAGTGACGTAATATTGTTTCGAATTCTTAAGCACAGACCGGCAGTTCTTCAAAGTTTTGAAGTTTGCTTGAATGTGAACCATAACACAGTCACTGGCACTCAGGTACGTCACGATTCATGAGAAGACGTTTTTCTTTTTTATTTCAAACTATTTCTAACGATTTAAAAACTAATACAATGAAATAATTAAGTTGTTAACAGAATATTTAACCCGAAATGCAGATCCATAACATAATTTTCTACAAAGAAAATGCAATTAAATGAAAATTGAACCTGTCATTTCCTCGTTCGAAAAGCGTTTCCCGATGGGTTCTCCAGCACTCCAGCCTTTCTTTTCCGATTGCTGCTTTCCTGTTTCTAGAGGCTGCTCTTAGCAAATCCTGCCTTCGTTTTGACACAAGTGGAACTGGTATATTCAAACAAATGTCAGATTAGCTTTCGATAAAAAGAAATTTGGCATTCGTGTTGAAGAAACTCCGAACACTTCCCTGAAATCACATTTTTCGTTCTTCATCTAATCCTAAAAATGTCAAGGGAAACATTTGGGGGCAGTTTTTTGACATTACCTACTTTCATTTCACCGTTTCAATATTCTTATTGAGTTTTCGTTACAAATGTCAGTTTTATATAGGACTAGCAGTATGGTCCCGACTTACTTGAGAACCCGTTAATTTCGCATTGCTTCCTTTTAGAGGCAAGCTTACTTATGAAAATGGTGGACATTCACGGCCATATCCACCTGAACTTCAATTCCAAAGCGGTTAGACAGGTTAGAGCAGTAGGAAATCATTAGCACGTGGTTCGAGAGCTGTATAGGATAACAAACGGCGTGATACAGGGTGCTCCAAAATTGACCGGAAATGTATAGGGTGCAATTCCTAAATATTTACCCGCCCCCCGCCAATAAAAAACGGCTAACTAATTGGCCGCCCTTTCGGTCGTGCATGGAATCTTGCACTTGTGCTACACAACAATGTAGTACTTTTAGTTTGGTTTGGTTGAATTTACATCTCATAAAAATTACAGGCTCCACTAATTTTCAACACATCTTTTTTAGGAGGCTGTACATTTTAATAGGTTGTTGCATTATTTTTACAAAACTTCATGTTAACCACCAGTCTATACATTACAATTATTGTATTTTGATTATTTATGCAGGGTAAGCATGTAAATATATATTCCGGCTTGTGTGAAAAATCAGAAACCCGCTTATAAGCCTTCGTCAAGTAAGACAGCCACACAAGGAATTTTTACTCACATAGTGAAAGAAAGTACACCCAAGGTGAAGGCGGGAATCGAACCCGTACCAGTTACACCGCGCAAACTGCTATTGCAATGGTCTGGATGGATTTGGCCGTTATTTAACATTCTGAGTTAATTGCATGACACAAAATATGCATAAGGGACCATTTTCATATTAAAAAAGTTACTAACTTTAAAATTTCCAATAGCAACATCACTTTTTTAATCCATATTTCAAATCTCAGACATATTTCAATACGAAATGCCAAATTTTGTTAATTTTTTTAGCATTATTAGAGGAATTAGGGACGTGCAAAGTATAGGTCCCACAATGTTAAATGAGTTGCACATAAAAAACTATCCCGATCTATAAATAATTAAGATAATGAAACAAATTTTTTACTGAAAAGAAATTATAATAAACCAAACAAAATGCAGTTAATATTGGGGTATTTAAAACAATTTTTATATTTTTAAATAATTATTATATTATTTTTTTTAAAAAATATGAATATGAAACCCTTAATATTTTTAAAGAAATAAATTTAAGACAAGAAGTTTAAGCTAAATTCCAATTTTTTTTTAAAAAAAAAATATTTAGAATTTGCTGAGTAAATCACAAAATACTTTTTAATTACCCTTTTGGGGACTGTGTATAAGATTACGTGTGTAATTGATAAATAAAGACGGCTTTGCACGCATGCTTGCTTGTCATTTAAGAGATGGTCCCCAAAACGTCCACATGTGATTCGATTGAATAACTCGTCAAATATTCATCCAAATGTAACAAAAACTTAGATTTCTGGGTTTTCAAGAGTGCTTAACATTTCTAAGTTATTAAAATTGGGTATTGCCATTGGAAATGTCATAGATCGCAATATTTTAAATATGAAGATGGCCCCTTATGCAAATTTTGTATCGTGCAATTAACCCAGAATGTTAATTGCTCACAATCTCAAAAAGGTCCGATTCTATAGGGTGACTAACGGATAAAATAACTCAAGGGCCAGGGTACGGTTGTGACAGTCGCCATATTAGCGAAACCATAAGGAATACCGGGTTGGGTGTAAGGAGTAAGGATCAACTTGCCTGCCTGAACATGTGCCACAGTATACCATCAGTCATCGCACGACATTTACCCTACCAGGGGCCTCTATTACTTTTTGACTGCCAAAAGTATTTTTATTCCATTTCTTTTCATAACTGTTATTATATGTGTACAGATAGAGCAATGAATTTTTTACTCGTTATAATTAAGATTTTAATAATGAAATACCAGGGATTACTTTGAATGTATATTATTTTGTATTGTCATGACGATTGTTTTTCTGCAAAAGAGGGAGCTAGGTACGGCTATGACAACACAGTAAAATGTATTTATTTTTCTTTTAGATGCCTATAAAACGCCTGAGGAAGACAGAAAGGGCACAGTGTGACCTTAGGAAATATGAAGAAGCTTTTATAGAAGTGAAACGTGGGATTTCATTACGAAGAGCTGCGAAAAATCCCCAAATTAATCGTATGTCTTTGTTACTATACATTTGTATCGAAACAAGCTTCAAATGTGCAATATTTTTATGACAATATGCAAATTGTTATGTACATACACATGAGCAACAGGTTATATACATTGTTGACGAAACAGGTGTAACTCAAAAATATTTATTTGTGTTATATAAGAACATGTATTTTTTTTATGTAGATATGATATTTTGTGAATTTTTTTCCTTAAACCTTTTTATTTATTTGTTTTGTATTTTGACATGGTTACAGCAATGTATAATTATAAATATTTAGTTAACTTTATTGATGATAGTGATAATATGAAGAGTTTGTATTAAAAATTATAAACTTATTTATAAATATTAAATTTAATAATTAAATGAGATGAATTAAATGTTATTATTATAAATATTGAACTTACAATAACTAAAGATGCCGCAAAATGAGTGATTTTATACCATTTTGGTGTCTCTCTTGAACCTGTCACAACCGACCCCAGGGTAAGGTCGGTTGTGACACTACTTCCTATTTTTTCTAATTTGCTCATATAAGTTAACTATTGTATTTAGGGACACAATTTTTTATTTATACGTAGACCAATGTTGCACTTTACTATTAATGCAACTTTGATCCAGCTACCAGGCATACTAAAGAATTTATAGGCTATTAACACATTCGCTGCCACTAAATCATCGATAGAGTCTTCATCGATAGAGGCTGATGAAGTAGAAAAACATCCCGCTTTTTTACTAAAGCTACACGATAGCTTCCTAGTCGTAAAAATACAAGGAAATGTGTTCCTGGCCTTTTCCAACCGGATAACTCATCATCTGTCACTAATAATTGAATTGAAAGCCAATTACCAAATATGCTTCAGTGATTAACTTTTCGACTAAGAAATAATCATTAAATTTTCCTAATTCTTATTTTTGGGAAATTTTTGTTTTGAAAAATAATAATAAAACAGACTATTCGCAATTTTTTTATAGCTAGATTGTTGAATAACAAACTAAATCAATTTACGAAATGCGGTATGTCACGTGTCTGGTCGCCCTACACTTGAGACGAAGGATTTAATTTCCTCGTAATATTAAATAGAATGCCATCTTTCAAATCACCAAGTATTATTCCAAGCACAGAAGGATCGGTTGCAAAAGTTACAAACGAACTTGAACTCATAAGAACGGTTGGCGAAATGGTACTATGAATTTCATCAGAATGTGCTGTTATCGGTGAATCGGAACCACGCGACTCCTTAAGGAGTCAGTGGCACCCAACGTGTTAAATGAAAGCTGTCACAACCGTACCCAGGCTCCACTACCTGGAAAATAAAGATCAAGTTTCTTCCAAGATCTCGAAATAGATTCTTTTGTGATTCAACCTATTCATTGCTAGCAAAGCTTTGGTTCGTTGGTTGGTAGACATATATATTTTCAAAATTGCGTGCTTGGTCAGAGACCCGCTTATAAACCTTCGTCAAGTAAGACAGATGCAACACACACCCTCACACACACATACGCGACAGATGCTGCCATCGCGACAGATGCGCGCCACCTCCACAATTTAGAAACGGAAAATAAAAATAAAAATTTTAATTTAACTTTTTTAGGGAAATAGTCTCCAGGGACGTGTACCCGTGGGATACTGCGCAATGACTGCCCACAGGATTTTCAGATCCAACCGATTTAACGATCACGTACTCCGCATATACTCGGGACAAACACACACATCCATGCCTTACTGGGTATCGAGCCCGGACACAGAAGCTCCAAAGGCTCCCTAACCGTTGTGCTGCCGAGTCGACCTAACAAAGCTTTCTTTTACAACATTTGGTAATTTAATCGTTTCTGTCTGTCTATTTCTTGCCTTTTTTAGGAGCTTTAGCTCAGCCAATTACGCCTCGTTATTTGGAACCCTGGTCAAGTGACGAGGTCGACCGGGATCAAACCAGCTCCTAACGCTTGCGATTTGATATGGTGACAGAGCGTGTCCAACGGTATTCCCACTGGGCTACCAAGCCCCCTTCTTTTACAATACTAATCTATTCTTCCCTCGTTACAGTTACAATTGTAGCTAATCGAAACAAGCAACGTTCGTGATTGCTCTCGAAACGTGATCTCTGGAGAGCTAATGGGTTATGTATTCGGGTGCTTCGAAGGGAATGGTTGGCGTTCATCCCGTAAGTTCAAAATCATGTCAAAGACAAGTGGTCTGCTAGTTACAGTAATTGTTCTTCCTTTCAACCTTCCCTGAAAGGAGTTTTGAAATGCCTTAAAGTGGTCTAAAATGATAAACATTATAATTTTCATGAAATGGTGTCTTTCAGACAGAAGATAAATGACCTTTGATGGAATAGGCCGATTTTATGCAAAGTAAAAAGTCTACTGCTTCATTCCTTTTCTCGTAGTTCCCGGTGAATTAAAATTCAACTTTTGTTATAATACAACTACTTATAATGGCTTTCTAAAAATAATTATACGAATAAAACTTTGTAGCAGATAGGTTTTAGGCTTTTTTTCCCTGGACGAATATTTTCAAAGGCAAATGGGTCCCAATGACTCAGTGTCCATGATTATTATAAAACTAATCTGGACACTGAGAGTCATTGATGTCTCAGTGTCCAGATGATCTCCAGACATCAGATGTCTGATCTGATGTCTGGAGATCTACTTATAACTAATCAGATCATGTAATAATCATTTTGAATTAAACCCGTATTAGAATTGAATACGATCTGTCAAATAAGGAACCTTTAATTTTAGTCTTACCATTGCTTATGTAAGAACTAAATCAATAATACAAATTAAGATATTGAAAGTCTAACTCATAAGATTATTTATTTCTTAAATAGAAAACTCTTATGGCTATTGCATTACGCAAAAATTTTACTAACCGTAAAAATTCAAACATAATTTTTAGCCTACTTTTCTTTTTTTCTTCTTTTTTAATTAAAGATTTTTAATAATAAAAGAATTAAAAAATGAAAATGTATGTATTGACATGGGGTCGATGTCCGTCTGTCTGTCTGTCCGTACCAGCCTTCCTAGATCAGTTATATCAATCGGATCTTAAAAATTCTTTTTTTGTTGGAAATCTATGACCTCAGATACTTAACTTTCATACTTTTTGTCTGCCTGTATGTACTTCTGGATGGAAATAAATCTACTATCTGTCGGCGAATTTCCCATTGAATTAGCATTTAAATTCAATTTTGAGTAGTTTAAATATTGTTGCCAAATCAACAATGGCATGAGAAACTTTATTTAAATATATTTGATTTATAAATAAAGCGGCAAAGCATATTTTTTGCATGCAATTATGCCTAGTTTTATTTTACTTTTAATTTTTTATTGCAGTAAGGAGTAGTCATATGTTTAAGGAAGTCATCAGTCTAAGGACAATGTAAGGAGTAGTCATCATTTTTGTTGTCAATGTATATTTAATTATTCTTCGAACTACAAATAAAATTAACAGACAATCAACAATATTAAGTTAATTTGTGTGTGTGAAAGAATATTAAGGAAAATATTTGATTTTGGATTTTAGAAGTTTAAATTATAGCTGTATGCTGTGTGTCTAGCGATTTTTTTTTGCCTAATGTGTATAAATTAATAGTGTAGAAACGATTGTTGATGATATTTACTGTTAGGAACCTAGTTGTTTCCCGATTAGAATCTAAGTAATATTTAAGTAACAAGAAAGTAGATTATTTTAGTTATTTAAGAACTTCTTGTTGCCTTTAAAATACTAATCTATGTAAATATTAACCCTTAGGATTTTTTTAGCTTACTTTTCTTTTTTAATTCGAAAGAATTGCAACAAGAAGTTCTAGTAGAACTAAAATAGACTATTTTCCTGTTACTTAAGGGGTCATAGGAGTCTTAAAAATGTGCAAAGAAGGTACTACAAAACATAGTTTGATCTTTCATGTCATTTTTGAACTACTCAATGAAAAAGTATAATTTTTTATATGTAATTCTACAAGATTTATTTATTATATAACAAGTTTTAAAATTTATGAAACTTTAGCCAAAACTGAAATAAATGATATTAAACATGAAGCTATTTGAACACATTGTGATTAGGCTTGCGCGGCAAATTGTGATGTCAAAATTGAAAAAATGACCAAGAAAATGACTTTATAATGTACAAATATGTACAAACCAAGACTTATACCTAAATTCTCAGCTCAATTTTAATTAGAAATTATTTTTAAAAAACTTTAAAATCAAAATTTTAAAATTTTTATTAATTTTTTTAGAAAAAAGTTCTTAAAATAATTTCTAATTAAAATTGAGCTGAGAATTTAGGTATAAGTCTTTGTTTGTACATATTTGTACAATATAAAGTCATTTTCTTGGTCATTTTTTCAATTTTGACCTCACAATTTGCCGTGCAAGCCTAATCACAATGTGTTCAAATAGCTTCATGTTTAATATCATTTATTTTAGTTTTGGCTAAAGTTTCATAAATTTTAAAACTTGTTTTATAATAAATAAATTTTGTAGAATTACATATAAAAAAATTATATTCATTTATTGAGTAGTTAAAAAATGACATGAAAGATCAAACTATGCTTTGTAGTATCTTCTTTGCACATTTTTAAGACTCCTGTGACCCCTTAAATACTTACTGAAATTCGTATCGGTAAAGAAGTAGGTTCGTAACAGTAGGTGTCATATACAACCGTTTCTACATAAAATTTACACGCATTAGAATATATGTCACTAAACACAGCATCCAACTATAATTTAAACTTCTTACAGCCAAAATCAACGATTTTTATTAATTTTCTACTGCAAATGAAATTAATTTTACTTATCGTCTGCTGGATTTATTTGTAGTTCTACGAATAATTACATATTTATTTAAAATAAAAAAATTAAACTACTCCAAAATGCACCTAAAATAAGAAATGTAAATTAAAAACTAATCAGGATTATACGCAAAAAAGGTTTTGCTCTTGCTTAGTAATCAAATATTAAACAAATAATCACATTCTTGACGTCATTCCAAACTGATTTATGACCAAAATAAATGCTGCTTAAAATAATATTTTTAAATGAATAAAGTTTATCATGCCATTGTTGAGTTGGTAACAGCGATTTGAATGACTCAAAATTGAATTTTAATGCTAATCCTTTGGGAAATTTGCCGACAAATAGTATGTCCGTCCGATCGTACATGCAGACAGACGGACAAAAAGTATGAAAGTTGGGTCTCTGAAGTCATACCTTTCTGGCGAAATATAATGTTTAATGTCGGATAGATAAAACCGATTTTGAAAGGGGGGTACGGACAGACGGACGGATGAAGGACAGACATGCTCTCGATATCCGTCCGTCTGTCTATCTGTCTGTTCACATACCCCCCCCCCCATACTTTTTGTCCGCCTGTCCTGTCTGTACATCCGGACAAAAATTTGCTATCTGTCAGCTAATTTCCCATTGAATTAGCATTGAAATTCAAATTTGACTTAGTTAAATCACTGTTGCCAAATCAACAATGGGATGGGAAACTTTATTCATTTAAGTATTTGAAGAAAAATTATTTTTTCATGAATCAGTTTGGAACGACGTCATGAAATGTAGCACAATGAGATTACTTGATTGTTATTTAATGGTTTACTAAGAAAAGATATTCATATTTTTTATATACAATTCTGCTTAGTTTTAATTAACATTCTTTATTTTTTTTCATTCAGTTTGGAGTAGTTCCATGTCTTTTGTTATTAATAAATACTAAATTATTTTTCAAACTGCAAATAAATCGAGCAAACGATAAATAATATTAAGTTAATGTGAGAAAGAATATTAAAGAAAATCGTTAATTTTGGCTTTTAGAAGTTTAAACTACCGCTGGATGCTGTGTTTAGCGTTTTTTCTAATGTGTATAAATCTTGTGTAACAACGGTTGTGGATAATATTTACTGTCAGAAACCTAGTTTTTTCTGATAAGAATTACAGTATTTAAGTAACAGAAAAGAAGGTCATTTTTTTTCTTTGTTGCTTGTAAAATCGTTTTGAAAGCGTAAATTTTAACCCACTAATAAAGGTTTTCAAGACAATAATTTGAATTAATATCGAACGAATGTCAGATTAATTAACATGAAATTCTTACAAGAAATTCAACATATTAATTTTATACCTTGAAAAAAAACTTAATTCTTAAAAACATTATTCTTAAAAAGCTCATTGCTATTGACTGTAACATTGGAACGGAAATATTGTTAAGAATGGAAATTTTTGTTTCAAACGTTTTAATGACAATGATACTTTATCTCGCCTAAATTTCACTTTTTATGTTTGCTGTAACCACGCAGTCTTTATATTTCAACGTTCAATACACATGAAAATGAATAGTCTTGCCTACATTTACACAGTAACGCACCATTTCAAACAAAAAGAAAATTAAAAAGCCGAAATGACCGGATATTAATATTAATTGTAAATCCCGGCAGGCTTTGTTGCATATCCTGGAGCAATGTCAGATTAAACGCATCTCATCCGTTAACAAAATCCTAAGTGATTTGTCAACGCAGAGGAGCTTGAAAAAGAGGATTAATGGATTGGCTTCAGGTTCCAACTATTAGCTGTGCTGGTTTAACAAGCATGTAAGATTCTCTTTTTGTCAAATATATTTTACACTCATTGACCGAAAGTTACAATCACCGACAGAATGTTGTACTCAGGCCAAAAGTAACAGTTATGAACGGAGTATTACACTAAGACCAAAAGTTACAATCATAAACAGAATGCTACACTCAGGTCTAAAAATTACAATTATACGAGGGATGCTTTTTTCAACCTCCGATGAACTGTAACAAAAAGACGAGTCCAAATACAACAAACCAAAAGCAATGTACAATACTGCTTATCTCTGCACATAATCACCTTAACGATTAAAGCCTTTGTCATATCTGTAAACAAGCTTTGAAATACCCTCTTCATAAAATGTAGCCACCAAGTGAGAATTGAGAGATGATATTCGTTTCTCGCAGGCATAAGATAACAGTACAATTGAAATTCATCGAAGAATTAATAGAGTGTATGGAGAGACCTTTCTGAGTGATGGCATTGTTCGTGAATGCTTTTGAAAATTGAAAGTTGGCCGAACTGATGTTCATGAAGAAGGGAACCAAGTAAGCATGTCTGTCGCTACAGACGGCATTATTCAGAGAGTTGACCAAGTGTCTAGGGAAACTGGAAAGTTTACCATAAGTGAATTATTGACTAGCATAGTGGCTAGGATTGTAGCACTTTCAAATTGACGTGTAGCTCAAAGAAACCGTCACAGTGCGCTTCAAATCATTGGCGGCTACATTTTATGAAGAGGGTATCATAAAGAAATGTTACACGTGAGCTGTAAGCGTGAAACCAAGCTAAAGTAAATAAAAATAAAATATATATACATTAAAGCTATGCTAGGGTTCCAAATTACGAGGCGTAAATGGGAGTGTTAAAGTTCCTAAAGGAGGGTAGAAATAATCATCCGGAAACTATTTACATTACATAGCAATGCTTAAATTTATTTATATCCATTCATATTAAAACCTATTACGAAGGTCTAGTGTACAAGTACTAAGCAATGTTGGATATCGATTTGCCAGAGTCTATAAATAAGTAATCGAAAGGGTTTTTTTTAAGCTAATAACATAACATTAAACTTTGGACAGGGTAGTCTAGTGAGTTAGATAGCAGCGCTAACAGTCTGCGCACTTTGCCGGGTTCGATTTCCGCCTTCACCATGGGTGTACATTCTCTCTGTGTATCAGTAAAAATTATGTAAGTGTCTGCCTTACTTTACGAGGATTTGTTAGTGAGTCTCGGATCAAGCACACATACCGGAAAATATTAACCTAAACTTTATTAACCATATCATATACTAATTTCGCTCATAAATTGCGTAAAATCCGTAAAGTTCTAATTGTTTTGCTTGTATGAAATGTGGTTTTGCTCAACCTTTCGTGTGGCACTTAAATCCACTATCGTAATTATTTCTCACGATTTTAACTCAATTGAGCTGCCTAGTAAAACGTTTCTCTTTTTAAAACATTGAATCGGCACATTTTTGACCTATTGTCACAATAAAATAGAGTATACATGATAAATAGGATACTGGACTAATTTTTTTATTGGCCTAAAATGTACCTATGCCAAAAAATCTATGCCAAAAATATTAGACCAGTATTTTTTCTTTTTTTCAAATACCCCATAAAAAGGCAGAAAAATGAATTTAAAAATTAGGACAAAAAATCACTCCTGAAAACGCTTCTGGCTGTCACGTGGTATCTGGGATGTCACTATGAACTATAAACAAACTTTGAAACACTGAAATCGATTTTAGGCAAATTTGAACTATACGCTTCTGTAAAACAGCCCTACATTTTCTCAATATTTATTATTTCAAGAGTAAGTATATTAAATCAAAATTAATTAGAAAACAAAAAACATCACGCCGGTTTGTTTATAGTTCATAATGACGTCAGATAAAACGACGTGTTTGTGATCACGTGAAAAAATGCATTTTTTAAACGATTTTTTTAAGGATTTAAAGATTTATTTCGAGCAAAATTATGTATGCATTTGTTATTTTTTTTATTTTCAATTATAATTGTAATAACATTAGAAGGTATCTTAGCGATACAGTCAAGTACCCTATTATAGTTTTAACCTAGCAATTTCGGACAGTCAAGTCCATAGGTATGGGCTTTTATATAATCATAAAATGCTGGAGTGTGTTATTACAACACACCTTTATTAATATCTCAAAAAAAATTAACAGAACATATTCTTAACTAAACATAATAAATCTTTCAAAATGTAACTGTAAAAATTAGAGTTTAAATCTTGATTACAAAAATGTGCTACAAACATATCCATTTCCAACTAGTTTGTACCCCTTTCATATGAAATAGTAAATAAGATTGACTATAAAATATTCTCCATTTAATGGAAATGTTATATTAGTACCTATCCAAAAAAATTAGTCCAACAAATAGGTCAACATTAATTTAAAATGTGTCAAAAAAACTTATTTTTTCCCCACTCATTGTAAGTTCTACCTTCATGGCTGGTCATGCCCAGAGTTGGTCCAAAGATTCCCTTTCTAATTCTTTGAAGTTTCCAAAACATAACTAAACTCTAAAATACTGATAATCTTCAGTAAACCTATTCATGAAAATTAAATCAATTTTAGTTCAGTAAACTACTGACGAAATAACCATGCAGCACTTAGCGAAAATGAA
Organism: Hylyphantes graminicola; assembly: GCA_023701765.1. Taxonomy (NCBI): domain Eukaryota; kingdom Metazoa; phylum Arthropoda; class Arachnida; order Araneae; family Linyphiidae; genus Hylyphantes; species Hylyphantes graminicola. The sequence goes on from CM043122.1 coordinate 50,119,293, forward strand.
GTGTTTCTTTAAACTTGTTTGCAAAGAACGATATCACCCTTTACGAGTCAACAAATTATGCATATGTGTTCGAACTTGAATTCAAACTTAATTCATTAAATATTTATATGAAATTTAGAACAAGTTCTTAGCTAAATAAATATTTGATTACAATGCTCGGAATCAGAACATTCCTTTTTAAGTCCGTTTTGCACCCATATGTTTACACTACAATTTAAATGAATTGACTACTTCTATACGTAAATTTGTATTGTTGTTTTAAAGAAGTTTTAAACCTGATCTTTACAGTTTAACCGAGTATTGATAGAAATAGCCATATAGATGTCAGATAACCCAATATTGTCTATTATGGTTTGTTGGACACAGAGTTGTGTCTCAGCAAATGTGCGTTAGGAACTTCCCCTAAGAACCGAATTAATAAAGAGTGTATTATGGAACAGTCGGGAATTATGGAATACCGAAGTTTCAGCCCTTTCTCGTACGTGGAAATGTCGCGAAAGACTTAAAAGATCCGCAAGATACAATGCACAAAGAGTTAACTCTTTGTTGCTGTCTCTATACTGTCGCTGCAAAATAAAGTGTGTTTTCGGATTTCTGAAAGTTTTGCTGTATGACAAATGACAGTGAGTGCGCCCTCTAGAAGGGAAGAGCATAGGCTTTAGAGTCCGTTTCCCCGCTCGCCAGAGGAGACAGTAACAAGAGACACAAAAAGAAGGACGACACAAACACATCGACAAATAAGAACATTTATTGGCAAACACAAACATCCATGCCTTATCGGGAATCAAGCCCAAACCAGCAGTTCCAAAGGCTAGCACCCTAACCATTGCGCGCCGCACAGTGGGATATTTGACCCTTATTCTTGGCCAAAAATATTTTTGGACATGATTTGTAATAAAATAGCATTTTTTTTTAAATTTCGACTCAATGTTTTTAAAATAAATGAACTTATGAGGCTTCATTTTAAGAGACGTGCGGGTTTTTTTTTTTGTTTTTTGGGGAGGGGCAGGGCTGTTGCGTGGTTCCGGGCGTCTGCTGAAATTGCTAAAAAATAACTTTATATTACTTTTTTTCTAATTAAATTTTTGTAATATGTTAATATTAACGCTAACAAATCTTTTGTTTACATCATATGTGTTGAATTTATGCAGGGCCGTGGGGACGTACATAAATTACGTCACGCTCAGAGGGGAGAGGGATGGGGCACCAACGTGACAGATTGTGACATGGAGAGGAAGAGGGGTAATCGTTTGCGTGACGTAATGATTCGAACATTTTTAATTTCGCAAGAAAAATCAGTTTTACTTAAAATAAAGTTTTGATATTTTTTTTTATTAGAAACACTTTATTTCAGAAAGAGAATGGGGTAAGCGATTATTATATGCAACCAACGTCGGCATTATTAGTCTCCTATATTTTACAGACCTTTTCGTAACGGTACTTCGTAACCCTCAAAATTTCGACATTCTTGACCAATAGACGACTGGCAGCTACCTGGACGAACACCAAAACACCCAGAACTAGACAGCTCCGAATACTCTCAGACCCCCTTAAGGCATTAGCGAATGACTAGTTAGACCTTGGACAACGGAAATGTAAATAAAGACTGGTATATTCCTATGAATAAATTATTTAACCAAGATAAATTTTACGTTTTTCTTTCCAAATATTTTTTTTAAAAATATAAAAATATGCATTTTTTTCAAATTTCAGAAACAAAAGGAAAGATTAAAATTAACTTTGTCTTTAGGGGAAGGGGGGGCTGCAACAACGGGACGTAATTTTAGGGGGAGGGGTTCGATTAAACGTGACGCAGCTTGACATAGGGAGAGGGGGAGGGGGGTCAAAAAAGTCAAAATTTTGCGTGACGTAATTTGTAATGTATGCACGTCCGACGTCCCGTCATGCCAAGAGTGACCGGGGCGGTTACCCCTGTTCAGCAGGATTTGGGTCTCAAATATCACCACGAAAAGCATTCATAAAACATCGAGTGATTAAAATTAAGATTCAATATTGATTGCTATGCACTAAATACTAATTATATATAAATCGTACCACAATACGAGTAAAGTTGGATATAATGAGCAATATAGTTCTCTATGCAAATTAACATCGAAAAAAAAAACGCTAATCAAAGCAATGTCAAATGAAGCTGTGGTATAACGTTCATTCAATCAAAACAATCAAAAACAACTTAAAAATAATCAATATTACTTCAAAACAAGATAAAAAAAAATCTCCTTTGTGCTGTTTCTGTTCACTTCGAAGCAAAGAACTATCTTAATTTGTCTATGAAAATTTCACATTGAATACTTTATATTAATGTTTTCATAGTTGCGTAACGTCTAAAAGACACCATCAATTGATTTTAAATGAGGTTATTTTTGAATATTAAATACCAATTTAAAATTATTGCTCATGGACCAAAAGCAAACTTAAGCAAACTTCCAAACTAAAGCTCAATAATTCTTTTAAAAAGATTTAATCAGACTTACTTTTACTGAAAAAATCACAATTGCATTTCGAAATCTTGGGGTCAAAAATTAATTAACATACATAAAGACTTCTTCGTGAAAACATACATAAAGACTTCTCAAAAGAATTTCCAGCAAATATTCAATTATAACTGGACATTTTAAGAGCATATTTGGGTTTTGCTATTTAAAAAAAAATTGCGAAATTAGCAAAAAGTAGCAAGTTTTGAGAGAGTATCGAACATGAAAAACCAATGTTTCAGGACTATGCCAGTGGTAGTAGATGTGCCGGGTTCAGGTGGGCGCCTTAACAAAATATCCCGTTTTTAAAAAATATTATTATACAAAATTATCTTTTTTAACCTTAATTATTGAATTTATGTCAAAAATATTTTTTTTAAATATTTTCTTTTTTATAATAAAATTTAAATGTTCCTCTATTACAAGCACGTTTTGTAGTATTAAACAAAAAATTTTTGAATCAGCCAAAAACTAATAAGTAAACATAAAAAACGCTGAAATCCTAGAAAAAAGTACAATAATTTTAATAAAAATCCGACTTTCGATGCTAATAAAACGAATGTTTTTGTATGAGATAACAATGTTTTATATGGATAGATGCCCCACTTAATTAGCTACAAAAAGATACGAATTTTGTAATTGTAGCTAAAAACTGTTTTTTTTTATTCATAGTCAAGAATTCGGGCAAAATACCCCACTGGTGCGCCGCCCGGGTCGGCAAGCTTTTGCCGTAAAGTGTTGAAACATTTTAATCTAACACTAATCATGAGAATTAAATTTTTGTTGTTAAGAATAATGCTTACAAAAAGAATTGTAGTTCATTAAACTGCATTGTGTTTTTTTTTTAGTTATCAACGTTTTATAAGTCAGTAAAAAAGTCGTCATAATCTGAAACGGTGTGTCGGACAATATGGAATGCATATCATCTGAAATTGCCTTTATGCCATCAACTAAAGAATCAGTAAACAAAATTACTGAATCTATCTTTTTAACATAAAATTTTTCAAAGATCAATGAAATTTGGAAAAAATACATTAGCTGTTCATAAAGAACAGCTAATGTATTTTACCGTACTGAGCTCATTTTGACTGTACTGGAGCAAAGAGAGAAGATTACGTTTGTGATTTTTGTAAAGATCTCTAAAAACAAAACTATTCGAACGTAAATGTTCAAATATTGCCTTTTAGTTAAAATTAACTATGTTCTGTGAAGTATAATTAAACTTTCAATAATTGAAAGCAACTCATCCATATAACCCAACTATTCCATATTACCCTTCACTCAGGGCCTGATCTAGGAAATCTCAGACTATAGGCACAATCTATTTTGGGGGCCCCTTTTCGGAAAATTTTATGTATGATTTCCAATAATGATGGTGCTTTGGGACCCATATGTAAAATTTTTGCTACAATTTTATAGGATTCCTTACAAACATCGATCAAAACAATAACGTTAGGTCAATTACTCACTTAAAATTGAGCAAAAGACAAAGTGGAGTATCCGAATTTTTTTTATTTTACTGATATTTTGGGGATTTACAGCATTTAGCACAATAGAAACTGAAATTTAGGGGCCCCTAAAATTTGGGGGCCCTAGGCCCGGGCCTAACAGGCCTTATGGAAGAGCAGGCCCTGCCTTCACTTATAAGTCTCTTTAAAATACCTTTTTAATAACATAAAAATCATAAATATTAGTTTGTTACATCTTTTACACTTCTTTACACTTTTTCAGTTCTACATATTTAAAACACAACTATTCACAACTATTCGAACTATTTCGGTTAAAATAATTACTAACTTTGTTTTAATAATATGGTCAGATACCTTAAAATATATAACTCGAAGTGTATTTAGGTAATATATATTTATTTATTTTGTTGTTTTCCACAGTTAAAAAATTTTGACATTATTTCCAAAACCATGTAAAAAAAATTTAATGTTTTTTTTCTAATGGGGGAACTCTTATTTTTGACCTAAAATAAGCTTATTTTGTGAATATCAGATGTTTCTCTAGTGTAGTAAATTTGTGGGACTGAAAGGATTAAATCACAGCATTGTGTGGGGAAAATATCACTTTAGAAATCTCAATTACAGAGACTTATACTAGAAGTGTTTTATTTTAATTAGGTCCTTGAATAGTGGTTCTGAAAAGTGACAGCTAATAGCTCTTTGTCACTTCTCAGCAGTCTTTCGAGATGCCTCAATCGACAATCGTTAAGAATGAGACAGCTGCTATCGCACAGGATATATATGAGCTCGGTTAAACACTTTAACTGCCGACATTTGACGTTAATTATCAGGGGGTTGGAACCCACATTTTCACAACTCACAAAAGCGTAGCATTTTAAACGCTTTTGAATCAGTCAATAATTTTTATAAATGACTTCCTACAGTTAAGAAAATTTTGTAATTATCTTTTTTTTAAACTATTTCGTTATTCTCTTTGAGTCCTGGAGTATACGGAAATGCAATGTATGTCTGCAGTGAAAAAATTATTTAATTTGAAATCTGTAAACATATTTGTTCTTTAAAAAGGCCAAAGATAAAAATTATCGACATATTTGTTTGGTACCGAAACAAGTAACTTGGTCTTACGTCCCAAGTAATATCACCTTTTATCTAACAAATGGTATCTCATTTTTAAAAATAAATCTACTCATTTGAGTTACATTGATCTGTTAGTCAAGCACATATTGTTAAGTAGTATGATATGATACACAGTTAATCATACTTTCGGACATGTTTTTATTGTTTAGTTTACATTTTGAATACCTAGGTTACTTCTGAGCAGCTTACTGCCTTCTTTAGATAATTTTCCTCATAACATGCTAACTTAAATAAGTTCTTACTTATTGCATGTCAGTGTTTTTTACTTTGAATTGAAAAAAAATGTTCTCTTTCACAAGCTTTTCCTTTTACTCAATGATCTTATTTCCATTATATTTAGAATGTAGTTTTTTACGCAAAGTACTTTTATACTCGCTTTTACTCATTCCACACTGTTAAAAATGAAACTCTCAAAAACGAGTACTAGTATGTTTTCTTTTATTGTGAGAACAATATTCCAAAAAAATGCTTTTGCACTCAAGGAAAGGACCTTACCAACTGGGATCCCCAGCAATGCGAACATTATTCTCAAGTTTAAAAACCTATTTTTAACAGATCTCACACGACAGTCTACTTTTCTTTTCTCTCTGTGTTAGCTAGAATAAGAAAAACACGCATATCTCATTATCACAGAATAAACAATCAAACACTACGACCAAACGTATCTGATTGTGTTTCGCAGCCCAATGAACAAACCAGCGACATTATTTGCACCAATCTGTAAAAACAATTAAAATCACATTAATATCTTGTTGGTGACAGATATTCAAATCCTGACCATTACATTTAAATCAGATCCGGTTATTTATGAATGCCATCAATCCGCCGTGTGCTTCCGGGCGCACGTATATTGTTCATTGATTATTCTTTTTTGCTCTGCGTTTAATTAGCACATGTCACGGCATTTCGTCGTTAGGTCAAAAGAAGTTAATGGGAGATTTTTAAACTCGAGAACCGTTAGCTTTCTGCTGCGTCTCGATTTATTTTTCAGTTAATTTATTTCCTTAATTTTTAGAGCTTCAAGGCAAACCGGGCTAAGTACTCCAATACAAATGGGGAGTTTCGGGGTCGAAATGCGTACTGAGTATTTATCCCAGTATGATACCGAGTAAGCGACTTGTCATGGTTGCTACAAATGGTGCAAACAGGAGTGATACATCCATGAAAAGCACTGTTGTCAGCAGGCCTTGCATCGTTTCCTGGAAGTTTTTGGTACTTGTGTCGGTTTTCATTTCAAGTCTGAGTTTCTTTTGTCGCGTGGAGACGGGAAATTATTCATGTGGAATAATGTGGAATGTCTGAGATAAAAGTTAATCTGAGATGTCTTATCGCATGCGATGCCTACTTAGAGGGACAACTTCGTGAGGGTTGACATTGGCTAGCTAATGGGGACAAAAACCGACATTCAGATCCATTTGCCATGTCAGAAATGAGCTAGTACAAGGCACACTAGTACTAATGCGATTAAGTAGTTGAAATAGTTGGAGGTAGCTTATAAATTGTAATTTAGTGAATTACATAAATAAGTAATGGATGATGTACCGATTATAGCAAAGTTTATATTCTATAGTAAAATGCCGAAGGGGAAAAGCTTGCTGTCGTCATTTGGTAGATTTGAGAATCGAATACCAGAAAAAGAAATACCAGAAAAAGTTATGGTTTTGTTATTTTTTATTTTTGTAGTTTTAATTCTCGTTTTTTCTTACAATATTATTGAGTTAATACTACATTTATGGATATTTCGAACCTTCAAAATCAATTTAAACTTTTCGTTACACCAAAATAATCCCTTCACACATTTAATCCTAATCTGGTAAAAATCTAATTTGAAAATTATCAGTAAATGCAACACCTTTATATTTATAGGGCCTTCTTTTTAAGAAAACAGAAATTAATGAGTGCAAAAATTTATGGTTAGTTGGAGTATATTAGTTCTTAGGGCACACTCATACATCCTATCTACTCCTGGTAAAGTTATCATAAGTCTCACAGCAGCTTTAAATATGATCCAAATGTAACTATCCAACTTACAGAAAATCTTGACTTGATTCAGTAGTTTGGTGAAATAATAAAGGGGTTTTGGTTTTTGAAGGTTAAGAGTTAATTATAGTTATATGCAATTATAGTTGATTTATACAACAGTTATAGTCGTTGAAAAGGGACGAGTATCCTGCCTTGGAAGTAAAGAACTCTTTATCAGTTCTTAATGTGTTATTGCTTACTGTTTGCTTTATTGTTATTGGAAATACGATGATTTTATAGCACAAATATAAAATCAAAAAACACTATAGTTAACAACAGATTACGCGGTGTTTGAAAGATAAACTCATTTCAAATATTGTTTAAGCCACAGACGTGTATAGCAACAATCACTTCCGTTGTAATTTAAATGGTTTTAATGGACCCATCCACGCGGTTGAGTCATTTTTGAGTTCATGAAATAAATTCAGTTACCTTATTTACAACTGTACTCATACTTGAAGTATTTTAAATCCGTAAACTGATTGAATTGTGTTTCCACCACACTCAGAGGCATTTTCACCGAACTATCTTTTCATCTTGCTCATAAAATGTATTGGAAGACATGTCTGCAAAAGACATAAACGCTCATTGCTAAAGAGTCGATACTCTCACTGAAATCGACCAGTACTTTTCAAAAGGCTCACTTCGTGATTAAAAACTCATTACTTCATCCTGACTGAATTGTGAAAAATTTATCCTACTATTTTTTTAGCTGTTAATAACTTTCGTTTATCGAAAAACAGAATAGTTCAGGAATAAATATTTTATAAGTGGAGAGTATTAGTACTAGTAATTCTGATGAATACTTTATCATATCGGAGAATTCAAACAAAAGTAAGCATTTTAATATGAATGGGGAAAATTTGGAGAAAAAGTAATTTGAAATGAAAATCTATAAATCATTTTAAAATTTCTCATGAAGGGAGTTAGTTGGGTGTGCGAAACTATTTAGTCTGTATTTAAGGAGTTACTGATATTAAACTGCGTAGTTAAAACAAAAAATAACAGAGCTTGTTTTAAAAAATTATATTGTAAATATTACAAAAATTATTTAAGAATAAAAGTCTTCAAAAATATAGTTCCAGGATCTCATGTTCAATAAGGCTGTCGATTTCTTTAAATAATAAAAAGTAAAATTTCAAATTTCAAATGATATATAGGGGCAGAAGTCGCGTTGTGCTATTTGCACAACGTGGCTAACAGAAAAAATCATCTTGTGTTAGTGGTCGTTGACTGCCCCCTGATGAAGTTCAGCGACTGCTGTCACATCGTTCTAATTATCTTTCTAGTCTGTTTGATTGCTTATTTAGGCGTATTTGGACAGATTTCATTTTAATTGTTTTCCTACCTTTTTCCATTTTGGAAATGGTTTAAATTTTAAATTTGCACCTTTCAATAAAATTATACAGGGTGAGGCAAACAAAACCGGCCCCGAGCTAGAGATGGTAATACGTTAAAATGCTTGGCGAGAAAAACTCTTGAAGCAGCCTGACACCTGTTTTTGCATTGGTTGGATCGGATTAGCTTCACATTAGAGCTACTCATAGACTAGTGGCGAGTTCAGATCTTAGTTCGTATTGTATGAAGACGTCCCATAATGCAAAATAGGGTCTTGCAATCAATTTAGAATGTTTTGTATTACCAAATACAAAAAGGTCCGATTCTCAAGGATAAATAACGACCGAAACAATCAAATAATCACTAAATCTTGATCAGCTCTACTAACCTTGTTTATATTCCATTTCAACTAGCTTTTAAGGGGTCATAGGAGTCTTAAAAATGTGCAAAGAAGGTACTACAAAGCATAGTTTGATCTTTCATGTAATTTTTTAACTACTCAATATATAAGTATAATTTTTTTATATGTAATTCTATAAGATTTATTTAATATGAAAGAAATTTTAAAATTTATGAAACTTTAGCCAAAAATAAAATAAAAGATATTAAACATAAAGCTATTTTAACACATTGGGATTAGGCGTGCGCGGCAAATTTTGAGGTCAAAATTGAAAAAATTACCAATAAAATGACTTTATTTTGTACAAATATGTACAAACAAAGACTTATACCTAAATTCTCATCTCAATTTTAATTAGAAATTATTTTTAAAAAAATTTAAAGTCAAAATTTAAAAAATTTTATTAATTTTTTTAGAAAAAAGTTATTAAAATAATTTCTAATTAAAATTGAGCTGAGAATTTAGGTATAAGTGCTAGTTTGTACTTACTTGTACAATATAAAGTCATTTTCTTGGTCATTTTTTCAATTTTGACCTCAAAATTTGCCGCGCAAGCCTAATCCCAATGTGTTCAAATAGCTTTATGTTTAATATCATTTATTTTAGTTTTGGCTAAAGTGTCATAAATTTTAAAATGTGTTTTATAATAAATAAATCTTGTAGAATTACATGTAAAAAATTATACTTATATATTGAGTAGTTAAAAAATTACATGAAATTGAAAACTATGCTTTGCAGTACCTTCTTTGCACATTTTTAAGAACTCCTATGACCCCTTAAAAGCGTAGCGTAGTTGCCGGTAAATAATGAGCCAAGCGTTTGCTTGGGCTTAATATTGAAGCGATCAATAGCTTCAGTAAGTAAGCCTGTTTTTGTATTGGTTTTAGACTTGGCAACATTTCTGTCGTATTCTAATCTCCATCTCGGGGCCGGTTTTGTTTGCCTCACCCTGTATATATATAATTTTTAATTATTTTTAATTAGTTAATTATATATATATGAAGAGCCAACCATCTCCAACGAGGAACCAAGAAATGGAGAGCTTTAAATTCGCTAAAGATTATATTACCTTTGGTGATAAGTGGAAAGATGTTTTTTCCGACGAAAAAAAAATTTAATCTTTATGGGCCAGACGGGTTTATATACTATACTGGCACGATATCCTAAAAGAATCATCTTGTTTCTCGAAGCGCCAGTTGTGTGGGAGATCTGTTATGATTTGGGGAAGTTTTTGCTGTCAATGGAACAACACCGATTGCTTATCTGAAAGCAAAATCAAATTCAGAAAATCAATAAGATATTCTTGCTGAAAAACCTCTGATCACATCTGGAGAGTACACATTTCAACAGGACAATGCTTCCATACACAATTCCAGCTCAACAAAATCATGGTTTGAAGCCAATAATGTCAAAGTTCTTAAATGGTCATCAAAGAGCCCAGATCTAAACCCAACAGAAAATTTACGAGGTGTTCTTGTACGTGAAATTTATGAAATGGCAAATTCTACAACACCAAGGAGGAGATTAAAATGGCAATAGAAACCAGTTGGAAAAATCTACCGAAGGACACCTTGAAATGCCTTTCAACATGATATGTCCTCGAGAATGATAAAATTAATTGAAAAAAATTGAATTTTTTTTAGTTTATTAGAAATTTTATAAGTAATATCCCATGTGGCCCTAATATTATTTGCAGCTTTTTACACGTTTAAAAGACAAAATAAAGTTTAAATTGAAATTAATTGATATTTGTCCATTTGTTTTAATATATATATATATATATTTAGAAACTGTCATTCTTCTCATTATATTTCGATTAGCAAACATATTGAATACATGCTTGTGCAAATATGTAACTTTTTCCGCTTGGCCCTATTATTATTTCCAGCACTGTAACATAACAATGTTTTCATATCGTATAGGTGATTTATTACGCTAGTATCAACAAGACGATAAACAATAGCCGGAAACTGGATATAAACAGCAAGTCATGGAAGAAAAAATATTATGACGCAAAGTTGTTAGGTTTTTGGAATTGCCTGCATATGTACGTTTTAATTCTATCACTTATTAATAATATGAAACAAATTAGATATAAACCATTTTTAAAAAGTCGTGCATATTCTTGCTTAAACCCAATAATGAGGTCTAGTGAACTACGTAACTTAATCTGGTAGTAAACTGAGACTATGATTCGAATATTCTGAATTTGATTTCAATGGCTTGAACTTTTAAAAAGCTGTTACAAAAATAAGTTTTCTACGTTAATGGTGATTATAAACACTGTAAAAGTTCGGTGTATAACGTGGTAATTGGTTGGAAGGAGCAAAAATTTCGGGTAGTACAGTTGCAGCAATTTCTGTCTCCGGTTTTATGGAGTAACGTTACAACATAAAGTGGTGTAAACTTACACCAATCCTGAGTTACTTTAAACCATAAAACGAGTAACCTTCCACAAAAACTGAGTGAGGTTTCACAACAAACAAAGAGTAAAAAGCAAGTGGCATCAAAACTGCCTCCAAATTTACTGTAGAATAAACTGCTCTTACTATAGTTCAATGACATTATGCATGCAAGTGAAGTTTTTCAGCAATATTTATTATTATTATCATTATTTTTAGTTTTATATCCAAGTAGAAGTAGTTCTATTTCCAGGATCAGCCATACTATAACTCTCGGCATTATTTTTTTTTTAATAATCATATTTTGTTTCACAGCATTTAAGGTTGCGCATGAGCTTGGATTATTTGGAAAATTACTCCGGGTTACACAGCGGTTTGCCAAACTGGTGGCGCATCGTTAGGATGCTAGCCTTTGGAGATGCTGGGGTTGGGTTCGAATCCCGGTCATGGCATGGATGTTTGTCACCGTCAATAAATGTTGTTATTTGTTTTTGTGCTTGTGGCGTTTCTTTCTTTGTGTGTCTCTTGTGCTTGTGTCGTTTCTGGGGTTTAGTACAATAGACTTAAAGGTCGCAGTGCTTGGCGATCTTGCCCCCACCAAGAAAGTCATATGACTTTGACTTTCTTGGTGGGGGGGCAAGAGCGCCAAGCACTGCGACTATAAGTCTATTGTACTAAGCCCCAGAAATGACACAAGCACAAGAGACACACAAAGAAAGAGGCGACACAAACACATAGACAAATAACAACATTTATTGACAGTCACAAACATCCATGCCTGACCGGGATTCGAACCCGACCTCAGCAGCTCCAAAGGCTAGAATCCTAACGAGTGTGCCACCGAGGCGGCAAGAGAGTCATAATTCCTACACAGCGTTTTGCAGATCGTTCCTTACATATTTGGAATTCAGTAAGTTCTAAGTATTCTAAGATTACACCCAAATTGCAGGAAAACTTACGCAGTTTTTTTTTTTTTTACAGTGTAACTAAAATAATTGTTTTGAAGTTAGAAAGAGGAATAATTTATATCAAAAGTGATGGATACTTCTTTAAAATACAAAATTAAATAAAAATTGGTTTAAATTCGTTAAAATAAAATTTGATTAGTCAGAATTTAAATTATTTAAGAATTATCCGCAAATACATTTTTCGAAATTCGAGAAATTTGTACCCAAAAAGTTTACTCTCTTTAATAAATAATATGAAATATCAACAAATAGTTACCTTGATCAATTAAAATAAAGTTGCCTAAATTACAAAAAGAATTGAATACGGTCATAAGATTTCGTAATTATTTTAGTATTAAATCTTTTCCACAAACATTTCAGATATTTTTGAACAAGAAAGATAGATAGTTTTTATAGCTGTTGATGATTAGAGGGTCAAACCTAACTTTACTTTAGATCATCGCAATAGGCTTGTGTTAATACAAAAATATTAATATTTCTTTAAAAAAAAAAGGTTCTTATGTGTAAATAATTAATAAATGGAACATTTTATGTTTATCAAAAAGTATTATAATTTATCACAATTACTTCGTTTGAAATAAAATACAATTTTAAATAAACACAAGGATGTTTTGACATTGATAAATCATTTTGAGAATGTATTACTCAAAATAGTGTTTTTGAAAAAAAATTATAGCTTCTTTATTATAAAATATTCTTGAGCTCCTTTTTGTAGTTCTTTCAAGAATCATGCATCATCCAGAGTGATAATTTTTTTTCACGAGTTTCTTTTGTTGTATTATGAATTAATTTTTTTATATAATTCATAACCATTTTAAGTATACAAATTTGAGAGTATTAAATATTTGGTAGGGAAATCATATTTAGCAGTGAATCAATTTTTTTCTTATTTGGTATCGTAAAAGACTAAAAGTTCAGTAGTACAATTTTTATATATCTGGTATAAAAGTTTCAAACACTTTTTTTTTACAAAACTGCATAAAAGTGGTAAAAAATATTATTGTTCGAATCTGAAGAAAATAAATTTGAAGGGTCTTTTTTCAGTGAAGTTTTATGTTTTAGTGTTTTTCAAACCTTTAAAATAATTTTTAAAAATAAAAGTGCAGGCTTTTTTTGTATAAAATAAGTGATAAAACATTTTGGCTCATTGAATTTTTAACTCATTTTCCTGGATTTCTATAATTTGAATTTCTGCAAAAACAACCACATTTTTATTTGAAAATTATATAAGAAAATCACTTTCAATTATGCAGTTGTTATTTATAGAGTCAAATAGCTGAAAGGAAAGTAGTGATAACATTCGCATCATAAAGAACTTTTTTTAATTCAGAGAATAAATCCTTGAAATAAGTATTCCTAGTTCCCCATCAAGTGTTCTGTTTTAATGATTGCATCCTTAATTTTCAAACATTTCACAAGTTAAGCACTTCATGACAAAGGTACTTCAATTTAAAAATAGGTAACGCATCAACAATGTTTAATTTTACGTATATTTCTTATTAAAGTAAATTTTGTACAAACACAAATAAAGAAAATTAGAATAATATTACTAATTTTCATATTTCATAGAGATTTTAACAGATTAATCTTTATTTTAATTCTAAACTTTACTGAATTTGTTGTTTATATATCTTTAAAATGCAAATTGTTTCAGAAGAAAACACTGATTGATTATTTCCAAGATATCAAAGAATTCTATTCTTTTCGAAGAATTTCACTTTTCCTTTTGGTTCTCTTCATCTTTGTATGCTTTCTTGTATTCATCTTATAATATTTGAAAAAAAATTAGATATGTTAATTAAAATTTAAGTCTATTTTTATTGTAACTGTGATACTTCAATGTCTTTCCCTTTCTCGGGGATCATGTGTCCCTCTCAGCAAAATTCCATTTACTTATCCTCTGGCTCTCTAAGTACTTAACTACTTGGGAAATTTGTGCGCATCTAAAATGACTTCACCAATATCCCTCGTACAGCTCTAGTTCGACGATAATTTTAGCTAAGCTAAGCTAAAGCCTAATAATGTCCTAAGCATCAACCTAATATAATATTTTGGACCCAACCCCGCGTCTATCTCACAAATCATCGAATGCGAGAAACAAAACATATAATCACTTGCGATGTATCGAATGTGTGGCTTTGGGACAGACCATCCATCATTATATTGTGATCAAGTTGCCAATGGAAACAAAAGGTTTTTTCACTGGGTGGTATTTGGAAGTGTTTCCGGTTGCTTATGTCTGGCCGGTAAGATCGAAACCAACAACAGAAAACAATCGGATTGATTAGAAAAAGATAATATCCTAAATCCAATGTTAGCATATTTGAAATCTATGTAAATACCCCAACTCACTTTTAGGAGATAAAGTTAAGATAGTTTAGGAAATAGATTTAACATGTTTTTATTATTGCTGAGTTTCTCACGCACCTTTTCCATTATTAATTTTGAACTGAAAATGTTCATAATAATACAATGTGTCATGATAATACAATTCCAGATCTTTTTAATATTTTTCAAATACATTGTTTCAATTTATCTTCATATATCAGATATTTAAAAAAAAAAACTCAACTTCTCGGCGCAACAGCCCGTTAGAGGGCCAAAGCCTACCGTGCCCATTCCAGCTTCCGTTACCAAGGGCTCTTGGCTGCAAGGCAAATGTATATTTAAAAAGTAATCTAATAATTCAATTTTTAAGAAGTTTCTAAAAAAAGACTTTTTAATCAATGGTATGCCATCACAATTTATCCATTATATTTTTATGTATACAATACTTTATTTTTTGACAAAAACTTTCAAAGTTGCCTTTAAATATAATAAGTTTCAAATAGTAATAACGCAATAACACTAAAAAAAAACATTTAATTGGTCCAAATTAATAACTTCTTAAAAATCTAGGTTAAGTAAGCCTAGAATTCAAATAAAACTTTGCATAATAAAATCAAAGATTAAAAAAAAATATTTTTGTTTGATTTTCCCCCGATTACGATTTAGATAAGAACTATTTTTAAACCATAGCTTTTAAATGACAATGCATACTTTTCATCACGAGACATTAAAATAACCATTGGGTGTGGTTACTTTGAAGTCGCCCTAGATAAGAGCAAAAATAAATCTGTCAAGTGATAATTGAAAAATATCTTGTCGATCTTTCCAGATTAATTCTTGAAATACATCAAATATTTCAAGGACTATATATTAATTTTTTCAGTTGTTTATTGAAATGTTTTATAACCTTAATGACACAAGGAAGTTAATCTGTACATTTAAACAATTTGTGTTCTGCTACTTAGCCATGTTAACATGATGTACGTCTTGAGATTTTTTTTTAAATCCAGTAATGTACCAAAAAGTTACTACATGCAGAATAACATTTTACTGAATGTTTTACTAAGCTAGTAGATAACTATGACTGTGTTGCATCATTTTTAACAAATCATTTGCAATTACACTATCAAAAATAAAATTCGATTATTTGACAATTCAGCACTAAATGAGAATCAGTTCTCTACTTTCGAAAGTTTGGATAACCCTTCCCATCTTATGACATGAGTTTTACGAAGAGAAATCCTTCATTATTTGACGAAATGTTTTATCCATTCACTAAATAATGAGGTTTCGGTATGTCATTCCATGACCAGATGTTCTATGATCGAAACTTTGCCGAAAAATTCCATTGATTGATTGAGTAATAAAATAGAGGGAATAAAGGATACATTTTAGAAGTTATTCAATTATTTGATCCAAGTTCTTAAAATAGGAGAAAATAGATTGTAATTATGCTTTAAGAGTTGGTAAAATATTCAAAAGGAGCATTTATTACGTTGGGAAAAAATTCCTATACAAAAATAATGACGAAACAAATTTCTTCAATTTGACAAAAGTTTTTTTGGGGCATTTCCTGTAATATTATTTTGTCAAAAACGAGAACAATTTGTAAGTTTATATTTAGCTATTTCTAAAAGTGTACAACTTTGGTCAACAACTAAAGCTTTAAAAACTAAATTAGGGTTTGTTTCTTTTTTTAATTTATTTAAGTGACTACTTTTAATAAATATTAATGTATGGCAGAAAAGGTGAGTGGAAATATAGTATTTTTCAAACACATTCAAACCATTTTCTTTAAGTGAAGTACAAAAAAAAAGTATTGCTGAAAAAACAAAAATAAAAAATGCTGGTAGTTTGATAAGTGTGTCAGATGTCCATTTTCTACATTGTGTTCTGTGGAATAAGATAATAAAAATAAGTTAAGTTTTAAAAATAAATATAGTAACTCTTATGTATAATATAAACTAATTTTTTATTCAATAACTTTTTATAAGTTAGTTATATTTGCAACCCATTTTAACAACACAAAGTACAATAAAAAAAGCTCCTTCTTATAATATATGAATGAGATTTAGTTCGGTGGTAAGTCACAGATTGTACTATGTTGAAATTGGATGCTCTTTTTACAAAAAAAAAAAAAAAAACAGTTTGTTGATTTCCGAAGAAAACTTCTAGATATCAACAGAAACATCACACCACAATGAGGCAAGCAAAACATAATTGAGAAAGCCAATCAAATCTGAATTGCGGCTTCATTGTATGAAATGAACGTACAAGGAAAAGACAGTTTGCCGGTTATGTCCGCGTAGCTCCTTCCGTAGAAGAATTATAACTTCCGAAGGAGAAAACAATTATAAGGTCATATTATTGTCACTACTCAAGAAATATATTAATTAAGAAAATATATTTAAAAAATTAAATAGAGCATTGATTAATTATTATATAAGAATAAATTTTGATTACTTATAATTTTAAATAATATTATAATTAATTTGTTGTATCAATTGTATTCAATCACCGAAATCATTTTATAAAAAGGTCTACCACTTAAATTTAAAATACACCTGTGTATTAAATACTCTACTTATAATTATCTCGAAAGTATAAATCCATTTGTTATTTTAAAAAATTCATGATCGTTCTATAAAAAGGTCTACCACTTTAATTTAAAATACATGACCAAAATGACAAAAATATTAAAGAAAATTTTTTGCCCTTATCTTGTTATACTGCATTTCTTTTATGAATAGAATATGCGCGTTTGCAGATTCGTTTATCGTCAGAGGAATAAAATGTTTCTCTTAGAAATATTAAGTAAACTATTTATAAAATTAAATGTATTAGTTTATAATACCATAAAAATAACGCCCGAAAATAACCTTGTATTTTATGCAATGCTTATTTTGTGGCTTAAACCTGTGAAGGCAAAGAGTGTAGCTTCTAGTCAAAATTCAATTACACATATTCATTGCATAACCTGTTTCCAAAGATTATTACATTTAGGCTCCTAATCACTTTATTATGTTAAACTAGTAGTTAACTAATCAGTCTATAATTTAGCGAAAGTGATTTGCAGGACAGGTGTTTTAAAATTGATTGAAGGAAAGTTGGTAAATAGTTTTTTAGCGGTTTAATAGTTAATTAGCCTTACAGGTGTACATAATGAGTTAGTTTATAATCGCTGAATAAATTATTCACATTAACAACCTCATTTTTATAGGCATGTGATAATTGCAATTTAGCAGTAGCAATTACTAAGCTTGTTAGTTTAAGGTCTCTGAATTACATTTAAAAACAAAACATTTGCATTTATAAGAGTAAAAGTGTTATTTTTTTTACAATTATAATAAATTAAATTAAGATAATAATAATTTTAATAATCTGATGTGTGTTCCATAACTAAGAGAATTCAAAACATGTTCTAATTCTATTTAGAATACAATTTTTGCAAATAAAGCATAGTTTTTCTTACAGTTTCGACTTACTTGGAAAAAAACAATTAGGTTCTTATTATCTAGGATTTATACTAGTCCTAAATTATCCCTCTTAGAAATTTAACTTATATAGGATATCTCAAAAATTTATCAATATTTAAAATACAAAAAGCCTTTGAATTGTTACATTAAATTCCAGTGATAAAAACCAAATATCAAAACTAAATTCTATAGTAAAAGCAGCTAAAAAAATTTAAAATAATGTTTTGAATTTTTATAACAAAATGCAATGGTGAGAAACCCTCAATGGCAAACAAAAATAATATTTTTATAAAAATAAAAAAATTAATATTCTTATCTTTCAACTAGAATCAAAACAAACTATAAAAATAGAAAATGTATGTTTTAATGTATAAAAAATATTTTTTATACTGACTGGTTTAATCTAGATGAATCCAATACAGTCTGTAGATATTCTATAGGAGCATTCCAGCGTTCCGTGTGTTACATTCGGACCACATTTTCAGTATATTTGTTACATTTTTGGTTGGAAAGCAGTATAAAACAAATAAGATGACAACTTATATCTTTTCTCAGATGTTTAATGATCTTATTAAGCTAATCAGAATCTTTTTAAACTAAAAAGTTACGCAGATATAATTTTTTCATTTCGCGTCACGTGTGTTTCCATTTAACAGGGTTATTTTCTTTTCTTCTTCTATTATTTGCATAATTCTGCGAATTATGCAAATACTCATGAAAATAAAAAATATCAATAGCAAGCTAAGTAAACAAGCTTTAAAAAAAGTGGCGTTGGAAATCTGAGCTACAAATAGTCAGACTACAATAAAATAAATAGCGCCGTCACGTGTGTTGCACTCAACGTTCCGTGTGTTACAGCGTGCGAATTGATTTACAGTTCAGCTTGAAAAATCCTAATGTTTTTAATGATAAACACTTTGGTTGGCAAATAAATAAATATAGGAATTTTGTGGCATATTTAAATACACAATTATTTATTATTTAGCTTTGTAAAGCACATTTTTTATTTAATTTTTTATAATTAATATAAAAGTTCAATTAATAATTTTAAATATTACTCTTAAATTATTAACGGGTGAAAAGTAATTCCTACCACATTGCAAGTTACACAATAATAGCAAGCACAATTTTTATATAGCTGTATTGAACAGTTCAATGTTACTGCCAGAGTCACATTTAACTTGGTGAATTTTTCGTATTCCTGGTACCGGGACCGAAGTCACCCGTGGGTTCATATCCGTTATTTTGGATGGTATGTCCGGTTGCGAAATATGAAGGACTTTGGTATTTGGCATTAAGTTTCGGGCAATATCCGCAAGGTTCTTTGAAGACTGGACGATGGCCGACACATACCTTTTGTATAAGACGATGGTCACTAGGAAATACAAAATAACATCTGAAGCACTCTATAATTCAACTACTAATGATCACCAATGTAAACATCCAACTCATCCTCAAATGTGTACATCTGCCAGAGCAGGTGGTTGAAACTTTCATAGCGTAAAAGACCAAGACTGTTGAAAAAACTCGGCTACAAAGAATAAACTTATAAAACTGAAAACAAAATAATAAGTTGTATGATAAATTTCTATTCAAGGTCTAAGTTTTGCGATTGCTTTAAATTTTTTTGTAAAGGATTTATTTGTTTTATGTTTTTTTTTTTTTTGCCTATATACATGAATGCCTCTACGAGCACGCATTTTAATAAATGTATTTCTCAGGATAAATCTTCCTTTTTTATATTACACGTCACCTCCCACTCCAGTTTCCTTGATTGGTTGATTCCACGAAAATGCGCCGTAGAAATCATTTTTTAAATGTCAACTTTTGTAATTTTGAACAAAATCTAATCGGCAAAAATTCTTGACACTTTATTTTCTCTTTTTATACCTCAAAATAAACCGTTCGTAAAAAATTCTAACATTGAATTTAAAATTTGAGTTAAATATAGAACATCAAAACTTTGTCATGTCTGTCACATTTGTCATGTCAGTCACGCTAATAAATATTTATTATATTTTACTATTTATAAATTTCTTAATTTTTTCTTTCTGGTTGGCACATTAGAATCTTATATTGGTTCCAAAAAAATTATATACTTGAAATGCATACCAGTTAAGAGCAAATGGTAATAATATAAGGTCACTCAAAATCTGTGTCTCAATTTAGTCATGTCAGTCACGGCATGTTTTAACCCAATTAATTTTAAGTATTTTCTCTTGAATGAAAATTTCAGCGTTTTTTATAATCAAGACCTTCATTTGCATCACCCCATGGTAATTTTTTGACAGTCAATTAACATTTAGTACTTTTTAAGAGCCAAGAGAGTTGTCTTATGTCATGTCTGTCACGAATGGAATTTGCTTAATTGTCAAAATAGTTCCGTGTGTTTCAAGAAATAAATTGCCCAATTCTTGCTTAATTTTTAAAGATATGTTTTGAAATTTTTTTTTATGTTCCTCATGTGTAACTAGCTTATAGTTAATAAAATAAGCTTTGTTACTCGATTTTTACAGTTTTTATAAAAAAAGTTATAAGTTTTCGTTCCGTGTGTTACATTGAGCATCATGTAATTCATATTTGACCGAGTAATTTTTTTTAAATAAAGTTTTGTACAAAATATATGCCTAAGATATTAAGAAAAGATGCATTTGAAACATATGAGTAAAAAATAATAATTTTACATTTTTTTTTATCCCTTAAAAGTTTATCATAAATCTGGCAATTATTTCACTTTAAAGATCTATTTCTAAATAAGCCCAGTTTATTGCCGTTTTTCACCCTAAAATTGAAATCAGATTTGAAAATCAGTGTGATTTATTTGAAATATAAACCTTTAACTACATGGCACAATTTTTTCATAATTTTATTTGCACTTTAATTTTTTGGCCCTCCAGGACCACTTTCCTTGGAATGCTCCTATAACGTAAAAGTCGTGCTA
Organism: Hylyphantes graminicola; assembly: GCA_023701765.1. Taxonomy (NCBI): domain Eukaryota; kingdom Metazoa; phylum Arthropoda; class Arachnida; order Araneae; family Linyphiidae; genus Hylyphantes; species Hylyphantes graminicola. Next base: position 50,140,269 of record CM043122.1, read on the forward strand.
TTATTAAAATTGCAAAATTCTAATGTATTATAAACATCTTTAAAGTTGAAGTTTTATTGTTTATCTTGCCAAAAATAACCTTACAAAAATTGCTTTAGTCAAGAAAGTTAGTTGACCCTCTCCAACTCCCGAAAATAAATAAATAAACGAAGCTATGACGTTGAACAGTTAGAGTCGAACGACGATTTTAACATTTCATTACTTCTAGCCACTTTTGCTATACGATACCCAACAACTCTTTTCTGGCAAAAAAAGGAATTTCAGAAATCCCCCAAAAGTGAATTTTCAAATATTGCTCTAATTTTCTCAACTGGAACGAAAATATTTTATGAGTGTTTTTCCTCGTAAACATTTCGACAAATTAAAGAAATGAGTTTAATCATTTTATTAAAGACACACATTTCGCCAGAAGTGAAGATGCATGCCCTTATTTCTCAAATAAATATTTCACGTTACATCTAATGATGCATTGTTAAGAGGAAAGTGAGGTATTAAGTAACTCTGAGTGCCGTCAAATATTAAGGAGGTTTTCTCGTCAAATATCATGTGAGATGACAAAAAATGATCGTCGAAACAAAATATACGAAATACGACTCAAGTGTATTTTTGAATCATCATATATAAGTTAATTTTCTAAGAGGGATAATTACTGACTAGTTAAAAATACTATATAATTAGAACCTAATAGTTTTTAAAAGTAAGTGGAAACTTTAAAAATAATTATTTTTATTCGCAAAAAATGTATTGTTAATGTGCCTAACTTTTCCAAGCCATGAATTAAAAAAACAAACAAACAAAAAAAAAATTGATGTGTTTGATATTTAAAATTTTTTTTAAAGAAAAACCGCAGGCGACAGATGATTATCAAAAGAAAATATAAAAAGTGAAATATAAAGTAACCAAAAGTTAAGTTTTTCATATTCTTCTCTTAACCCTTTAGCTCATACTGTTGAATTCGGCAACCAACACGTTAATCCACTTTGGCTTAAAAATAACAATTTCAATAAAGCTTCAACATTAGCAATTTTTTATTTATTGGAAGCTATATTGTTTCAGATTGAAAAGTTAACTATTTATTAAAAATTATCTTAATATGCTTAAAATATAAGGATACAATTTCTCTAAATGCAATACATCGTCCTCAATGCTAAGTCTATTAAGTAATGTATTAAATATTTAAATAATTAGGTTTAAATACAAAAAGATTGTTTTTAAATACATTATTATTTATTTCTGAACAGAAATGAACTCTTCGCCGCCTTTAAAAGATTTCACACGTCAAACACAACTCTTTAAATCTACAAATTCTGATTGGTTGGTTGCCATACATATTCAATTCTGTGTGCTTGGTCAGAGACACGCTTATAAACCTTCGTCAAGTACGACAGACACAAAACACACATACGTGGATCTAATTTTTAGAGACAGAAGCCAACTAGAGTATCCACATATTTGACTTGTCACCCCCAGAGGTATTGATTTGGTATGGGAACTTGGAGGACTTTGTGACCACGGCGGACTTAACGTGCACCAGTCACCATTAGCGTACACGGGGACTTCGGAAGGCAGTGGGGGCACGAATTCACAACCTTAGGAATGCCAGTCCAAGACCTTACCGACCAAGCTATCCCGTCCCACAAATTCTGAATTGCAAGGAATAAATACAAAATATACTTGTACTTTTTATTTCCCTAACTGTTTTTCAGGGGGCTGGGGAGCTCAGTCGGTTAAGTTGTTTGCCCTGCATGCGGAAGGTCTCAGGTTCGAGTCGGGGCATCACCAAAATAACTGCCGACCTATAAACGGCCCGTACAGACAAAATGTCCGACGAATAGTAACTCGTGTAGGTATACGTTAAATATGCTCTTAAGTCCCAACGCTGCCTATCATATGCCTATATGTAACCCTTAACGGTTGAGTTGAGTACTTACTCAGGTGTCACTTGACTGTTGTTCTAAATTACGACGCCAATCACCAATAGCCCTCTTGTAGCTGTAGTCCGACGATTTTGAATCTAACCAAACTGTTTTTCATATAAAATTGGTAAATTAAGAGGATGAATGAAACAGAAATTGTCTATTTTAAGATTGATCACATATTAAGAAGTATTCATGTTATAATCCTTGTGTATATTTGAATGAGAAACATCAATGTGATGGTAGTTGCAACGGACATGTACGTATGTTTACACTAACAAGATTTTCAAATTTCAAATGTAAGCATTCAGTTGAACGCATCGATAAGATATCGTGCAATGATTTTTCTACCTAAAGACAAGGCTGTCTTCAAGTCGTGTAAAAAAATCACGAAGCAAATGTGTCTTTTTACGGAGAAATCTCTATACATTTACTATTGACATGGTGGATCCACTATCGTCTTAGGATTGGCAAATGTTCTAGGAAGCGCTCTATTGGTTCTTTTCATGAAACAGGAGAATGCGAACTATTCGAAGTAGTACGAAGTAGACGAATTCGTCTAACTCCAACATTTTTACGAAGAGTTATCTCATTTATTTTCTCTCTCATTATTATAAATAAGTCTTGAAATGCAAATAATGTTGTGCATTCTCATTTTAAAAACGTATTGTATAATTCCTCATAGATAAAGTAATAAGTTCATCAAAATAATTAAATATATTTGTTATAATTCTAAAGTACTGCTACTTTCTTTGCAAAAATAATATTATATAAAAGTTATGAATGCTTAATTTCTCTAAAATGTATTAAGGGGGTTCACACACAGTATGTTGTATATCGGTAATGTTAAATTGGCCAATTTCAATGTACCTTTTCACAATAACTACTGATCAGATCATATTAAAAATTTCTGTGTGTATTATACCAACCTTATATATTAATCTGAGGTTAAAAGTTTTTTTTAAATAACTGTTAGATTTTTTTAAATAAAATAAGTTTTAAAGAACCCAAAAAATCATGAAATTTCTCACTTTTTTGCCCCATAAAATTTTTTTCACTTTAGTTTTATTAAAATTCATAACCTCAGATTAATCTATACTATGTATTACATCATATAAAGAAAAGTTTGCGAGAAAACATATCATAGTTTTTGAGAAAAGGTACATCGAAGTTCAAAAAATCAAGTTCTGAGAAAAACGCGTTTAAAGTTTTTATTGTTAACCCATTTCCTTACGAAACCATGACATTAAAATGGCTTTTAATGTCAAAAATAGTTTTCCAATAGTCTTGATACTTTGTGACATTATTAATAAGGTTGTAATAGTATTTTAAGCCAATAATTTTTGTTTTGATTTTTTAACCGATTTGAGGGTATTGAACCCCCTTAAGCAAATGTAAGAAGTACAATTATTTTTTTAAAAAAATGTTTCGTAATTAATTTTATCATTAGTACTTTTTATCCACATTATCACATTCATAATAACATTCAACACTTAATAAAAGAGACTTATTTTAAAATGAAATTATAAATTTAATGTGAATGAAAGTAACATCTGTTGAAAAATTGGACTACATGTATAACTAACACATGCATGAAGCTTAAGAAAGCATTAAGTAAGTGGGGCGTTTTTCTTTCAATCTTAATGCAATAAAATAATAAACTTTTGATTTGCATTAAAATTTGTTTATAAATTTTCATCAATGAGCTTTTTAAGCTTAAACATTTTCGTCCGATGTCTGAGCGCAAAAGTTTGCTTTTCTCTTAAAATAAAGCAATTATATTCTTAATTCATAAGTTACTTAAATAACTAATAAAATCAAATTTTATAAGCATTATATAAACACTTTATTGTTAGAGTATCTATGCAAAGCCTTACATTTCATCGAATACTCTTAAGAGAGAAAGAAAAAACTTACCTTTCATGTCTTTGAATCGAAGTTTCTTTGGCGCTTTCGAGCGTGCGCAAAAATCATTGGTGATCAGTCAAATTCTGCGAAAAAATGTTTAGCAATCATTCAGACTGCATAAAAAAATGGAACGATGATTTTTGTCACTGTTCCCATGCTCCTTTTTCAAGCCTCATTTTAGCGCAAACAAAGTAGCGAATAAAAGAATGCATAACAATTTCCCCGCGCAAACGCCAAGTCTCAGTCCACGCCAGGTGCAAAGTGGATTTTTTTCCCGGTTTCGGGAGCTGGTGCCGAAAACCAGGAAAATGAATGCATAAAACGGAGCCACCAGCTCCGGATTGGAGTCGTGAGGAGCAACAGCCGAAAACCTTCCTGTACCTTCGGTAAGGTTCTGGTATTCTGCAGCACGGCCCCTTCGGACTTCGATCAAGAGACGAGAACAGCGACATCTACCGGACGAACAGTGGGGGGGGGGGGGGTCTGCAATTATTTCGTTCGGTTTTGTGTATGAAGAGTTTTGAATAGGCAGTTGTAATGCACTGCTCAAAAATCCCTTCAAATTTAACGGTTTTAACTGGCAGCTGAGTTAACAGAATCTACGTAAAATGGGATGGTAACTTTTTGTATTTCATGCGGTAACTTCTAGTTGAAAAACGGTTTTGTTCCGTTAATTATTCGAACTGTAAAATATCTATAAAAAGGTTTTACGTTCGACGTTACTAAAAACCACAATCTTTAAGTTACAGCTGAAGCGTCCTACCAACTCAGGCACCAAATTTACTCTATAAATTGAAGAAAAAAGAAGCAATCTTGTTGACCTTTAACCAACATAAAAAGTTATGTATTTTTGAAGAAACGGTTTTAAGCTACGAACGAGTTTTATAAAATGGCTCAAAACCATTAAGTAAGCAAAAACCGTATTTAAAACCTAAAAAGTAATTTTTTTTAGGTGTGAAGTATGTGTGAGCAGAATTCTTTGAAAATAAGAATTTTAAATTTTTCAAACAAAGAATGGTAAACAGCAGTATACCTGCTTTAAAAAAAATCTGTGGGAGGCCATATAAATCCAGAATCTATGCGAAGTGTTTTTGAACTACTGTCAGATGAATAAAAAAGCCCCTGAAATGGTACACTGTAAAAAAAGCATAATATTTTACAGTTATTTTGGATTATTTTTACTGTAAATGCTTTGTACTGTAAATGCATTGCTTTACAGTCATGACGCTCAAATACAGTACTATGAACTGTAACATATTGCAGCACTTACAAACGAACAGAATTTTTGTTTTCGTTTATATATTTGTTTAAATATTTTTTTAGATATGGTACTTAATTGGCAATGTTTAATGAGGAAAAATATATTTCGGAACCTTTAATGTATTTTATTAGATATTATAGCAATAATCTTTAAGAACTATTTTCACGTGATGTGATACAAGATTGGACCACTTTACATTCTCACTGAAAGCGATGCGATTCTTCAAAACAGAATTACAGAAGGCCGCCACCCTCCATTTTAGAAAGATGACATTTTTGGATTGGAACTTCGAAAGCGTTTAAGTAAGTTTCTTTTCTTTCTATATTCTATTCTATCTTATTCATTATATTACATAGTATATATTAATTTATATATTGAAAGAATCCTGTATTCATATATGCTAGTCGCCTGCAATTAGTTTGGAAAGTATAAATTTAAACATAAAAAAAATAACTTTATTAAAGAAGAAAAGGTGGCAGATTAATTATATTTAGGGAGTGGTTCCTTGGTCCCCACCCTCCTTTGTTTTTGTGTGTAATTTAAAAGCAATTTATATTGTGTATGTATGCTTTTTTGTGTTTTAATAAAAAGATTTATATCATGCTGGAAAAAATTTATTTTATTTACATCTTTTGAAGACCATTGTATCTTTATAAAATGAAACAGACCTATTTTACTAGCTCGACAATTAAAAATAATAAGAATTCCAATACAGAAGTAAGTTTTATAATGTTTTGTGGAATTAAAAAATTTATAAGAATTTTTCTATTTTCCCTACTTATGGTAATCATTAAATATTTTTTCAGTAGCTTATTTTTAACATTTGCAATCCCAACATTATGGATTATAAAAATGTATTAACATTATTACTGTGAGGACATTAATGTTAATTACTCTTGTTTTATTCCTGGGTTCAAAATAGGAAATAGCCTGCAAATACTTGTTTCCCTGGTAGTAAAGGCAAACGTGTCATCAGGACTAATTGTAAGTAATACAATAAATACTAAAAACCATACTGTAAAAAATACAGTACTTGCAAATTAATAATACTGTAAATTTTAGTCAAACTATCTCGTTAGCATTAGGGGAGAGGAGAAAGGATTGGGACATTTTCACATAAATATTTTTTTTATTCATTATCCCCTGCTTATTCATAGATTCAAAGGGTTAAATAATAAACTTACATGTTTTCTATTATTTTTAAAAAATACACCCCATTTAAATGTTGAAAATTTTTATAACTGTTGAGAAATTCAAATTACAAGAATTTTGTCCCATTCCTCCCTCTTGGGTGGGAGGAGTGGGACACGAGTATGGGAGGGATGGGACGCATTTGAAAATTATAGAAAAATTATCGAATATCATAATGAGAAAGGTAACATCAAAAGAAAAGTAAGACTGCGCTCTACTGGTCCCACCAATCAATTGTGGCGGCAGCAATTTCATGATAATATCGTTTTTTCTATTATACTATACATAGTCATACCGTTGAGGAAAGTAAGAATTTCCGTTCGTATCCCTTCTCAAAAATTTTACATTGTAACAATCAGCATTGTCGATACTCTCCACCATTGCAATGTAGAAAACAATTGACCGTTTGATGACGAATTTGACAAACACAAAATCACATTTGCCTATGTTAGGATTGTCTTTTATCCAGTCAATTTCCATGTCATCACCTGAACTGTCATGTAAGGAAAATAATGACCCCTTCGCTATCACTGCATTCAATATTCATATCTTTGAACGGTAATTTTCTTTTGAATTTTTTTAAATTTTAGGCTTGCACATATATATTTTAGTTTGCACCTTTTTCCCCTAGTCTGGCAGCTTCTGCTTCTTCAATTTCCTTCTCATTGATATCTGTTAATATTCTTGTTTGTTCTTTTTTCCTTTACTTTTATTCAATGGATTCCTAGGTTCTGCTTTAGGAAATGGACGTATGGACACGAGGAAGGAAGAATGGACTGGAAGGAGGAGAAATGGACGTGTCCCATTCCTCCCTCTACATAATGCTTCTAAAAAATAACTTCTCACATAAACCATGCTGACTTTTGGCTTAAGTAAACTGCTGATAAGCATACATTGTATCTTTAAGAGTACTGTTACACTATATTATGTTTGTTTTAGAAATGACATGAGTAAAGAAGTAAAACTAAAAAAAGATTAAAACCTTTCTCTGGAGGTGTGAGAATAAACTTTTTCCAAATGTAAACTGAAAGTTGAATCTGGATAAACTAGAAATAGGTAACAACAAGAAGCTATACATATGCTATCTGGTGGTGAGACTGGAAATAAAATTAGGTCATTTATTTTGCTGAAATTTCAGCTGTCCCACCCCTCCCACCGTCCCAATCCTCCCTCCTCTCCCCTACTATGTAGTGTAAAATTGACAGTAGTCAAATTGAAGTATTATAAAATTTACAGTAAAACTATCTTGCTAACTTTACTACACTGTAAAAAATTTGGCCTGAATTTACTTGCAATTACTAAGTAACTTTACAGGTATCACACCATTTACTAGAAAATCACCTGTAACCAATATCTTATAGTAGGTTTACTAAACAAACTGCTGTAGTAATACTAAGTAAATTGATGTAACGCCTTACAGTGCCCCTGCCTATCTTTTCTAGAGATAATTATACTCATTTATTGAGTAGTTAAAAAATGACATGAAAGATCAAACTATGCTTTGTAGTATCTTCTTTGCACATTTTTAAGACTCCTATGACCCCTTAAAGGAGGCACGAGAGAGGAATGAAACTTCGGTTCTTCGTTATTCCATATTCCCCGACTATTCCAAAATACCCATCTCTTCTTTACTTGAGCGTATGATTTGCAAGTAAGTTGTGCAAAAAAATAATAACGTTCAAAAATTGAGGGGGAGCCTGTCAATTAAAAAAAATGCGATGTCTTAAGTACACAAAATTTACACTTTTTATGTAGTATGAATGTGAATTGTAAAACAAAGCTGTATCAGGTTATTTTGTAATTATAGTTCATTCTATCGTTGTTTTAAATGCAAATGCCTTTAAGAAATTACTGCTGAAAAACTTGCAAGTACTTCGAAATCTAACCCTCGGATAACTTAATTTTTTTTTAGAAAACGACTAATATAATTTGTATAAACGACTTATATCTCTATCAAAACCTGAAAAGTTAATTCGATATTGTCTTCTACCAAACCTTTCAGTGCTTAAAGTATAAAATAAATTGAGTAGTTACAGGAACCCAAACAACAAAACAATTTAAACGGACATCGTAAATAGGTATTAGAAATACGGCTTCAATCAAATTACATTACAAATGTCTCTCCAATGACGGAGATGGATAATCAACGAGCCTTATACCCCAAGAAGGTTCTTAGTTCTAACCTAGCATTACTAGAGACGTTATTTGCGCTGGATAAAAAAAACCTATCTAGAATCACTGGGGTGCCCGTACACTGTGGTATACGTACTCGTTAAATCTGTTTAGTCGAAAGTCCCGACGGTGTTAGCGTGCGATGTCGTTGAAGTTCAATTGGGTGCCCGCTCAGATGTTGGTCTCGTCACTTGACCAAGTTTCTATATTACGAGGCTTTATTACCTGTGTTAAAGCTCTTAAAGGAGACGAGAAATATATAGCCAGAAAAGATTCCATGAATACAATTACATAACAAATTTTAAATATTTGTTCAAATTATTTTAACACTAACACTTAATATGAAAATCTTTCAATACTCAACATTTAAAAAAAATAGAAAAAGCGGTCTAATACATGTTCCACTTCATACTTTTTAACTCGCAGATGGCCTATCATTTCGCGTTTGCAGTTGGCACTGTTATTTTCTTCCCCGCGTTGAAATGCAAAGCAAATATCGATCATCTGATCTTCCAGCCGATAACCACGCTCACTTATTGACTTGCGAGACACAACCAACAACAAATACACAATCATTGCAAAAGAACGGAACAGTTAAACAAGAGAAATAAACTTATCTTGTTTGGGGTTGGATATTCTTTATTTACGGCTTATTCAGGTTGCCCGACAAGTTTATTTATGAGTAGCAGTTGTCGAAGATATGAAGAACACATTCAAAAATGTTTCGAAAAGTAATTACATTTGAATATGTATTTTTAGATGAGTTAAAATAAAATGAAATTTATTCTGGTAATTCAGTTTTAACTTCCTTGTTGAGTGCAAATGACTTCAAAGGAATGATTAATACTTTAGGGGCAGCGTTCGAAACGGTCGCTAGTCGTAAAATGTGACGGGATCTTTCACTTTTGCAATCACAAAATAAATTCAGTTGAAGTTTTCACTAGTTTTTCAAAATCATTACTAAAATTTTATTTATTGTTATTTCCAAGAATCTCGCTCGATGTCAAATATCTATGCGTAAAACTCTTGGGATTTTATAAAATCGCGAAAATTCGGTGATTCTATAAGCACGCAAACTCAGGTGATCTTAAAATCGCGTAGTTGGGCTCTGTCGACTCCACAGATTGTGGCGAATTTTTGTTTGTGAAATTTTTGTATCAATATTTTTTTAAGAAAAGAGCCTAGGGGTTGTGCATTTGAAATTTCTTGATCGAATTTCGAACACAGTTTAGGAGAATAAGGTAGTAGTAATTGACCTTAAAAGCCTTAGGAGTATAAAGCGATCATTTGCAAAATGCTCTTGTTTAACCAGAATTAATTATTCTACGCAAATACTTATTTATAAATTGATAAAAATTAAGTTTATTCCTTAATTGCTGCAAAAGAATTCTTAGTACATATTTGGCGAAATTTTATTCTTAAAAATGCGCTTCATTTTTAGATATTTATTTAAGTATTATAACTTTTTCAAGGCATATATGATTTTTACCTGCAGTTTGACTGCTGCATCAGAAATAAAAAATATATATATATTAGTTAAGCAAAGAAGTTATCACAAAAACAAAATCAGTGTCAAAGGAGCAATATATACATATAAAGTAGCTTTTTGTATTCTGAAGTAGATAACTTCACAGAGTGTGAATAATAAAAACCCTGATGAGATCTCTAATGAAACGAAATAGTGTACGAACAAAGGAATGAAGCCAATGGCATCAGGTATGCAAATTTCACATTCGATGAACATTTTTGCAATCACAAAATTTATTTCAGAAAATCTATAGGACATTCCGCTTTAGCATTACAGTTGAAAGATTTCTGAAGTTAACCTTGAAGTTTTGAAAACAAAAAAAGTATCTTATTACTGGCATTGCAAGAAAAATTGAAAGAAAGTTCACATGTCAAGATAATGACTTTGGTGGTAGAACACACATAGGGGGATGGTGGCCTAACACCACGTATCCCTCTAAAAGCCGAGAAGGACTTAACTAACTATAATAAATTATTGAAGTATTTGTTTGAAAAGTTGATTCAAACCATGACAAAGTATTTCAATAATTGAACTAAGCAGAAAAAGGATTATTGATTGTATTTAATTTCCTAACCCCCTTCCCCAACACACAATTATTAAACAGCACACGATGTTTGGTACTTTGTGCAGAAGTAATCTAACATAGACTTACCGAACATCCGAATTGATTGAGGAGCTCATCTATTTCATCCAATACTGCGATTCGAAAAGCTCGATCTGCAGATGTGCGAGACAACTCATTTCGGATTCCCCAATCCTGAATGATGGCAACTCAATCCACCCATATTCACACACACCGGAATAATATTACTCAGCTGAGGTGTGGCGACTTGGAAAACATCGTTAGGCTAACTATTTTTGATTGCAATTAACTAATAGGAAATAAAAGAGAATGAAAGTATTTCGATAGGCGAAATGGAGATTTTGCGTTTCCGACACGTTTGGGAGGGTGCTGATACTGCTGATTTCAGAAAGTGGTTTTGAAACATGGATCTGCCTCATAGTACGGTAAAAATGAGTGCTTTTGGGGAAAAAAATCCATATCTCATCCAATATTATCCGAAGCGCCTATTAATTTTAAGGTGTGTTTCAGACATTATGCATAACATAATTATATATAATATATATATAATATATAATAATATATTTATATATATAATATATAGCTATATAATATATATATATATATATATTATATATATATATATATAGATATATATATATATATATATATATATAATATCTCTAGTGATATTATATATATATATATATATATTTATATAAATATATATATATATATATATATATTACTATTAGTATCAATATATATTTATATATATATTTATATATATATATATATATATATATATATATATATATATAGTAAGGTAGTATAAAAGTAACAGGGGATGGGGAAAATGATGGTGGGGTGAAAAGGGGGGTATGTTAAAAATAAACATTTTCCCACTATACAGTACAATTTTGACTTTTTTCTTTGAAATACTATTTTTAGATGATCTCTAATTATTTTAATTTGATTTTAAGAATTTGGCAACAACATTAATTCAGTTTCTTTTTCTTAAATTAATTTTTTTTCAGCTATTGGAATTCACTCGTAAAAACTTTGTTATCTTTATTTTATGAAAATTGCTGTGCTCTAAAGCATTGTGACAAGCAATAGCCCCATTCTTGAAGAGTAGTTCTGAAAAAATAGCTAAGAAAAATACAAATTTTTAAACTTTTAATAATTATTTTTAGACAGTGAGGTAAAGTGGTGGTATGTTTAGGCTTAGCTGTTACTGTAAGATATAACGGAGTTTTGAATGAACTTAAATTGGATTATATTGGAGGATATTAGTTAAAAACCATTTTAATGAAATTAAAATGTACAGTGTTATTAAAAACTCAAAATAATAATTAATAAGATTTTAAGGTTTAATAAGATTTTGTAAATTTAATTTAATACATTAAGTTTAACAATGTACATTTAAGAATATGCCCAGAAGACATGATACGTGTAATTTTTTAATTTGCGATTAATTTATTAAATGATACAAACTAGAATTTATCATGTAAAATACTTGACCGAATCAAAGCTGGAAAGCTATTAATCATTTCCAGAAATTGACAATGAAGATTATTTTGTAAAGTTCAGTTCAATCTATATAGTTTTACATGAGCCACAATTTAGTAGTAGAGGACCATACTCTTTTGATTAAATATTTTATTATTCTATTATTATTTTCATCTCTAACAGTTAGTTAGCTTTTCTAAATAAAAAGGTGAATAAGAATATAATGAATGATTTTGATTCAATTTGATCTGTATATTAAGGATTTTTGATTTCGTTACATTCTTAAATTTAAGATACCCCCATTTTCCCCTACACTGGGGGAAAATGAGGGTATGAAACAATGTTCTTTAAATTGCCAGATATTAAAGCATATAGTTGGAAAAATTAAAACTAACTACAGATATATTTGAACACTAAACAGCTCAAATGCATATTATATACAAAAATTTAGTTAAAAAAGTAGGTTTTTAATTTGATGATTTTGAAAATGCTTGATTTTACCCCCTTATCGCCCTCCCCCCATTCAAATTACTTTTGAATTTATGATCAAAAACTCATAACAATTATGTTTGTGCGTTTTCAATAAAAATTAGTTGTTTTCATCAAATTTATTTGAATCAATTATTATTTGATGGGATACGGTTTCAGACATTATCTTAAATATGCTTAGCAAAAATAAATGTTATTTTCTAATTTTTTTTTAATTTATGATAAAAAAAAAACTTCAAAAAAGTGTGCTTTTTAATAACTTGCAACGGCAGCCGAGTGAAGAGATTATCCAAACAATAAAGAACATGCGGAGGCTTTCTTCCTTATGCTCCATTCAAAATGAAACATCTATCTACTGGTACTAGTGATTCGTTTATTTTAACCCTTTCAGTCCCAATCACATTGTGGCATAATCATTTAAAAAAAAAAAATTCTGATCGTCCATAGCCCTTTATGATATCAGAAAGCATATCATTCGATTTTTCAAACTTTTTTCTATTAGAAAATATTTTTATTTAGATCCAATAGATGTCAGCCCTATTATTTTTTTAAAATTATGATCAGAACCATGATGATTCCTAATGGCATCAATGAAACTGAAAGGGTTAAAGTTCTATAAATCAGTTAAGCGTCTTGCGTATGTTTTAACTTTAAGTTATGAATTATATTAGTTATTTGCACTTTTAAAATGATATTATTTTGTTCAGTTAATGAAAATTTATCGTTTATACTATTTTATTTGAACATTGCACTGCGATTTTACAACTCATGTAGATAAAGGGATGTCTGTAAAAAAATCATTAATAGGTAGCATTATCGAAATTAAGAGGTAAATATAAAGATTTTAAGGCTGTATTGTAAAACTTGTTGATATATAGTTAGGGTAAAAAATCGCCAAAAATAACAGCTAAAAATCATTTGTACTTAGAAATAAAATAGTTTAAAGTCATTACAGACAAGGTGGCTACGTTATGGTCAGTGTCAGGGTTTTGAAAGTCACTTAAAAGGTAAAAAAACGGTACTGGGCTAAATTTTTAAGTATACAAATTGCATAAATGTAAAATATGTTATATCCACTGAAAAGTCCATTTTAATGTATCTTTTTCAACCAATGAATACTCATGCCGCACTATGCGGCTGTCTGAAACCACTCTACACCTCGAACAAAAAAAAAAGCTAAGGACATAAAATTTGGAAGACTGGTTCCTAGTATTTGGCATACATTATTATTATTCCACATTAGTATTATTATTATTCCACACTCACAACTTTAATCGTTACTGAAAAAAAATATTGTAATTAATCATTTATTTTAATATTAACCGTGGTTTATCTTAAGGATATATAATACCCACATGTGTAATTTTTGGATTTCAATGCACTTAATATTTACTTATCCTATATATAAAGATATACACTTACTATTGGATATTTAGCAGCCCCGTTGTAAAAAAATCTATACATTTGGTATTTTTACATCTATTTTTTTTCAGTGACTAAGATTAAAGTTCTTCAATAAAACAAGTAAAGAGCTTACCAAGTACAGATTACAATATGACATATTCGCAGCTCGTTGTGAAAGTCCTGAGAAAACATCATGATATTCGCAGTATGGTGGGCAACGTATTTTCAAACGAACTTTTTTGCATTAACATTCGAAAAATCAAAATATTTGAAATTTAAGAGAACATACATAGTGGTAATAATTTAATTAAAATTGTTACCACACAGTTAATAATAAGACAGTAAAATAAATGGAAGATCAGTTAACATGATGTATGAGAGTACTATAGTAGATGGATCTGTTTGTATGGGAAAAAGGATTTTGTGTTCTTCTAAAAAAAAAAAACAACGAATATATGAGTAATTTTAAACACACAATTAAGATACCACATTTTGAAATGTTCACAAGTTCAACAGGACAAACTTGTATTCAGTAGACTTTCTTTATTATATTACGATACATACGAATGTGAAAAATAGAAACTCTCAATATTGAAAAAGAATATCCCGAATCAATACCCGAAAAATCAATGCTGTTGACCAGAAAGAACATAATTTCCATCACAGGCATTTCAAAACAGAGAGCGATTTTCGATACTTGTCCCATAGAACCAGCTGAAGAACAATTCGAGGCCTTAAAATGCCATCGCTTCGAAATGTCAAGAAATATTGACGCTTCCAGTCGTTACTTCAAGATTAATATTTTTTGTTGTGTTTGATGGATTCGTCTAGTCGAGATACACTATCGGACAGCTAAAAACGTCGAAGGGATTTCGAGGCTTTTCGTTCGAGTGCCATGTGTCGGTTACGGGGCTTGTTAGACGACGTGGCGGGAAACCCTCATTCTACTTAAGTTAGTGAACACTTTTAGTTTAGTTATCTGAGTACGGGTTGAAGTTTTTGATTTGCTTTGCTGTCAGGGAATTGGGGGGGGGGGGAGATTTGCGACAGCACTGAAAGAACTGCAGTAAATAAGATTTTTTGTAAGAGTTGCGTTATATATGATTATGTATTCTAAGGAATGGAAATATGGAGTATTTTGTCTGAAAATATTGAGTTTGATCCATGCAGTTCGTTTTTAAAATTAATCCAGACTATGAGATCGAAATTTTGCATTATTATGGTGCCTAGTTTGACATATCAGAAATTTATTGTGCACAAATATTAAACTAAATGTTACTTTTGGCATTTTTTGTTGTATTTAAACATTTTTTTAAGATGTTCTAAGTGATATTTCCCATTAAAAAAGAATGCATTTGAAACCAATGTCAAAGGGGTTAAGACTAAAAAGTCTGTTTAAAAGAGTTTGGCTGAAAATAAAAATGTAATGCGGGCATTTACTTAATGAAGATTATTACCTAACTGATCGATATATGGATGATTTTCTCAAACTGCTAGATTTTGTCACATTTTCTGTCCCGTTTTGTAGTTGCTGTTTTCTTACTCCTTCATTTAAGGGAATGGTGTAACTATATCATCCGAAGCTTTGGGGTTTTATAATTATAATGTAAAATAAGTTTCTATTTGGCTAGTTGTTTTTATTGTTACTGTTCCCGTTATTTTAGAGCAAGCAGCGGTAGCTCAGTCGTGTGAGGCGTCGTGCTCGCATGGATGGGTTGTGGGTTCTGTCCTCGGCGGCGCTCGCAATTCTGATGGTCGCTGGATCGGCGCTTGTACTCGGCTAAAGACCGCCGTGTTGACTAATGGTGGCTGGGGTACATTAAATATGTCGTGGTCACAAAGTCCTCTATGTTCTCATACCAAGTTAATACCTCTGGGGGTGCCAGATCAGGGGGTTATCGGCTTTTGATCTGGATAAAAATTCCGATATGTGAGTGAGAATGGATGAGTGAAAGGGGCCTTCCTGTAAAACGGATGTGTCATGCTGACGGGCAAAGGTCGGACTTCCTCCCTTGTGGCGCTCAATAAAAACAGAAGCCGCCCTCTTCGCTTTAACGCATTCGCTCCCACCATATCGTCGATAGAGGCTTCATCGATAGAGGCTGATAAAGTAGAAGAACATCCTGTTTTTTTAAACCTGTCGGTTACAATGGATATGAACTAACGATTCTTCATTTTCGAACAAGCACAAATCTTAGTTCGAGGTCGTAAAATTGCAAGGTTAGGTTGAATTAACGTCGCTATCTAAAGCTGCGCGACAGCAAGTCGTAAAAATACAAGGAAATGTTCCTGGCCTTTTCCAACCGGATAACTCATCATATCACTAATTATTGAATTGAAAGCCAATTACCAGATATGCTTCAGTGATTAACTTTTCGACTATGAAATCATCATTAAAATTTCATAATTCATATTTTTTGGGTCGCTTTTGTTTGAAAAAAATAAAGCAGATTATTTGCTATTTATATGTAGCTAGATTGTTGAATAACAAACTAAAACACACTACGAAATCCAGTATGTCTGGTGTCTGGTCGCCCTACACTTGAGACGAAATATTTAATTTCCTCGTAACTTGTAATAGAATGCTCTCTTTCAAATCATCAAGTATTATTAAAAGCACAGCAGGATCGGTTGCAAAAGTTACAAACGAACTTTAACTCATAAGAACGGTTGGCGAAATGGTACTATGAATTTCATCAGAATGTGCTGTTATCAGTGAATCGGAACCACGCGACTACCTAAGGAGTCAGCGGCATCCAACGTGTTAAATCGGATAGTCCTCTACTCCGGGCTCTGTTACCGAGTGGCATTAGAAACAACAACAACAACATTATTTTATGAGTTGACAGTAATTACAGGCACGGGGATTACAAATCCATAGATAAAGGCATAATCACATGTAGTGTGGGGGGGAATGGTGGTATGGGGGAAAATGTGAGGGTATGTTAAAAATATACAATTTTCCACTATACATTAAAATTTGTTTAGACTTTTCTTTGAAGTATTATTTTTAGATGGTCTCTAATTATTTTTATTTGGTTTTTAGAATCCGGCAACACCATTAATTCGTTCAGATTCTTGTTCTTGAGCTAATTTTGTTTCAACTGTTGGAATTCACTAGTAAAAACTTTGTTATATTTATTTTATAAAACATGCTGTGCTCTTAAGCATTGTGACGTGCATAGCCGCATTCTCGAAGAGTATTTCTGCAAAATTAGCTAGGAAAAATTCGAATTTTTTAAAAAAAATTTATAATTATTTTTAGGTAGTGGGGTAACGTGATGGAATGGTTAGGCTTAGTTATTAATGCAAGATGTAATGGAGTTTTGGTCGTGAAATGAACTTAAATTGGATTATAGTGGAGGATATTTTTAAAACTCATTTTAATGTTATTGAAATACACCTTGTTATTAAAAATCTTATTTAATAAGAATTTTTAAATTTTAACTTATTATATGAAGTTCATCAATGCACCGTTAAGAATATGCCTAGAAGGATCTGTCATGTGCAATGTTTTTATTTGCCATTAGTTAGTCGCAAATTAATTTACTAAATGACACAAACCATCATAAGTTTCAAAAGATAAAGTAATTTTTACAAGCTCTAAGAGAAAATTTTCTGCCACAAAAACTATCATTTACTTTAAGAATAGATATTTCACTTGAAGTTGCGCCTTTTAACCCTCTAATGCATGAATTTTTTGTTTCGTCCCGAAAAAATATATTTGTATCTCTTATGCTCATACATTACGGGAAAAATACGGAAAAAAATTAAATGCATCAGAATTTAAAACATGAGTCATTCCACGTCAAATCGACCAGCCCAAAATCTTCATGTCACAGAATTCAATCTTGATTTTATTCCAAGTACTAGAGACAAATTTATTAGACACGTATTTTTTATTTTTTCAAAATTTTAAGAATTAAGAAAGTTATGATTTTTTAAAACCGAAAAGTTAAGCCTACTTTTTCTCATTTAGCATTGCGGTCTATGGGAAATTTAGTATTTTCGAACGAGTATAACTAAAAAGGGTAACCTGGGAACAACTAACGAATTTTTGTATGGAATACTATTACTATTGGTAACATTTTGGTAAAGTGCGCTGTTGTTCCCAAAACTCCTTCTACCAAAATTATTTTTTTAAAAGTCAGAGGAGAATAACATTAGTTCCAATGGAGAAATGGGTACAATAGGTTTGTGTTTATGAAAGAATATGTGCAAGTGTGTTAAAATACCATACCGCGTTGAAATACCATAGCAAATATTTTTAAACACTTTGTATTATTGAAAAATGTAAATCCCTTGTACCTTTGAAATTTCAATTAATATTTATATTAAATAAAAAAAATATTATGAATATAAGTTAAAATTTGAAAGGAGGAAATTACTTAACTTAAGTTTTCACTTAAGGACTTAAATTTTTCGATAACACGAAGTATTTAAAAAAATGTTTGCTATCATATGAGAAATTTTAATATTAATACTTCATTTAAAAAAATATAGTTGCTTGCACATATTCTTTCATAAACACAAACCTATTGTACAAATTTCTCCATTGGAACTAATGTTATTCTCCTCTGACTTTAAAAAAAAATAATTTTGGTAGAAGGAGTTTTGGGAACAACAGTGCACTTTACCAAAATGTTACCATTAGTATTAGTATTCCATACAAAAATTTGTTAGTTGTTCCCAGGTTACCCTTTTTAGTTATACTCGTTCGAAAATACTAAATTTCCCATAGATCGCAATGCTAAATGAGAAAAAGTTAGGCTTAACTTTTCGGTTTCAAAAAATCATAACTTTCTTAATTCTTAAAATTTTGAAAAAACAAAAAATACCTGTCTAATAAATTTGTCTCTAAGACTTGGAA
The DNA here is from genome assembly GCA_023701765.1 of Hylyphantes graminicola. Taxonomy (NCBI): domain Eukaryota; kingdom Metazoa; phylum Arthropoda; class Arachnida; order Araneae; family Linyphiidae; genus Hylyphantes; species Hylyphantes graminicola. The sequence goes on from CM043122.1 coordinate 50,159,082, forward strand.
TAAAATCAAGATTGAATTCTGTGACCTGAAGATTTTGGGCTGGTCGATTTGACGTGGAATGACTCACATTCATTTTTTAAAATTGTTACCAAACGGCAACACCATGCATTAAGCGCTGAATAAATGCTTATAGTTCGGAGAACTAATATTTATTTTTATTCAAATTATTACCTTTTTTACTTAAGCTAATGAACTTTTTTTTTATATTTACAATAAATATACTTAAAAATAAAGCTTATTGATAATTTTATTATTATATAAGAAGGTTGCAAAGGCTCACAGACACATAGTTTTAGGTATAAAATCTTTAATGAAAACGTGTATAACAAACAAGAAAGAGTATTAATATTTCGTACAATTAGATTTTTTTAAACAAGAAAAATTAGTAATGAAAATAATTATGAATCGTAGTTACTTTTGAAACAAAATTAATGTACAAATAGTAGGCAATAGCAGGTTTAGTACAAATAGTAGGTATTTAGGAATAAAAATATACAAAAAATCATTTTTAAACATAATTTTTTTAAATGGCAGAATGGTACGACTTAAAACAGTTATTTTTACTCTTAAAACGAAGTGGTACCAAACGTTTTATACATTGAACTCTTGTGAATCCTTTACAGAGATACACACACATAAGCCAGCAAAAGTTGTGCTTAATGCATGATGTTACCAAACGGTAACACATGCAAAAACCAACTACAAACTACCAATTTTGAAAATAATGATTAGAAAACTACTAAATATGGTTTAAAATAACCTCTTGAACTATAATATTTTTTTCAAAGCAATTTATTTGTATTTAGTACTAATATTATTACTTTGAATACTGCCAAACACGTAAATGCACTGCACAACAGTTAGAAACTTCACTTTTTAATTTTGAATACACTTTTACTACTGTCATTTATGAGAGTTATTATTAAGGTAGGCGAATACCCAAAATTCTAAAATTTTTACTATTGGCTTAATCTTTTCCAAATTTGGCATAGTGATTTCAAATATAATAAACAATGCTTTTGGGCAAATTTTTTATTTAAATATAATTGATTTATTTTAAACGGTGTTTTTCAACTAAAATAAGGGGTTTGCGCCAACACTTCTAGCATAAAAAGTTTTACATTAAATTTACCTGAAATTTTTTACAGATGCTATTTCAATATATATCTGTGCCATGAACCTCTAACATCTCATGTAAATATAGCAGTTTCTTTTAAAAAAATGTCGCAAGTGTAAGTTAATCGAAAAAAAATCCTTTTTTTGGGGTCAATTTATAACATTTTTCTTAATAACTTCTTTTCTTGTAATTTGTATGTAACTCTAGAGGGTCATTGCAGCCCCCCCCCCACCCCCACACCCCCCCCCCCCTACCTACCCCCCCCCACCCCCCCGACCCTCCCACACTCCCCCCTTGCATCATTCAAAACGAAGAATTTTAACACATAATTGATGTTTTATAGGAAAGAAAATTCAATGTGGTAGGCTTGTTAGCGTAAACCCTCTTTTTTTAGTAGATATAAACACCGTTTAAAATAAATAAATTATAAGTTTAAAAATAATAAAAAAATGCCTAAATAGTTAAATATATTCATTATATTTGAAATCACCTATACCAAATTTTGGAAAGGATTAAAGTAATAGTAAAATAAATTTTAGAATTTGGTGAGAATTTTGGGTATTCGCCCTATCTTAACTAAAAACTTCAAAATGGAATGTAATAGATGAAAAAAACAAACAAATTATGTCGAGAGGAGAGGTCTTATTTTAGTAGAATAAAGTGGATTATAGTAACTTGTTACCAAACGGAAACAGTATGCATTAGAGGGTTAAAATATTGAAGAACTTTCTATTATCTTTTATAGACAAGGGGGGGGGGGGGGGGGGTTGGGGGGGACCCATAAAAAAAAATTCAGGCATGAATAAAACGATAGAAATAATAAATATTATGAATTAAATTGAGAGTTCTTTGATTATAAAATTAAAATAGGCAGTCATATGGAGGGTTCAGAATACAAGGTGTACCCATAAGTCCACACTTGTATATCATTTTCGAGTTAGCAGATCTGCATTGCATGAACATATCTATGCAGAATATTTCAGAGCAATAATGAATTAATTCCTATTCAAGCATTATATGCGCTGCCAACAGCAATTTAAAAAAATGCTTTTCAATAACGTTTGTAGCCATTAATGCTACTACCAGACACTACACTACTAGCCATAACGGCTTTAACTTTGATTGCCTACAAGCACAAAGAAGCATTTTATGGACTCTGATCTCACTTGTATTCTGAGCATTATAGCTGCTACAACCCATATATTCTATTATAATACAAATGAATTTTAGCTTTAACATTTATGACACAGTAAATTTTGTTGTGAAGTTGAGAAATGTATGAATTGAGGACATGGTGATAGTACAGTTTCATTTCATAACATTGAATGCCGCATTTTCAATACCAATAAGATGTGATAATAATTTTCAACATTTTTTATTCTCTGTAAGAGAGGAATATTTATAAATAAGAAAAATCATTTAATAATCAAAATAAATATTTTCAGTGGACGATATTAATCAAGTATGCTAAATCTAAATACATTTTGAGAAATAAGCTTCCAGGTGTAAACCTCTTTTGTATTTCAATTTTCTGTTGTTTTCCCATCCGAAAAATGTAGAAAAAATTCTACACTCTTCAAAGTCCGCCCCCCCCCCGAAAGTATCTCGCAGCCAAAATGGGAGACAAATTACATTTATTTTTATTCAAACTAAAAGAAAGAGGTGAAATGAAAACGTCAAAAACCTCTTCTTTGCCTTTTAAAAAAAGTACTTATTTTCTTAAGAGTCATTCGCGAGGTATTCATGTTTTGTTGCAGTTAAAGGGGCGGAGAAGTTTGGGACGTAAAAAAAAAAAGATGGCAAATAAATCCCACTATAAAAAAAGACATTTGAACTCTTGCATGAAAACCAGAGTGTTTATTGAAACATCAGTGAATTTAAACTAACTAGTCATTTAAATCTGTCATCGTTTTTAAATAGTTTATAGCAAAATCACGTTCGAAACGGCGATGGATATTCCGATACCTTCGATTCGATTACTTCTTGATGAAAGAGCAACAAAACGAAATTGTTCTTCATATAAACATTGAGTATTTATTAAATTAGATCACGTTTTTTTCATCACTTCAACGAGTCAGCTCTTGGATGAGGAAAGAATTAGTTATATACCCCTTTTTTTGTTAGGGGGGGGGGTAACTTTATAAACTATGTCAGTCTTATGTTTATTTATAGGATAATACTTCAGTCGCTATAATTGTAGGCTGGTCTACTGGATACCCAATTTGAGACAAATTTATATTATAAAAAAA
>CM043122.1:50162947-50244781 GCA_023701765.1 Hylyphantes graminicola
TAATGCATGATGTTACCAAACGGTAACACATGCAAAAACCAACTACAAACTACCAATTTTGAAAATAATGATTAGAAAACTACTAAATATGGTTTAAAATAACCTCTTGAACTATAATATTTTTTTCAAAGCAATTTATTTGTATTTAGTACTAATATTATTACTTTGAATACTGCCAAACACGTAAATGCACTGCACAACAGTTAGAAACTTCACTTTTTAATTTTGAATACACTTTTACTACTGTCATTTATGAGAGTTATTATTAAGGTAGGCGAATACCCAAAATTCTAAAATTTTTACTATTGGCTTAATCTTTTCCAAATTTGGCATAGTGATTTCAAATATAATAAACAATGCTTTTTGGGCAAATTTTTTTATTTAAATATAATTGATTTATTTTAAACGGTGTTTTTCAACTAAAATAAGGGGTTTGCGCCAACACTTCTAGCATAAAAAGTTTTACATTAATTTACCTGAAATTTTTTACAGATGCTATTTCAATATATATCTGTGCCATGAACCTCTAACATCTCATGTAAATATAGCAGTTTCTTTTAAAAAAATGTCCAAGTGTAAGTTAATCGAAAAAAAATCCTTTTTTTGGGGTCAATTTATAACATTTTTCTTAATAACTTCTTTTCTTGTAATTTGTATGTAACTCTAGAGGGTCATTGCAGGCATCAGTTCAAAACGAAGAATTTAACACATAATTGATGTTTATAGGATGAAAATTCAATGTGGTAGGCTTGTTAGCGTAAACCTCTTTTTTTAGTAGAAAAACACCGTTTAAAATAAATAAATTATATTTAAATAATAAAAAAATGCCTAAATAGTATTATTCATTATATTTGAAATCACTATACCAAATTTGGAAAGGATTAAAGTAATAGTAAAAATTTTAGAATTTGGGAGAATTTTGGGTATTCGCCTATCTTAACTAAAACTTCAAAATGGAATGTAATAGATGAAAAAAACACAAATTTGTCGAGAGGGAGGTCTTATTTTAGTAGAATAAAGTGGATTATGTAACTTGTTACCAAACGGAAACAGTATGCATTAGAGGGTTAAATATTGAGAACTTTCTATTATCTTTTATAGACACCATAAAAAAAATTCAGGCATGAATAAAACGATAGAAATAATAAATTTATGAATTATTGAGAGTTCTTTATTATAAAATTAAAATAGGCAGTCATATGGAGGGTTCAGAATACAAGTGTACCAAGTCCACCTTTTATCATTTTCGAGTTAGCAGCTGCATTGCATGAACTATCTATGCAGAATATTTCAGAGCAATAATGAATTAATTCCTAGTTCAGATAATATGCGCTGCCAACAGCAATTTAAAAAATGCTTTCAATAACGTTTGTAGCCATTAATGCTACTGCCAAACGGCTTTAACTTTGATTGCCTAAAGCACAAAGAAGCATTTTATGGACTTGATTCACTTGTATTCTGAGCATTCCATATATTCTATTATAATACAAATGAATTTAGCTTTACATTTATGACACAGTAAATTTGTTGTGAAGTTGAGAAATGTATATTGAGGACATGGGATAGTACGTTTCATTTCATAACATTGAATGCGCATTTTCAATACAATAAGATGTGATAATAATTTTCATATTTTTATTCTCTGTAAGTATTTTAAATAAGAAAAATCATTTAATAATCAAAATAAATATTTTCATGGACGATATTAATCAAGTATGCTAAATCTAACATTTTGAGAAAAGCTTCCAGGTGTAACTCTTTTGTATTTCAATTTCTGTTGTTTTCCCATCCGAAAAATGTAGAAAAAATTCTACATCTTCAAAGCCCGAAAGTATCTCCAGCCAAAATGGGAGACAAATTACATATTTTTATTCAAACTAAAAGAAAGAGGTGAAATGAAACGTCAAAAACCTCTTCTTTGCCTTAAAAGTACTTATTTTCTTAAGAGTCATTCGCGAGGTATCATGTTTTGTTGCAGTTAAAGGGGCGAGAAGTTTGGGACGTAAAAAAAAAGGAAATAACCCACTATAAAAAAAAGACATTTGAACTCTTGCAGAAAACAATGTTTATTGAAACTGTGAATTTAAACTACTGTCCGTTTTTAAATAGTTATGCAAAATCACGTTCAAGGCGATGGATATTCCGATACCTTCGATTCGATACTTCTTGATGAAAGAGCAAACGAAATTGTTCTTATAAACATGAGGTATTTTATTAAATTAGAACACGTTTTTTTCATCACTTCAACGAGTCAGCTCTGGATTGAGGAAAGAATTAGTTATATCCCCTTTTTTTTTAGGGGGGGGGGTAACTTTAACTATGTCAGATTATGTTTATTTATAGGAAATTTCAGTCGCTATATGTAGGCTGGTCTACTGGATACCATTTGAGACAAATTTATATTTAAAAAAAACACCTGAATAACTAACTCTTTCTTTATTCATAATAGTTTGGTTTGAATAATCGTCGCACTAGAGCTACACAAGGGCTATTGCCGACGGGCGTCATAATTTAGAACCATAGTCAAGTGACGAGCTGACACCTGCGGAAGCACCCAGCGCGACCATTAAGGCCGAAATCGAAAGCAGCGTTGGGTCTTTGAGCCATATTTAACGTGCACTACCTCAACATGTGGTATAATTCATAGGAATTTTTTTGGTTAGACGGGCCGTTTATAGGTCGTCAGTTATTTTGGAGATGCACAAACCTGAACCTGGGACCTACAGTATTCATAATACAGGGTGGTTATAAAATAACGCTCGCTATTCGGAGTGGTCTGTAGCTTGAATGAATAATTCAAATGCATCAAAAATTGAGACACTTACAAGTCAAGAAGGGCGTCAAAGAATGAAATCATAAAAAAAGATAGAAGCCTAAAATATAATCATAAAAAAAAGAATAATCATTAAAAACAAACTCGTCTCTTGACCAGGGTTCTAAATTACGAGGCGTTGTCAATTATGGCCAATTACGGCCAACACAGCTAATTTCGCCCCGTAATTTAGAACCCTGGTCAAGAGACGAGTTTCTTTTTTTCGAAAAAGAATGGAATCATAAAAAAGAAACTTGTCTCTTGACCAAGGTTCTAAATTACGAGGCGTAGCCAATTATGGCGAATTACGGCCAACACATCCAATTACGCTTCGTAATTTAGAACCCTGGTCAAGAGACGAGTTTGTTTTTTAGGATTCCATTCTTTTCCCCCCTTCTTGATTAGTAAGCGTCTCAAAGTTGTTGTTTTTTTGCATTTGGATTAGTCATTAAAGCTGCAGATCACTCCAAATAGCGAGCGTTATTTTATAACCACCCTGTAGATAACATATAAAATTTAAAACACCTGATTTTCAACAACGTCAATGAGAACTAAACACCTTCGCTGTGAATGATGCCTTATCAATGTCACGTTGGAGCAGCAGAGCACCAATTGAAGCACCGATCAAAGGAAAACATGGAACTGGAAGGTCACCTGGAACTAGCCAATTTCTGTGACATATTATGGAACATACAAATCTTAAAACAGAGTACGTATAAAATGAAATTTTGATACTAACAGAATGACATATATGAGTGTGTTGCTGGGGGAAAAAACGCCCTACTCCTTGTAACTCTACTGCTATTGTGATCAGGGGATTTTGCGAAAGGTGTCAGGAAAAAGGGTAAGGATTTGATTATCGTTAATAAAAATTGTATGAGAGGTGGTTTACACATTAAAATTGGCATCAACTTTGAATATTCCAAAAGCAACACAAACTTTATTATATAAATATGTTCACCTTCAAAATACCCAAGGTATAAAAAATAATTATTTGTTTTGAATTATTTTCTAGGGTATTAAAGCTTTAATTTTGACGCGTTAAGGGGGAAATCCTCTAATTGAAAAAGTAATATTTGGATTGTGTCTTTCGAAAACGACTAAGCTTACAAATGGGTTAACATATTCTCGTCAGCGGATGCTAGAATTAATCCTTCTTCACAAAAACTGTGATTTTTATATGCTTTTTCTTAAACATTTTCGGATTTTAAAATTCAGGAATAAAAAAGTTTAGAGAAAGAAAGGTTTTAATTCTAAATTATATCACATACACGATCGTTTATTAAGAACAGATTTTCAAATGCGACTAGTTACAATCAGATTGACAAACATGATTATTTACAAGGCTCAGATTTAAGAATATGATTATTAGCACGATACGTATGAATATTGTTACACGGGTATCTACATGAATATGATTATTTACAGATAGCTCCGTTAGTCAGTTTTCGCAGATAAAGATATTATAAAAAATTCAAAAATTTAAATTTATTTTTACACTTAAATTTCTATCTTACATTTTATGCAAATTTTTGTTTCATTTATATTGTGACAAAAAATTTAGTTTAAAATTCGGCGTACTCGGTAATATAAATCACGTATTATAAAATGAGAGTTACGACCTTAACGCGATAATTAAGGAAAGCAAAAAAAAAAATACTTAGAATGATTTGACCATGTTTTTTAATCTAGGCAGTGGGCACTCTTCATTTCATATAATCAATGTTGTCAACAATGGAATATACTAAAAAAACTAATTCCAATACTATATATATATTTATTTAATTATTATAATTAAATAAAATTATAAATAATATTTAATTTAATTTTGAAGTATATTTTAAATTGTATTGGAAACAACAACATACACTCCAAAGCATAATAATTTATAGTATGTAATTTTTTTCACATACAAAATACATTGTATGCACTTGAAATAAGAAAAGATTCTTAGTTATTTGACAGACATCAATAATTTGAATAAACGCTCACCAATAAACTATTTTTCAACCACCTACCAATAATGCAAGTTATGATTAAATTTATCAAGTTATTTTTTAAACGGCCCTTAAAACTCGGTTTTCTTTTACAATAAGTCAGCAAATAATTATTGTTGAATTAAAAAATTTGAAATTTTGGTTTTATTTGATCTACTTTTCATCTATTTATGTAAAAAAACCTTGGGGTTGCTTCTCATGTGTTTTTTTTAATTCGTGCACAGTCGATATCGAAAAAAAGTATTAAAAAATTGTAAAAAAAAGTTAATGAGAAAACTCGGTGAGTTGTGTTTTATTTGTTGAGATTAAGAAGTAGTAAATAAAAAAAATCTTTTATAAAACATTTTAGTTATGGATGCATGAATAAAAGTTTGTGCAACTATTTTAACGTTATGGACGTTTAACTTTAAATGCATGTACCTCTACAAATGAATGCAAATTAGGTTTTTTTTATATCTGGGGTTGTTTCAAGGTGATAATAAACACTTTTTATAATTAAAAAAATTGTATGTTGCCATTGGATTTTTCAAAGTTGGTACACATTTTAATATGTAGACGACCCCTTTACAATATTTTGTTGCACAAGCGAATTCTTACGCTTTTTTCCTGAAAAGTGGCACCTTTCATTAAATCCACTAATCAAAAGCAGCTGAGTAATGAGGGCTGAAGCAGATTTTTTTCTCCAGCTGTACGTGAAAAAGTTTTTTTTTTTAAAACCAGTAATCTATAATAAAAGAAAGAGTCTGTCTGTGTGTCTGTATGTCTGTGGATCAAGAAAGACCTACTTACACTACCCTCAGAAATTCGAAAGTTTTAACAAAGGTTCTCTTCAATACCAACATGTGCACCTGAGGCTTACTTTTTTCATATTTGTTTTAATTTTAAAGAAAATTTTAATTTTCTGAAAAAAGTACACCATGTTCGCTCAAATTCGATAACTTTTTTCTTTTTCCAGTTGCCATCGGCTGAAAAAATTAAAATAAACTTTTACGAAAATATTTAAAATTAAAATAATATTATTTGTGTATTTGACAATTTCTTCATTGATGGTTCTATTGACTGTATGTATGAGTATTATTTAAGCAATAAATGCATAGTTAAGAGCCAGTTTTTTTTAAGAATCAGGCAGGCTTGGATAGTTGACACTTTTAATTTTGCTGAAAATTACAGAATATGCTCTTTATGGGAAAACTATTAAACAAGTATGTTTTTGTTTTTGCTGAAAAAAAATTATTAAAGTTTTAAGGGTTCAAATTTGAAGATCGTCCGTTTTGTGAAGAAAAACGAACCATGTGACTTGTGACTCTCTTGGTGGGGGAGCAAGATCGCCAAGCACTGCGACTTTAAGTCTACTGTACTAAGCCCCAGAAATGACACAAGCACAAGATACACACAAAGAAAGAGACGACACAAACACATAGACAAATAACAACATTTATTGACAGTCACAAACATCCATGCCAGACCGGGATTCGAACCCGACCCCAGCAGCTCCAAAGGCTAGAATCCTAACGAGTGTGCCACCGGGGCGGCTAAAACGAACCAATTTCCATATGGCAATACTTTTTGTGTCAAGAGTTAAAAATTGCAGTGACAATTTTTTTGTGTTTTACTTGTTCCATAGTACATGGTAGGACATAAAAACTTATTTTTGACATTTCTCACGAAGGTCCAAGGCCATTCAAAGTTATACAAAAAAAATAATTCTGAACTTTTGGCCTTTAATATTATCTTGTGCCAACAGTGAACCAAAAGTGTATAAAATCTAATGAATACATACCAAAGAGAAGCACCCATAAATAGCAAGTGATAGCCGGTGGCACTTTTGGTTACTGAAATATTTGACCTTAAACTTGCCGAAAATACAAAATTGCACGACTTTCGAGGTCATTTATTCCTTGTGCCAACATTGGAAATGTAGGAAAATTAGCAGGAAAAACTGGTTACTTTTGGCACAAGCAGTTAAGGAGCTCCAAACTTTATAGCGAACACAACATTTTGCGTTTTTTTTTTTCAAGGTTTAAAGACTCAATAAATAAAATTGGAGCAAATACACATCGGTTTGTGAATTGATTTTGTTTCTGCAATACATACGGATTATTTTCCTGCTATTTTATACATTTCCAATGTTGGCGCAAGGAATAAATGACCTCGAAAGTAGTGTAATTTTGTATTTTCGGCAAGTTTAAGGTCAAATATTTCTGTAACCAAAAGTGCCACCTGCCATCACTTGCTATTTTTGGGTACTTCTGCTTGATATGTATTCATTAGATCATATACACTTTTGGTTCACTGTTGGCACAAGAATATATTAAAAGCCAAATGTTCAGAAAAAAAAAACATTTTTTGTATAACTTTGAATGGCCTTGGAAATTTGTGCCAAATGTCAAAAAGTTTTTATGTCTTTGCAGGTACTATGAATCAAGCAGAACACGAAAAAATTTTCACTGCAATTTTTAACTCTTGACACAAAAAGTATTGCCATATGGAAGTTGGTTCGTTTTTCTTTACGGACGATCTTCAACTTTGAACCCCCAAAAATTGATTTTTTTTTTTTTTAGCAAAAACAAAAATATACATGTCTAATAGTTTTCCATAAAGATCATATTCTGTAATTTTCAGCAAAATTAAAAATGCCAACTATCCAAGCCTGCCTGTTTTGCCCAGTTTTAAACAAAACTGGCTTTTTAGCTATTACTGAACTATGACTGTTTTTTAAACTCATAGCACTAGAGCTGCATATTAGGGTTTTATGTCTTCATTTTTTGCCAAATACTTTGCCAAGCTAGAATAATTATTACAAAAAGAGCCAAATGTGCAAAAAATATTTTTAAAAAATATAATTTCTAAACAGGCTGGTTGTGCGAAGGTCATCGCACTAGAGCTGATTGGGTGTGTTTGAATCTGTATCTTTTCCCCTCGCAAAATAAGCAAAAACGCGCCAAATGAGCTAAAAAAGGATTTTGTACGGGAAATAACGATGTCATTTATCCGTGAATTTTTTAGCATATTTATAATTTTGAATTTTAATTTAATATAAGTAACGGGATTCTATTCTTGAGCGGGTATTTATTTGCTGAATCGAAATTCAATATTTAAAAAAAAAATAGCTGGTATTAAAATAAATAAGGTGCAAAATACAGAAAAATGAAAATGAAAATTTTCAAAAATAACTAAATAGTATATAGTCTTTAAACAGATATGTTGTAAAAAGTTATTTGACATTAATTTCATGCCAAATTAGGCGGTCCTTGGATAAATGTTCCTTCACAGTTTTTTTATTGTTTGTCTGAGTGTATGGTTATTGGTGCATATTGGTACATATTTTTTTTAACTATTATGCGTACTCATTTCATCGGTAAGTGATCATGTGTAGTCTTGTGCTACGGTTTAACAGTGATCAACTTTTATTCCCCCTTTGAAGAATATGTCTTTTTAAATTACTAATTTTTAATTGCACGATAAACATTAAAAACTGTTTTCCAACTTATGCCGCAAAGTTGAATTTGGTTTACTTGATGCAGGTCAATCGTTTGTTGACACTTCCATCGCATATTGTGCCGTAAATCCGTTCGTAGCTTATTTCACAATTTCTTGGGTTCCAATGCTCTCTTCACTTCTGACTATAGTTTAAAGTGATATTTTTCCGATTTTTTTCACTGAACTGCTGCACATAGTGCTGCAGTTCATTAAAAAAGGCAACCTAATGGTGTCCACTCAGTTATGTGCCGTGTTCCATGAATTCCCTGTAGCTTCTGGGCAAGATTTATCGTGGAAGGTATCGGAAAGATTTATTCTCGAAGCGGAACAAGCGTGTTCGAAGCTCAGAGGCGTGTAAAATGGAATGTCGTTCGTAGAAGGTTCTTTTCGCGGAACTTTTGGAGAAATGCCATCTGCCAATAATTGTTTCTGTTTCAGTAAGTTTCGAGTCACTTTTGGGAAAACGAGTCTTGTTCCACGAACGCTCGACTCTAAAGTTTACTTATGTGTGTCCTTAAGCAGCAGACAAGATTTGTTCAAATCGTTGACATATAAATGGCTGGAAAAATTTTCGACTGGACAAATAGCTTACAGATAAAATTAGAAATAGCCCATTTATTCAATTGAATAATTCTAAGAAAGCTAAAGTTTTAAAAGTGGGGTGATTATATATTAAAGATTCGGAATTCCCATATTAAGTTTTTTAAATATTTTTACGGGTTTTTTTAAACGAATGTAAAATTTCAGAATTCAATTGACAAATTATTGTTTTGATTTCTCAAAATTCAAATTCATCATGAAAATCATCAATAATGGATTTATTTTTATCTTTATTATCTTTAAATATCAAGAGGAACATGTTTTCCACAAAAATATCTTATCTAATTATCTTTCCCCCAGATCATGTTCCTAGTAAATAATAAGAAAATCCAAATTAGTTATATCACTAGAAGTAGTTAAACATGTGGAATCGAACAACCCAAACAATAGCACGATAGCGCCACTAATTAGCTTTGAGTGCTCGCTCAGGTGTAAGGTCCTTAAATTAACTTGACCAGGATTCTAAACTGCGAGACGTTATTGTCTATGTTTAAGCTCCTCATATATGACGAAATCGACAGACGAAAAAGGTACAACCTACCAATTATGACATGAGTATGGCCCCTCGGTGGCAGAGAGGTGTAAGCGATGAGCCTCTCACCGAGAAGGTTCTTGGTTCTATCCTTGTCCTAGCCATACTGTAGATGTATTCGTGCTGGTGGAAAAAATCCTCTAAAAATCACCTGCGATATTGCTCGTTAAAACAGTGGAGTCCAAAGTCCCGATGGGACTAGAAATTGGCAGCCGGAAACGATGACATTACATGACATGAGTATTTTCTGAAATTATTCTAAGTTTTAAATCCCTCATGCATACCTTTATTCACACAATCTATAAAAATCATGGAATGAAAATATTAATTTACTTATCTTGGGAAGAGAGCTCAATCTAAAGTAAAACGGAATTTTCTACATATCTCTCAGATAAACCAATATAAACAGTAAATTTTGGTATTAGTAAAATTTTAAGATGTGTAGTAGCTAAATAACTTTTTTTTAAAAAAGTTCAAACATATTTTCGAAATTTATTATCACGTTCTTACTATAAAATAAATAGAGTTGATGGTGTTAAAATAAACTTGGTTTAAATTACAAAAGAATAAATTTAGCTTTTTAATATTTATTCAATATAGATACTTAAATAATGAAAAAAAACTGATGGTTAAAAATCTTGAGTGTTTAGAGGAAAATAGTTTTCTTTTTAATTAGTAACCTTTACTTTTTTGCTCAAATTTTAATTTTATATCAACAAAATTGTAAGAATCTTAAAGAAATTTATTTTATAAGAGTTATAACTTGTTTTTAATGTTAAAAATTATCTCCATACAAAAGGAAGGTAGTGGACAATTTTTTTAATTTTACTTTTGGAATGAACAAAGGAAAAGCTTTAGAATCATGTTAAATGCTTCTTTGAAATCATTCTGTTATCGTTCATTTTACAAGCTACAAATTGTTGAAACATAGATAATTAAGCATCTTAATATAAGTAGATGTGTCTATTTAAACGTATTAAAGAAACTTTTTATCAAATAACTCAACTAGATTGCTGAAAATTGTATTCGAGGTATAAAGTAGCTCTATATAATATAAAATTGTAATTGTCGGACACTTGAAAGCCACGTGACTTGCGCGGCTTCAGCCAATCAGAAACGCTGAAAGTAAGTTTGGCGGTGTGCGTGTTTTTGCCGGGGCAGCTTCAGGTTGCGTCCCGTGGCTTTTGTATCGTTGCTTGAGATCGTTGCTTGGCGCTAGAGCTACGTGATGCCCTGGAGCAGTCCCAAGGAAACTAGCTTATTTTTTAACTGTTGGCAAGGGTCTTGAGTTTCCGGCCATGCATCGCAAAGCAGCCGAGACCGATGCATCGTCCCTTTTTCAACTTGCGCACTCTCCCCGCCGGTCGGGACCTTTTAACTAAAATATATATATATATATATATATATATATATATATATATATATATATATATATATATATATATATATATATATATATATATATATATATATATATATATATATATATATATATATATATATATATATATATATATATATATATTGTGAATAAACCTTTAAAAATTTCAGCACAGCTATCATAACAATTACCCGAATTTTAAATGTTAAGGATAACATTCGTAGATACTTGAAAAATCAATACTTGAGTAAGAAAGAGATTTCGGATTACATTGTTTCAGCCGAAGGCTGCTTTGCGTAAGACTTTAAAGTTAAAATAAAAATGTGGAAGCATTTCAAATATTTAATTATACATGGGCTTCTAAGAACCCGCTAATTAGCAGATGAATTTATGTTTTTATTCTTACTAAATATATTTATAATGTTGATTAGGGTGACTATACATGTGTAGCATATATTATTTACAGAAAAAGACGTCTCGAAATTAATTAAACAAACAGCTTGTATTTTTACAAAACATTAGTAAGTTTTCTTGGGAAATCTGCAAATATGTTATGAAATTTAAAATAACGCTATTCAAAATTCAAATAAAATGTGTTTGTTTGTAAGAGATGTCAATAAAGTAAAATTACCTAAAACACAAAAAAAATAACAAAGAGTAGAATTACTATAACTGCATTTTTTTTATTGAAAGACCATAACTAATTTTTAAAAATGCAATTTAGTTTAAAGTTTTTTTGCAGCAAAAATCTCTAAAACCTCTTATGTATAAAATGTAAAATTACGAAATTTGAACTTTTTAAATTATATGTGCAGTGCGTGTCTAAATTTTGTTTAAGAATGCTGAACCTCATCTTTTTGGGCTCAATCGTAGATTTTATTTCAAATCGTAATCTAGAGGCGCGGCCAGCACAGGTATGAGGGAGCTGCAATACCCTCCCAAATTTTATCCAAAGAGTACTTTTTAAAAAAAAATAATTGTTTTTGAATTAAAAGTTTAAGGCACTTCATCCCTTTCCCCTCGAACAAATGATGCCAACACCCCGTCCCTATTCAATACGGGTCTATTTTTAAGAATTTCAAAAAGGACTTAGGAACGAAATCTATTCGCGTTACTAAACCCTGCAGTTATGTTTGGATGAAAAGTAATCAATAGCAGCTTGATTAATAAAATAAAAAACTGGACACATTCCGACTTAGTGGCATAGGGAGACCCGCCCTCTCGTGAGACACACCTTCTTTTGATCCTCCGAATGAGGTACGAACCACGATCTATAAAATATACTTGACTACTCGATGGTAAGAAAACGCGACCGATGTTAGACAACTATTTTAGCCTTTCAGGGAATAACTTTTCGAAATCATCGTTCAATTTTCAGAAATAAAATTTAACATACTTTGTTTTCGTTGACAAAACAAATTAAATGGAGGCGATTGACACAATTTGTACAGCTAGATGCAGGGTGGTACAAATAAAAGTGGCCCCGTGGTGGGGATAAGAAGAAGAGAGGTTGCCAAGTCAAAGACAGGTTTGCTAAGTGAAGCTATTGTTCGCCCAAATAAACGCCGAATTATTTTCCGGCAACTATGCTATTGTCTGACAAGCTATTTGCAATACAATATAAACTGTAGGTTTGTACAGCTGTGCAAAAGTTCAAACTGGTGATTATTTCAATCGTTTTTAATCCTAGAGAATCGGATAGTTGGAACACGGTCAACACAGAACTTAAAAATTTGTACTCCTACCAGAAGCTTTAGTTAATGCGGCTGGTTAACACGTTCGAAATTAAAAGTTTTCTGTACCATCGTTTCCTTTTGGGTATTAACTATTATTCAAGTATCCAAAGGAAATGGAAATGGTACTATGTGCCGACTCGGCGGCGCAATGGTTAAGGTGTTAGCCTTGGAGCTTCTGGGCACTGGTTCGATTCCCGATAAGGCAGGGATGTTTGTGTTTGTCAAGTAAGTGCGGAGTACGTACTCGTTAAATATTATTGGGTCCGAAAGTCCTGTGGGCGGTCATTGCGCAGTTTCCCTCGGGTACAGGTTCCTGGAAACTATTTCCCTCCCCTTCAAGGACATGTCTGAATTGTGGCTGCATCTGTCGCGTATATGTGTGTTGTGTCTGTCTTAGTTGACGAAGGTCTCTGACCAAGCACACAAGCCTGAAAATATATGTCTACCAACCAACCAAGTACTATGTGTTTGCCTGTACTTTAAAGATCCGCGAGTCAAACTGAAACCTTTGAACAGCCTGGAAAGTGACCAAAAATATACGTTTTATTTCTCCCTATGTTTTTTAATACTTCTTATTTGTTTAGAAAACAAGAATTATGTTTGTTTTTGAAATGATCATAAGAAAATAATTTACAAATGAAAAATAGTAGGTATCCATTTGGTTTAGTATATTGCACGTTTGAAAATATGTATTTGTGCATTTGTTTCATTTTACTCTGGGGTCTTTTAAAAGGTCGCAAATTGAGTTTACAGTTACTGCTGTCAGGACTTCTATGAAGCACGAACTTCATTTAAGGTCAAATTTTAAATTGAACTTAATATGTATTTAATTCTTTCAATCCCAACTACTTATATTTTAATATGAAAATGTAAAATTTGGGAAAGAGATAGTATGCATCCAGAATTAAATGGTGAAGTGGGGCATTTTTTAAAAAAAAATTAACTATTATTTAGGGGAAAAAATTCTTGAATCATAACTCCATAATAAAATATAACAATACTTTTTCACAACTTTATTTGTTACAAATAGTTTAAATTAAGATTTAAAACATTTAAAAATACAAGCATGAAAAATTTAGGGCCAATTTAATTAATAAAATTATTTCAGAGTGAATTTCATTTTTACCAAGTTTTTCACATTTTCATTTAACTACAACAAACATTTTTTTCTTCACAAGACATAATTCTTTCATCTAACGATACAAAAAGAAATTTTCTTTTATAGAAAAATTCATACAATAAAATTTATTTGTAATAGGTGCCAGTTTAACTTAGTGAGAAAAAAATATCCCACGTTTGATGATTCCAATTGGAATCCTTGGAAGTGAAAGGGTAAAGAACGAAATCCATTCGAATTTTTTCTCTTCTCTTAGTAGGACACACCATATTAGGTTTCCAATTATAAATTTTCTTTTCAGAGAATCCAAACCAAATCCTACCAAACAACAACACACGGAAAATTCTACAGACTAAACCCTCACCAATAAAAAAATACATCCCTTCCAACGGAGCTGCATATCCGGAGTCCAAGACATGACTTTTCCCGATACACAAATAAACACGCATCTAAAATAATCTCTTTTCAGTGGGAGTTCAACGAGGAGACAATAACTCTTCTTGGAGTCGGGTACAACTGTTTGCTTTCGTTTGGCATCACTGGGACGGATGTTTTTGTGAATAGGGACCGTTATATCATATTTCGTTGACCTGCTACTACATTACATAAAATATCAATACTAGGCTGTGTTAACAGCCTACTAAAGCGTGGGTTTCCTAAGCATCGTAATCGTAGTGTACACCACGATCAACAAACTGCCTTAGAATAATCTCTGAAAATACGCTATCCCTATACTTTAATGTTTCTCATTCTAGAGACTTTGATATTTCTACTACGTAATTAATGTAACGTAGGATGGGTGTAACGGTCGATCGTAATCGTCCGTTACCCTCACATTACGTCACAAAAATATAAACGCATAACGATACCGTATTTATAGTTACTTTTCCAAAACAACGTGTCATACATGATCGACGCTGCGATGATGATGCTTCGGAAACCCAGGCTTTAGAAAACTGAAGATTTATGTGTGAAACTACAACGGTTCAAATTTTCCGATGTTTCGTATCTGGGATGAATTTCTGTAAAGAGAAGAACAATCATCTTCTTTTGAAAGTCATAGTTGCAGCTTTGTTGACCCAACTATCTCCACTCAACTGAAAGAGTAGTATTTTGGAAGGCACTCTTAATGGGTGTTTCATAGAATGGTAGCGGGAATCATTAAAAGGTGTTTGTTTGGGTTTTATATTTTGAAAAACGATTGGGAGAATGGGCTAAAAGATTCTCAGTGGGAGAGTGAGACCATTTAAGTTTTAGCACTACTTTTTTAATAATGACCCGCATTTTCGTATTTTTTTTTATTTCAAAAAAATCCACTTACAATTATGCTAATAAATAAAATAGTATGTGATATTGATAAAAATAAAAGAATGGAAAGGGAGCAACAATGGATCGTAAATTTGATTATTTTTTTAGTGTATCAAAAGCGCTATTTAAAATTTCAGTTGGTCAAAATGAACTTCGAACGCCATGTTAATCAGTCATTTACATTGAAAAAGAAATTCGGAAACATACTCAACAAATTTCTATATGATGTGAGACAACTCAACACGAACTTGGAGATGTTTTTATATGTATATAAGTGCGGTTAAATTGAATTTATAGGTAGAGAACTGTCATGTCCTCAATAAAATTTCTAAATTTTATTGCCTCAATACACTGTTTTTCTATCAACAAAAAGTTGAAAAAAAAATAGTGTGATGATGAAATATTCTATGAAAATAACCCCTTTTATATTTACCTATTCATTTGTGAAATAAAAAAAGTAATATTCTTATAAAAAAGTATTCACAATAAATGAAGCAAATTCGTTGTGGGTGTTGCCGAATTTGCAGCGTAAAATCCTTATAAGGGCAATTCTACCATAATTTTTAATTTTATGTCCCTTGGGCATAACTTTTTAAAAAATTAATATTTCTTTACCATTTTTTCTTATTTTACTAAAAGACTGGTCCTTTTATAAGTGCAAAACGTAATTTTAAAGCAAAGAAACTCCAAAAAAAATTTAGAACACAAAACAATGCAGAAAAGTCCTTACCATCGTGTGTCCCGAATGTCAAATTTTAAGTTTAGGGCCCAATCTAATACTTTTTTTAGCTAAAAATTACATTCATTTGGATTTTAAATTGAACTAATACTGTAGCTTAACGATTTCCTTCCATTGAATTTTGGCTTTTAACATTTATAATGCGTTTTCTCGTCTCCTAACTTTGTCCCTGGGTTTTGGTACATTCACTGACCACATTCCAAAAGTGGTGAAGAGAGGCACTGGATTGAGCTACAGTGATTCTTCAACCATGAAAACTGTATTGCAGAAAACTCACTTTTCAGTTAGTAGCCACATATTATTGCTAAAATTCACCAATAAGCCCAAAATTTAAAAAAACTTAGTGAAATTGCCTGCGGAGGCTTTATTGCTTTCCTTACAGTCTCCCAGGTTTAAGGTTAATTTTTGCTTGATAATTGAATTTTTTTTCTATAAATATGTTTAAGTGGAGTACAAGAAGTAAAAAAATCCCTTTTTATTAAACTGGAGTTAATTTCAACACAAGAAAGACTGGAAAACAGCGTGAATGTCCTTTCCTTCCGTTCCTGACCTTCCGATCATTACCGTCGTTAGGATCTAGGGATGGAAAATCGAAACCAGTTTTAAGACTAACCGGTTTTTTACGATTTCGGTTTCATTGATAAACAGTTAGTTTCGTAAGGCCGGTTTAGACCGGTTTCTTTAGAATCGGTGTTTTTAAAAAACTGCCGTCCCTTATTATATTTTTTTTGTTTTTTACAAATAAGCTTTGCTAAACTTTTTTTCGTAATTCTAGAACCCTTATAAACCTTTTGATAAACATTTAAAGTGATTTTGAAAGAATAAATTTTACAAGTTTTTAATACCTGAAATTAAAAATTATGGTAGAACTGCCCATAAATGCATCCGTACATTCTCTCAAAATATGATTAGCATTAAAAATTCTGGTACTTAAAATGAATTGACAATTTTCTAACTTGCCGCCACAAAAGTTTTTAAGCCAAATATTTATCAAATGATTGCTACTCAGCACCTCTAGAAAATAAGAGACAGTAACACATCGTTTCAATTTTAGTTTCTCATTTCTACATTTATAAGACATATGCGGAATCGCACAGTACTCGCATAATGTTTTAAAAGTTGGGGCGAATTGAATCTTGAAAATAGTTTTTCAAGTAAAAATTTATTATTTATGATTGAAAGAAAATCACTTGCAATCCAACTTGTATTTCAGTCGTAATCCCAGCTAGAGACATCGCTCATAGGGCAAGGCATAAAAAATTTGTTTGAGCTTTGGAAATTTTGGCGTTCAGATTACAGAGAGATTTTTTTTCTGTGTTATGGTACTGAATTGCAAAACGATGGATTACTGAATAAAAATATATTTGGAACAAAGTAGCAATACATTTTAGCCAAGGACTTAAGGGGACTGGGGAGGCAAAAAAAAATCACAAAAATATCGATTTTTATATTTTTGCATATTATGGTAGCCCAAACTATAATCTTTAAATACATACGAAAAGCATAATTATAGGATAAAAACTAAGTACACAAATTAGTTTTTCCGTGATAATCGAATTGCCCATTTGTACCAGGTAGTGGGGCTTTTATAGTTTTGGTTTGCACTTCTGCTATTTACAAAGCCTCACGAATTATTTTTGTATTGTGTCTTAGTAATGAAAAACACTTCTACTTCTACTCTGATTACTCTGTTCCTCTGCTGATTGTTTATGTTTATTTGCCGTTGCTGTGTTTTTTTTTTAATATTATACACTTTGATATGGAAAAAAATAAGTCTCCGCGATCATCTGGACGTTTTTCAAAAGTCGTCCATCAAAAAGAAAAAGAAAAATGACTGAAATTAGCAAGAAGAAAAGTAATTTGAATAAAGAAGCCGGTAAAGGTGTATAGTGCGTCTCAAAAGTTTAGACAAAAAACATTTTGAGTCACAAAATTTTACTGAAGAAGTTTATTTGAAAAAAAATTTTGTCTGTAAGGATAAGGCAAATATATTTAATTAAAATTAAAATGAATCACGAAGAAAACAGCCATTAATAAATTTTAATTGAATTAATTGTAAAAAGTACCCAAAAAATATGTCTCATAAATATAGACAAAATCGATTTAATGTCATTTAATGATCTAATTTCGCATTTTTTTTTTGTTGGAATTATTTCTGTTTGATATGATGAATTAAAAAACACGTTTTACCGTTAAATTTAAACCATTTTGTACCACTCCTGGTCCCTTTACATACTAACAGTTAACAAAGCCGCTTTAGGTTTTTTAAGGGGGAAATATTGCTGGCGATTTGCGTAATACATATCCTAATTAGATGCAAATAACGAATATATGCCTAAAATAACAGTACCAAAACGTTTTGCCACCAATTCATGCATTTGAAGACATGTAATGACATATTTTTCGGTAAAAAACGGCATTTTTATAATTTAAAATAATCAAAAAGGCAAAAAAAATGGTCTGTTGTGCGCCATAACATGATGTCGAGTTTGTCCTTCCCTGAAAAAAGTAAAAAAAGTCTAGAATTTTAACCCAAATCCACCTCCATACCATTCGACATTTCTCTCAAAGGCCCTCGCCAGATAAGACGGTGAAAAATGCTCCCATTCCAATCGGGCTAATTTTTTTTCTGAAAATACCTCATAGTATGGACAACTTCTCAACCAAGTTTCAGCTCAAAAATATGACGCATTTTTGAGTAAAAAATTAAAGTTTTTTTTCTTTTTAAATTGATTATTCCCTGAATATATTTGATAAATCCAAAAAACTACTCATGAGTTTTTAGATATCATTGAGTAGTATTCTCAGAAAAATCCGCTCATAAATCTGATCGAGCGATCATTCTTAAAAATGAATTTTTATTTTTCAAAAAAAAATTTCATGCCAAAATCGTTTGGTCACAACTTAGGATTTTGTCTCTACATATTCCTCTATTATCAATCTATAACATATATTTTTTTCAGATTTTTAAAATTATTGGACGATAGTTTAAAAAAAATAAAATATTCTTAAAACCTGACTTTTCGCACTACTTACTCGGCAGATGGCACTCCTAACAAAGGCGGGGAAATTCAATCTGGGAGAATTTCTTTCGGACTAAAGAATTTAGCATAGATTTAGAAAGTAGCAGATCTGCCTCTAGGGGGAAAGGTGAAGCCATTTGTTAACCATTATCCCATAAGGCAGTTCGCAAGCTCTTGCACATGGCATGCCATACGCCACCAGATGGCACCATGAGATAATTCGACTAATAAAAGATATATATTCAATATTAACTAATTAAAACTTTTTACAAGTTTCGCTAGCATAATTTTATAACTGCATGCGTATTGATAATTTCTGTAAGGCATGAGGTATATATTCACAAAAGAAGCAAGTTAAAAATGCAGTTTTTATTGTATGTAACTCTTCGGAAAAACCATTTTTGTGAATCAGTATCCCGTGATGCATTGCGAAAACGACGAAATGTGGATTCATCACGCATCATTGCGTTGTACGGGATTGCGCAATCGGTGGGCATGCTATTTCTAAATCTATGGATTTTAGAGCAAAAAAATCAGGCTTTAAGAATTATTTTTTTAAACTATCGTCCAATAATTTTAAAAATCTGAAAAAAAAATATATTATAGATTGATAATAGAGGAATATGTAGAGACAAAATCCTAAGTTGTGACCAAACGATTTTGGCATGAAATTTTTTTTTTGAAAAATAAAATTGCATTTTTAAGAATGATCGCTCGATCAGATTTATGAGCGGATTTTTCTGAGAATACTACTCAATGATATCTAAAAACTCATGAGTAGTTTTTTGGATTTATCAAATATATTCAGGGAATAATCAATTTAAAAAGAAAAAAAACTTTAATTTTTTACTCAAAAATGCGTCATATTTTTGAGCTGAAACTTGGCTGAGAAGTTGTCCATACTATGAGGTATTTTCAGAAAAAAATTAGCCCGATTGGAATGGGGGCATTTTTCACCGTCTTATCTGGCGAGGGCCTTTGCTAGAGTTTAGAAACACCGGTTTTTTCAAACCGGTGAAAAAGAACCCGTGTAACCGATTAGAAAAAAATATATTTTTTAATCGGTTAATTTAAACCGGTTCGAAACTCCGATGTTTTTCAAAAACCGGTGTAATTGGAACTGGTTAAATTTTTATATATGATTGAATGAATTTCGCAATAGAACTACTCTACACGCAGTTAGGTTTGAAATATCTTCGCACTAGAGCTACACGATGGCTATTGGTTGGTTGACATATTTTCAGGTTTGTGTGCTTGGTCCAAGATCCGCTTATAAAAATTCGTCAAGTAAGACAGACATAACACAAACACACACATACATACGCGACATATGCTGCCATCTATCTAGCGCCACCTCCACAATTTAGACATGCCCCTGAAGGGGAGGGAATACGAGGGCTATTGGCAACGGGCGTCGTATATTAGAACCACAGTCAAGTGGCGAGCCGACACGTGAATAGGCACCAAAAGCAATTTGTAATGGCGATATCGTAGCAATAGCATTAGGATTTTAAAGGAAATTTAACGTGCACTCCCTTACACGGGGTATTATTCGTCGTATATTTTGGCCGCAAGTAGGGTCTTTTATAGGTTGGCAGTTATAGCCATACTATATATAGAGTATTTGTACATTTGGAAAAAATCCTCTAAAACTCACCGGGGTGGACGAGTACAATGCGATATACGGGGTGGTTATAAAATAACGCTCGCTATTCGGAGTGGTCTGTAGCTTGAATGAATAATCCAAATACAACGAAATTTGAGTCAGTTACTAATCAAGAAGGGGGGAAAAGAATGGAATCATAAAGAAAGATTTATTCCTAAAAAATAATCATGAAAAAGAATAATCATAAAAAACAAACTCGTCTCTTGACCAAGGTTCTAAATTACGAGGCGTCGTCAATTATGGCTAATTACGACCAACACATCCAATTACACCTCGTAATTTAGAACCCTGGTCAAGTGACGGGTTTGTTTTTTATGATTCCATTCTTTCCCCCCTCCCCCCCTCCCCCATCTTGATTAGTAAGTGTCTCAAAGTTTTTTGGATTTGGGATTATTCATTCAGGCTACAGACCACTCCGAAAAGCGAGCGTTATTTTATAACCACCCTGTACGAGCTCGTTAAATCAGTGACGTCGAAGTGTCGACGGCGTTAGCGAACGATGTCGCTCGGAGTGCCGCTGGGTGCCCACACAGGCGTCGACCTCGTCACTTGACCAGGGTTCTAAATTACGAGGCGTGATTGGCTGTGTTGAAGCTCCTGAAGGAGACAAGAAATAGGCAGCCAAAATCGTGTACACTCATTCAATCATGTTTTAAAAAACCGGTTTTTGAGTATCCTTAAAACGGTTTTTATCTTATCGGTTAAACTGATTCCGTTTCACCGGTTTGAAAAAAAAAAACGTTGTTCCAAACTCGAGAATAGCAAATCTGAGGAGAAATATCGAATAGTATGGGGGTGGTTTTGGGTTAAAATTTTGAATTTTTTGAAGGAGAGGCAAACTCTACATCGTGTTACGGTGCACAACAGACCATTTTTTGTCTTTTTGATTATTTTAAATTTTAAAAATTGTCGATTTTCACAAGAAAATTTATCATTACATGTCTTCAAATGTACGAATCGTTGGCAAAATGTTTTGGTACTGTTGTTTTAGGCATATACTCGTTATTTAAATCTAATTAGGATATGTATTATGCAAATTGCCAGAAATATTTCCCCTTAAAAAAGCAAAAATGGCTTTATTAACTGTTCGTATGTAATTGGACCAGGAGTGGTACAAAATGGTTAAAATTTAAAGGTAAAACGTGTTTTTTAATTCATCATTTCAAACAGAAATACAATTCCAGCAAAAAAAAATGCGAAATTAGATCATTAAAAGACATTAAATCGATTTTGTCTATATTTATGAGACAGATTTTTGGGTACTTTTTACAATTAATTCAATTAAAATTTATTATTGGCTGTTTTCTTTGTGATTCATGCTATTTTAATTGTATATACTTGCCTTATCCTTACTACCAAAAATTTTTTCCCCAAATAAAACTTTTCAGTAAAATTTTGTGACTCAAAATGTCTTTTGTCTAAACTTTTGAGACGCACTATATCTAGCATGTGGCTGGAATCCAACACTTCAACATCAGGGGGGAAAATATCAGCGTTCGCTGAACTGCCTCAAAATGAAACCGAAACTGATTTATCTCCTAATGATAACGATTTTCTACTGGTTCACAAAAGCTCACTTACCAGCATGGTTCAACATTCATTCCCCTTATTTGTAGGGAATGTGGGATGAAAGGTCTAGCTGTCACTAAAGAAATCGGATCTTCTTCAGAAATTGAAAATGTTTGCAAATATTGTGGCACCATTCAAATCAGGTTGTTTACAAGTTCAGAAGTGGAATCTACCAAGCAATTCCTTGTGAATAAAAAAGTTGTAGATTCCTTTTTGAGCATAGGAAAAGGTAGTAGCAGCAGCATAGATAGTTTTTGTATGAAAATGGGGATGAATCCCATTGACAGAAAGACCTTTTCAAAATATATAAAACTGATAGTCGACGATAAAAAAAAGATACAATATCCGAAGTGTTGAAGAAGTCTAGGGAAGTTGTGATCCAAGCATATCGCTCTATTAATCCTGGCCAAAGTCAAAGAAAATTATTGACATTTCAGTCTCTCTTTCGACTGGACTTGGCAAAAGCGTGGGCAATTGGGCATACTTCCTTATATGACATAGGTTTTGTCATTGACATTTTGACTGGCCTAGTGGTTGATTACCAGATCCTATCCAAATATTGTGCACAATGCGCAGGCAAAAAAAAAGGCAACTAAAAGATACCCCAAAGTTTAAACAATGGTATGAAACCCATAAGAAAGAATGTGAAAAGAGCTATGATGAATCCTCAAACTCAATGGAGGTCGCTTTTGCAGAAATTCCCTGGTGGCGTTGAATTGAAGCTTGTTCGATGCGTTACACATTGATGATTTCAGATGGGGACTCAAAAGGCTCATGTACATCTTCAGGACTTACACATATATATTAAATACTGCACTAAGGAAGTGTGTGCAAAAGTGGAAAGTAAATTGAGTGACACTTGGCGGAAAGAAAAAGGGAAGTTTGACAGACAAGAAAATACAGAGACGTCAAAACTACTATCGACAGGCTATGAAAAAACAACAAGCCTAATATCGATACAATTAAATCTGACATTTTTGCTTTATTGCACCATTGCATGTCGACTGATGCCAAACCCAGTCACCAAAAATGTCCAATGGGGGAGCATTCATGGTGCTTCTACAATAGAGCTCTTGCGCTTGATGAAACGCCTCCGTCCCACTCATCCATGAGAACTCAACTTCGAGAAGAAGTTGTTGCAAAGATTATGCCTATTTACCAACGGCTCACATCCAAAGAACTGTTATCCAGATGCTGTGTAAGAAAAACTCAAAACGCCAATGAAAGTTTACGCAGCGTACTGTGGTCGCAATGCTAGAAAGAAGTTTTCGTGTCACATAAAAGACTGAGCCTTGCTGTGATGGAAGCAATAAGTATTTTCAACAGGGGAACTTCTGCTTCATTTGTGTTGCTACTAAAACTTCCGGCACAATAAAAAAATCCATGAACATTACCAAACGCAAAGATGCAATGCGTATTGATCAAAGTAAAAAGGAAATGTTGCAATCCACTAAATTAGAAAGAAAAAAGATAAATTAAATTAAAATTGCACTAGAAAAGAAAAAACAAAAAGCAAAAGGCCCAACTTTTGGATCTGGGTTGTTTTAAGTGTAGATATTCTAAGGCTTCTTTATGATAATACAAATATTTTCTTTAACCTCATTTTTCTCTGAATGTGTTTTTTAAGAATTTTCCTGTATTCAAGATGTTCCTCACGATTTAAAAATCTATATATTGACTTGAAATTTTCTGAAATTGATGTTTTGTATGTTCTGAACAAATTTAAGACAGGATTTTTAAATTTGATAACTTTTTGTTATTTTAAAGAATTTGAAGTTGTTAAACATGAAAAAAAACATGGTTTTATGAGTAATACAATATTTTTTATTTTTTAAGATTCAATAAGCAACCCACAATGAAACCGTACCTACATTTTATGAAAATATAGTTCAGGTACACATGCAAAAAAAATAGAGACATTTGTTGATATTTGAATCGCAAGGAGCATTTTTAAATTCGCGTGTAAAATGAAATTTTACTTTTAAATGTTTAATAACTGAACAAATTACTGACACAAATTAATTAAATTTGGTATATTGTTGTATCTTTCTATACTTGAAGTCCATCCAAAAAATCATGCATTTAAGTGGAAAAATAAAATATCTATATTTTTGCATCCCCGGTCCATTTAATTCGCTTGATTTTATTTTTTATTCTACTACAAATAAGTAAAATTCAATGTATTATATTATTTCGATTTATTTTTATTAAAATTTATTCAATTACTAGGGAGCGCCGCCCCCTGCTTGCTACCGCTCGCAACCCCCTAGAATTACTACGCAATTCCTCTTTGTTTGCTCCACAAACAAACATGTAAGACTAATAAGAGGGTACTGCCAATGCAGGAATGCTCATATATACAATCGGCATTGAATAAAACATGCTTCTTGCTCATTAAACATTTATTCATCATCAGTGAAAAACGATCTGATTGGTCGATGCTATGACGACAAACTCTTAAGCTTATTTAGTTACCACCTTTGGCTCAGTGCGTTTAATCTTCACAAAAAACATTTGAAGAACTAAATTGATGATTTATTCACTGTTTACTAATTCAATATTTTTAATTTCATACTGCAAAAATTTATTAGAACAATCAGGAAGATACTATTTTACTTAAAAGGTCTCGACCAGCGGGGAGAGTGCTCAAGACGAAAAAGGGAAGATGCATCGGCTTCGGATGTTTTTACCATAGAGTTAGGAAGGAGGAGCAGAGGGGTCTATTAGTTCAAATGGATTAAAGCAGGACTGTCAGGTTTTTCGAGCTACTGCATGCTCATAACAAACCGGCACTGAGGTATCCCAAGAAGCACCGCTTTAGCAATTTTTTCAGCTACCGCGCATAACATAGTAGCCGAAACTATGGAAGCTGTCACTGAGGTATCCAAATTAAGATGCACCGCTCTAGCCTGCTTCTTTTGCGCGTTACTGCACACATACATAGACCGCTCTAATCTCTTTCCTAACTCAATGGTTTTTACGATCACGAAAATCTCCAGCTCAAACCGATTAAAAGCATTCATTAGTAGATTCGGTTAGGAGTGGTCACGTGACTATAGTGATGGGCAAGTATTTGGTTTACCATATTTGGCTATTAATTGTTTAATGGCTATTTGGGGCACCGGGAAATTTTGTTTTCCCTAAAAAAAAATCAGTATCCAACATGGGGCAGTATTGTAGGGCCCATTGAAAGCCTAAACACTCGTTTGGGGACCCTGGCATTTTTTTTGTTTTGCAAAACCTAACCGAAAAACTTTTTTCATTCACAAAAAAAAATAGTTTTAAAAGATTCACGTTCAAAAAAGAAACCTACTCGTAAAACGACACTACATTTAATAAAAAAAAAAACTAACTTACCAGCCCTCTTCAAATCTAAAAAAACCTGAGACATGATCAAAAATCAATACCTACACGCAAATCGGGAGCCAAACTACAGATCGAACCAAGTCCATCGCCAAACATGAAATATCCTCTATTAATGGTAAACCTTTAAAAAGGTCACGTGATCAGTGACCAATGAATGCTTGGAATTGGTTTGAGCTGGAGACGCTCCGTTTACGATCCGTGGCCGGAAACTCAAGACCGATGCCAACAGTTGAAAAATAAGCTAGTTTCCGTGGGACTGCTCCAGGGCATCACGGAGCTCTACCGCTAAGCAACGATCTCTACAAAAGCCACGGGACGCAACCTCAAGCAGCCCCGGCACAAAACAGCACGCCGCCACTCTTACTTTCAGCGTTTCTGATTGGCTGAAGCCGCGTAAGTCACGTGGCTTTCAAGCATCCGACAGTTACAATTTTATATTATATAGAATTTTTTTTCGTATTACCGTAGGTTTGCATAAGTTTAGACAAAAATAAACTAGAACAAAATTGTACATATAACAAATGTCTACATTCTATATGTGCTACCAGATAAGTAAGAAATGCCAAACTTTTCATCTGAACAATGTTAATTATTCTTATGTTTTACAGGGAGAAATTATCCAAAACAGTGAGTTTGTTAAAGATTAAGGAGTTTTTGTGAGCAATGATTTTAACACTTTACCTACGGGCGTCGACTGACCCGTAGACTAAAAATCTTCTAGACCAGCAACTTAATCTAATGCCTAGCTTTTCTAACGTGTCGAAAGCAACTAAAACACTATTAAAGGTTGATTTGTTGATTGGCATAATTGTACTTTCAATTGTAGGGCTACTGTTTCTTCGGAATGTTCTCTGTTAAAAAAAAGTTACCCACTAGTGATTATTTCAACCGTTAGTCATCCTTTTACATCGGACCTTTTTGACTATGTGAACAAATAATATTTTGAGTTAATTGCATGACACAAAATTTGCATAAGGGTCCGTCTTAATATTAAAAATGTTACAAACTTTAAAATTTTCAATAGCAACACCCAATTTTAATTACTTAGAAATGTGAAAAACCCTCGAAAACCCCTAAATCTAAGTTTTTGTTACATTTGGATGGATATTTGACGAGTTATTCAATCGAATCACTTGTGGATCTTTGGGGGACCATGTCTAAAATGACAAGCGTAGTCAGTCTGTAGGTTTATTAATGGAGAAAAAGAAGCACAAGGTCAAATATCTTGAGGATGGGCCTACAAGGGATATAAAAGTCAATGAGTAGCTGTATATACTCAAAAATAAAGTCGAAAATAGTTGTAGTAAAAAATAGATCCCTATCGTCACTTGATAAGGGTTCCAAATTACGAGATGTCATTGGCTCTGTTAAATCTCCTAAAGGTGACTGCAAATAGGCAGCCAGAAACCATTACATTAGTTCCCTTAGACACAAAGGGGGCGCGCTAGTTTCTATGTCAATTTCAATGTAGAAATTCTCCAATGAGAGTTTGAAACTTAGAGTGTTCTTAGTCTATGGGTCAGTCGACGCCCGTAGGTAAAGTGTTAAAATGAGTAAACAATGTGTTGAAGCAAGCAAGAAAGCCAATCTAATGTTAGGATACTTCAGAAAAATATCACTTCTAAATCTAAAGAGATTATTTTGTCATTGTATATGGGTTTGGTAAGGCCACATCTGGAATATGCTGTTCAGTTTTGGTCCCACTTCCTCAGAAAATATATGCTTGAAATGCTTGAAGAGTTCAGCATAGGGCTACAAGAATGATTAAGGCTTTATCAGGTATTGATTATGGTAATAGATTAAGATCGTTAAACATGTATTCCTTGGAAAATAGGAGAACAAGGGGTGATTTAATTCAGTTGTTCAAGTTTATTAAACAGGGAGACATGGAGGGCTTAGGTTTTACCTTAAATAGCCGGACCAGAGGACATGGTTAGAAATTGAATAAATCATGCTTTAGAAGGGAGGTAAGAACACATTATTTATCCAATAGAGTCGTCAATGAGTGGAAGGCTTTACCAGAATAGGTTGTGTATTCGAAGAGAGTGGAAGATTTTAAGAAGAATCTCGATAACTATTTTAAACTGGTAAGGAATTAGACATATTTTGGACAAACCTTTCTGGACCTCTTATATTGATCAATAAATTGTTGGCAAGTTGCGTGCGAGCCACAAGCCTAAAATCGCGGGTTCGAACCCCGGCTGTGTTGTTAGATTTTCTGAATGGGAAAATTTTGGGTATGCATGTAATAGGATTTTGTGGCATGTAAAAGATCCCTGGAAAGTCCATTTGGCTTTAGTTCTCTCGGCAAAATTAAATCTCGGCATACTTTAACATCAACAGAGAGATCAGATTAATTGTAATATGTGTGTCAAAATTGGTAGCGAGAGTCGCCTAGATGGTGCCACAAAACAAAATGGCTCTCGGTTCTGGATAATATGCCAAGTCTGCAAAGGTCTGACCGCCAATATTGCAGCCCCTATAAAAAAAAAGATAATATTATAAAATTGAAGAATACACGGGAAGAACCGCTTGATTTCTTTCCGTAATTGTGTCTGCTTTGGTGGACATTGGCGATCGAAAACCGGTTTCACTTTCGGTTCTTCATTTGGGTACAAACGTGTGTGTCGTATCTACTTATCTCTGGCGTGAATCGGGGCTGCCGCAAAACCTAAACAAAGCGAGTAACCGGTTTCTTTACGCCAGTTTAGGCTATTTCTCGCTATCATCCCTAAAGAGGCCATTAAGGAAACCCTTCTACGAAATAAAGCGGTTCTTCCCGTGTACTCTTCAATTGTAAGTAAAATTTGTTGAAAATCCCTTAGTCACTTTTTGACGCATCATTAAATATTTAAAATTAGATTGGAAATTAAAAAACTTTACGTCAACAATTAATTTTAGTTTTCATTATTTTTAATTTTCGTCTTGGACTTAAAATTGTATTCATTTTTTATTCCAAATATTTGTTCCAATCCTTTATTTATTTTAATTGTGTTTTGCCAGTATTATACATATTAAACATTTACATATAATTCAAGTCTTATTTAACACGTTTTTATTATTTTGAATTTTATTCACGCAACATAAGTTTTTTTTTGTGTTTTTAATCGCATGAAGCGTACTAGACTGCAAACGAACAAATATTTTAACTGTATGTTCATTCCCTTGTGTGGCGAACTAACTCAATTGGGTCCTTGGACTGACGATCTTAACGTCTGTGGTTTGAATCCGAGTTCGGCAGTTCTTTATTTTTCGATGGTAGTGTGGTTACTAGGATGACGGGGGCTCTTCTCGCTGGGGGCGGCATAATTCTGTTTTTTTCTTCACAATTTGTCGATTGAAAAACAGATTTTGCTTTAAATTTGCAAATTATATATATATTCATAAAATTAACATACGTTCTCTGTAAACTACAGGGTTTTTTTTCACACATCATTGACAGTTTTTTCTTTAAACTTTTGTACAGTTCACAAAGTTCAAAATGGCTCATTCACTAACTATAGCTTATTTTCTTACCGTCAGCCATTTTATGTGTGTAGAAAAATCCTTAGTCAATCAGTACCTCGTCACTTAAGTTCCCACATGTGCTATCTAACTTTACAAAACGGTAGAAATTTATTAAACGGTAACCCTTGGCGAACTTTCCAAAATCGCGCCAAAAGTTGGCAGAAAACCCAACCGAAATGATAGGATAGGTTTGAATCATCGTCGCATTAGAGCTACACGAGGGAGAGCCGAAAAACGTGCTAGTTCATTTAACACCATCTGTTCGGAAAACGTCAGCGTTGGGAAGTCAAAGAATTCGAATCATCAGTCGAAGTCATACAGTTGCCACAAAAAATTATTTATCGCCAAATCCGAAAAAATCGTGCCAAGGGTTACCTTTCAGTAAATGTGATCCTTTCACAACAATTAGATAGCACATGTGGGAACTTAAGTGGCAATTTATTAAAAAAAAATTTTAAAATATCCTTAACTAAATTTTCCCTCATCTTAAACCATTCAATTTCCATACATGCGGTAAAAAAAAAAAAACGTCAACTTTTCTCCTTTTAAAATATGACCACCCCCAAAAGGCCTTCAAACCAACCACTACCCCTCCGAATGGACAGTCATACTCATGCCTTTGGATGATAGGTGGGTGTGTTTACAAAGCATCCTCAATTCACGCGTAAGAAAAACACTCGGGAAATAGGAGGCGGCATGCGTTTATTTTATACTGGGTTTACATGCTTCGAGCGCTGCTTACAGCGTCAGCGTAAGCACTTTGATCTTCATCGATTCGGCGTTTGGTTGGCGAGAAATTGGCGAGTGAGATTGTATAGCGCGGCGATTTGATGATGTGACTTAATTGAACTCACGATGTAGGATCAATTAAAAAAGAGAGAAACGGCCAAGATAGTTGCCATTTACCTTATGGTAACCATTTCCTTTGATCTCGGGGAGAAAACCGAAAAAAGATTGGTTGGTGACCTTGACAGCCAGCTTCAGCGAAAGTTCGTATGATTATGTGTAAAGTGGTTACCTTGAGATAATCAAGGCCACGCTGAAATGGCTGCTCGAAGTAAATGCTCGAAGCATGTAACCCCGGTGTCAAGGAACAGTACGTTTCTGTTTCAGTACTTAAGGAGGAATGAGCCCGCTGGAACGCGGATCTCCAAACTAAAGTGCCGCAGTGTTCTTCCAATGGAGAAAAAATCTAAGCCACATTCCTCCGGCTGAATTAAATATTTTTAAAAAC
Organism: Hylyphantes graminicola; assembly: GCA_023701765.1. Taxonomy (NCBI): domain Eukaryota; kingdom Metazoa; phylum Arthropoda; class Arachnida; order Araneae; family Linyphiidae; genus Hylyphantes; species Hylyphantes graminicola. The sequence goes on from CM043122.1 coordinate 50,193,015, forward strand.
GGCTTTTTTTTTTGGCCGATACATGCAGCGGACTTACAGGTCCTGACAATCCCTCTTTTGAAATTGATTCGAATATTTTTCTTCAATTATCAATAAAAAATATTGACATAAAATGTTCGAAGCAATCTCAAAAGGTAGGATTATAGAGACCTCTCTTTCATTAAAAGAACGTTTGTGTAAAAATACGCAATATAGCCCGAGAAGTGTGGGTTAGAAAATATATTTTCCCATTAGATTGACTCTGAGGCACTTTTGTTTACAGACCCGCGGTCAAACGGGGCTCATTCGTCCTTAAGGGGGAATAGTACCGAGAATCGGCTTCCCAAGCGAAGGCTTCTCTCTATGTTAATCCTATGGGGAAAAAGTAAAAAAATTGCCTCATTTCTCCGGCTGTATTGAATATTTTTACTTACGGATTTTTTATATGATACATGTGGCTGATTTGTAGGTCCATGTAATCCCATTTTTTTTTTAATTCGTAAAAAGAATTTTTGATTATTAATAGTTTTCCAGTATGAACTTGGTCAAAATGTGAAAAACGAAGATTATATTGACGTACAATAGAGCTTTAAATTTCCTTAACATTGAAACAAAAAGTTCTCAATTATTTGCATTTTTAGGGTAGAAAAGTGCAACATTATGATTTTTTTTTATCCAGGAAGAAGCTATACGTGCAGTTCAATTTCAAGGATCTACAAATTTTAACTTCTGTTCCGAAAGCTAAAGTTTCAATTCTTTGTGCCTTTGTGATTTTGGACGCCGATTTCGAAAATACAAATGGATTTTTTACTATAGCGTCCAGAATAAAAGTTTAAAATTTTTTTAAGTGGCATTGACTCATTCTATTAAATTCTAATTCTTAATTCGTAAAAAAATCTTTTGAAATTACTTCCAAGTGATTTATTTGATAGAGTTTGAAATATGTTTTGGGGACTTGAAGTTCAGAAAAGGCATTACAAAGTGTGAACAATTGCAAAAATTTGGACTTATATATTTTTGTTGCAATTTTAATTTAAGTTAAAATCCTAAAAACATGTACTTCTTGAAGTTTTTGTTTTATAATTTACCATTTCTTTCAAAAAGGTTTTTTGCATAACTTTTTAAATCTGTTTGGGCATTAAGTAGCAGTAGGGGAGAGGAGGGAGGATTGGGACGGTGGGAGGGGTGGGACAGCTGAAATTTCAGCAAAATAAATGACCTAATTTTATTTCCAGTCTCACCACCAGATAGCATATGTATAGCTTCTTGTTGTTACCTATTTCTAGTTTATCCAGATTCAACTTTCAGTTTACATTTGGAAAAAGTTTATTTTCACACCTCCAGAGAAAGGTTTTAATCTTTTTTTTAGTTTTATTTCTTTACTCATGTAATTTCTAAAACAAACATAATATAGTGTAACAGTACTCTTAAAGATACAATGTATGCTTATCAGCAGTTTACTTAAGCCAAAAGTCAGCATGGTTTATGTGAGAAGTTATTTTTTAGAAGCATTATGTAGAGGGAGGAATGGGACACACTGAAAGAGGGAGGAATGGGACACGTCCATTCCTCCTCCTTCCAGTCCATTCTTCCTTCCTCGTGTCCATACGACCATTTCCTAAAGCAGAACCTAGGAATCTATTGAATAAAAGTAAAGGAAAAAAAGAACAAACAATAATATTAACAGATATCCCTGAGAAGGAAATTGAAGAAGCAGAAGCTGCCAGACTAGGGGAAAGAGGTGCCAACTAAAATAAATATGTGTAAGCCTAAAATTTAAAAATTTTCAAAAGAAAATTACCGTTCAAAGATATGAATATTGAATACAGTGATAGCGAAGGGTCATTATTTTCATTACATGACAGTTCAGATGATGACATGGAAATTAACTAGATAAAAGACTATCCTAACATAGGCAAATATGATTTTGTGTTTGTCAAATTCATCACCAAGCGGTCAATTGTTTTCTACATTGCAATGGTGGAGAGTATTGACAATGCTGATTGTTACAATGTAAAATTTTTGAGAAGGGATACGAACGGAAATTCTTATTTTCCTCAACTGTATGACTATGTATAGTATAATAGAAAAAACGATATTATCATGAAATTGCTGCCGCCACAATTGATTGGAGGGACCAGTAGAGCGCAGTCTTGCTTTTCTTTTGATGTTAACCTTTCTCATTATGATATTCGATAATTTTTCTTTAATTTTCAAATGCGTCCCATCCCTCCCATACTCGTGTCCCACTCCTCCCACCCAAGAGGGAGGAATGGGACAAAATTCTTGTAATTTGAATTTCTCAACAGTAATAAAATTTTTCAACATTTAAATGGGGTGTATTTTTTAAAAATAATAGAAAACATGTAAGTTTATTATTTAACCCTTTGAATCTATGAATAAGCAGGGGATAATGAATAAAAAAATATTTATGTGAAAATGTCCCAATCCTCCCTCCTCTCCCCTATTGGCTTGTTTTATATTAGGTAACCTTTTAAGTTTTTTTTTTTTTTTTTGAACTTCCGCGATTTTTATGGATGTTTCGGTTCCACTCTCAATGCTAGGTCTTTGCATCCGCTGTGTTCCAATATAGTTTAGTAAAGTTAGTTTGAATATCTTCGCACTAGAGCTTCACGAAGACTATTGACGACGGGCATCGTAGTTTAAAACCGCGGTCAAGTGACGAGTCGACATCAGAGTATGCACCCAATGCAACTGTTCAAGGAGACATCGTAAGCAGTGTTGGAAATTTGAAGAATATTTAGCGTGCATTCCCTATGCATGATCGTCGGACATTTTTTCTTTACGAACGGTTTATAGGTCGGCGGTTGTTTTGGCGATGTCCGGACCGAGCCTGGGACCTTTCACATGTAAGTCAAAAATGCCTTAACCGACTGATCTGTTCTGTTTTCTTTATGTACATAATTTTCTTATTCCTGTAATTTATTAAACCTTTATCGCAGCAGACTCGCCATACCGAATGGCCCGTAAAAAACCCAAACAGTAGTTCCCGCGTTCGAATGCCGGTTGGTTAGCGCATGGATGATTGACTCGTCAATACAATGTTATTTCTCTACGTGTTGGTCTTCTACATTTGTGTAAAAAGATGTCTATCCTCTCCAGACGCTGGTAATGGTAATAATCTTCCATAGGATATCCATTATCACAACAACAGCATTAAACCTTATTAGTTTCAATTAGTTTAAATTTTCCTTTACTCCTAATAGAGCTAATTATTCGAGGTAGTTTCCTTCAAATCCAGATTACCGAATTTTCTTCAAAGAAAATTGCAATTTGGTTGTTTCAGATTATATAAGTTTCTTGTTTTAATTTTTGTCAATCGTGATTTTTTTGGTTGGTTCGGTTTTACTCTAAATGCTCGATAAAAATCGCAGATATTAAGTAATGAGAATTCATTCAGAAAATGTCTCCAATTTTGAGTTTGAAACAAACATGAGAGGATTCACTGAGGTACAAGTTTCGGCAAGTCTCAACCTCGTCTTCTTCAGAAAAATACACAACACAACTACAGTGGCGCCTCTTATAATAAAAAACTTTAATCTTAACTTTAATCCTCTTAAATCCTCTAACTTTAATCCTCTTAAAATATTTAAAAACTTTATTTTTAAAAAAAAACAGGTTTTCTTTGCAAATTTGGAAAATTTCGAATCGTTACGTCACGATCCGTCATGTTGTGGCATACCCCTCCCTCCCCTTCTAAATGTGCTGTAATTTATGTACGTCCCCTTATCGAAAAATTTAATACTTTGAGGCATATTCTATACTAGCAAATTTATACCCGCACTTCGCACGGATTAAATAAATATCAAATCGATCCAAGTATGTGTACCATATAACCTGTTATAAAATCATAAACTTAAGTTATTCTCTTTCCACTCGTTATCAAGTAAAAAATCTCAATTCATTGCCCTAATATTCTAAAATCAAAAATACGCTGTAAAATGTACTCATAAATGTCCTCACAATTCCCTCATAAATACATAAAACCTTTTTTAACTCTTTTGGCTCGTTTTGGTAAATAATTTGACGAGAAAATAGATATAGCTACAAACACACACATTATACAGCTCTAACACAACGACCTTAGCATATCCAACCAGCTTATAAATTATTTAAAAAAACATTTTGCCCATTTGGCGAGTTTTAATAAATAATTTGGCGAGATTGGCAACATATTTGGCGAAACAATAAAGACATAATACCCTTATATGCAGCTCTAGTGCGATGGCTTTATTAACCATCATAGTTCAGTAATAGCTTAACAAACATTTTGCTCATTTGGCGAGTTTTAATCAATGAATTGGCGAGATTGGCAATGTATTTGGCGAAAAAGTAAAGACATAAAACCCTAATATGCAGCTCGTGCGATGACCTTTATTAACCATCATTGTTCAGTAATAGCTTAAGGGGTCTAAGGAGTCTTAAAAATGTGCAAAGAAGGAACTACAAAGCATAGTTTGATCTTTCATGTAATTTTTTAACTACTCAATATACAAGTATAATTTTTTTATATGTAATTCTACAAGATTTATTTAATATGAAACAAATTTTAAAATTTATGAAACTTTAGCCAAAACTAAAATAAATGATATTAAACATAAAGCTATTTGAACACATTGTGATTAAGCTTGCGCGGCAAATTGTGAGGTCAAAATTGAAGACATGACCAAGAAAATGACTTTATATTGTACAAATATGTACAAACTAAGACTTATACCTAAATTCTCAGCTCAATTTTAATTAGAAATTATTTTAAGAACTTTTTTCTAAAAAAATTTATAAAATTTTTTGAATTTTGATTAAAAAAATTTTTAAAAAATTATTTCTAATTAAAATTGAGCTGAGAATTTAGGTATAAGTTCTAGTTTGTACATATTTGTACAACATAAAGTCATTTTCTTGGTCATGTCTTCAATTTTGACCTCACAATTTGCCGCGCAAGCTTAATCACAATGTGTTCAAATAGCTTTATGTTTAATATCATTTATTTTAGTTTTGGCTAAAGTTTCATAAATTTTAAAATTTGTTTCATATTAAATAAATCTTGTAGAATTACATATAAAAAAATTATACTTGTATATTGAGTAGTTAAAAAATTACATGAAAGATCAAACTATGCTTTGTAGTTCCTTCTTTGCACATTTTTAAGACTCCTTAGACCCCTTAACAAACCATTTGCCAATTTGGCGAGTTTTTATTATAATTTGGCGAGATTGGCAACGTATTTGGCGAGAAAATAAAGACCTAACGGCAGCTCTAGAACTTATAGGTAAACTACACATTTATTGTTTGAACATGCATATTTGTAATCAACAGAACCATCATTGACGAAATCATCAACTAAACCAATAAGAAATCCAGGAATCAAGACTTGTTGGAAATACGTCACTTGAAACATATCAATTATTTTCAAATAATGAATTTAGTTTCTGAAAGTTATGGCAACACAATAAAAAAAACATTTTCAATTTTATTTATTTTCGTTGAAAGTTTTATTTAATTGTTTCTTCAGATGGCATCAGGAAAGAAAAGAAATCGTTGGATTTGAGCCAAAGTGGTGTAGTTTTCCCAGAAAATTCGAATTTTCTCTAAAAATAGAACACTTTGAGCTCTGAAAGTTCTTATTCTGTAACTCAAGTATGAACTACGTATTTGTACCAAGTTACGAGTCAAACAAATGTCTAGTTTGTGAGTTTCAGAGAGACATACATACATACACACACACACACAAAACTTCATTTTTATTATTATAGATATTTACTTTCAATGACCTTTCAATATTACTTTTATGATGTGGTTTTTAAATCTATCAAAAACATTTGTTATAATTTGCAAAAAAAGATATGAATGAATTTTAAAAAATACACTTTTGTCAAACATATTTTTTTTCTTCTGAAAATAATAGTATGGGAATTTATGCAAATATACATCGTAATAAAATGTAGTTTTTTTTTAAAGAAAATTGTGTGGAATATTTTTAAGAAGAAAAAATAAGACATTCAAGTGTTCTTCGATTTTAAACACCACAAACCAAAATTTCACCGATCAAACTAAACCGATTCCGAACACCACAAAGCAATTTCGATTAAACAAAAAAAAAAAGAAAGTGCCACGCAAGTGCATGTTTGATTGAAGTATCAAATAAACCAAGATTAGTATAAAATACAATTCTTCTCGCAGGTATAGCTGTAAACAAGCTGACCAGCAAACCAAGAGATCCGATGCCAGGATCGAATGTAATCCTTCTATAAATCATATCATTCAATTATCTACCGTATAAAGAGGGTTCGTGCACATTAAATCCATTGATGTGCAATGTTTCAAAGTCTTGCACAATATTTCGAATTGGTTCCCAGTCAGATATAAGCATCGTCAATCTTGACGCCATTTTAAAATTACGAGGCACGTCGACAAAATTCCACGTATTAATGCTCTAGACTGGGAATTTTTAATAGTAGCCAGTGGCTACCAGAATGAAAAAAAAAATGGTAGCCACATTTGGATTTTTAGTAGCCAGTTTTAAACTTAAGTGTATATGACAAAAAGAAAGTGCTATTTTACACAAAATAACATTTTATTATGGACATTTTTTATTTGAAAAGATTGACAGTAAAAAAAAGGATCATATATACCAAAAAATATGTAAGTATTATGTGATTGGCCATAATTGAAAGGAGAAAATTATTTTATATACCTACAGTTCAACTACAGGGTGCGTAGCATAAGTTTATTGTAAAAATTAGTCTTTCTTCCCGACAGAAACGAATTGGAGCGCTTTATTATTATTATTTTAGAAATGCAGCTTCAGTATTAATTATTTGTTGAACACAATTAAAAATTATGATAGCCAATTTTGGCGACTGAAGTTTGATTTTTAGGTAGCCACTTTCGATGTAATAATCGTCAGTTGGCGACTGGCGACCGCTAATCTAGAGCATTACCACGTATAGATATAATACAATGTTTAAATAATTCCTATTTAGTTAATAACATTTTTAATATGAAGATGGCCCCTTATACAAATTTTGTGTCGTGCTATTAACTCAGAATTTTAATTAATCAAAATGTCAAAAAGGTCCGACTCTAACGGCTGAAATAATCACTAGTTGCGGCCAAAATAATCACTAGTGGGAACTTTTTTATTTCCACAGCTGTGCATATGCTTTGATTAAGAGGAAAAAAATGGAGCGATTTCTGTAGCAGGCTCGATTCAAGTTCTTCTGATACTAAACTGTGTAAACTTGTGAAAAGCATAAGTAACGAACAGACACAGGTGGAGAAGTGTAACACAATAAGAAAGAGTAACAGGCATACTGCCCGAGACGATATGCAAGCGGCTAATAACGATATACATATCGTTATCTATATCGTTATACGTATCGATATAAGTATCGATATCTTTATCGATATCTATATCGATATACATATCGTTATCTATATCGTTATACGTATCGATATCCAGATCGATATACGTATCGATATCCAGATCGATATACGTATCTAAATCGATATACGTATCGATATCTTTATCAATATCTATATCGATATACGTATCGATATCTATATCGATACACGTATCGATATCTATATCGATATAAGTATCGATATACATATCGATATCTATATCGATATACGTATCAATATAGGTGAGTACAAATACAAAGGATACGTGAGGACAAATACTAAGGATCAACTACGTGAGTACAAATACGTATATCGATATGCGTATCGATATACGTATCTATATCGATATATATCGATATCTATATCGATATACATCTATATCGATATACATCTATATCGATATACATATCGATAAACTTATCGATATCTATATCGATATACGTATCGATAGCAATATCTATATCGATATACGTATCGATATCAATATCAATATCGATACACGTATCGATATCAATATCTATATCGATATACGTATCGATATCAATATCTATATCGATATACGTATCGATATCAATATCTATATCGATATACGTATCGATATCAATATCTATATCGATATACGTATCGATATCAATATCTATATCGATATCAATATCTATATCGATATACGTATCGATATCGATATCTATATCGATATACATATCGATATCGATATACTTATCGATAAACGTATCGATATCAATATCTATATCGATATACGTATCGATATCAATATCTATATCGATATACGTATCGATATCAATATCTATATCGATATACGTATCGATATCAATATCGATATACGTATCGATATCAGTATCGATATACGTATCGATATCTATATAAATATCTATATCCGATATCTATATCTATATCCGATATGTATATCGATACACATATCGATATCGCATGCTTATTAATAAATACCCATGTGTAGCTCTAGTATTACGTTAACTCAAAGTCAAGCATAAATTACTAAATACCCATGAGTTGCTTTAGTGTAACGTCAATCCAGTGACCTTTTGTAGCTCTAGTGTAACGTTAATTTAATGCTAAAAGCAACTAATAAGTATATGAATAAGTAAATGAATACAATCGTGAAGCTCTAGAATACAGTTAATTCACAGAAATAAATAATTAAATAAATTACTTAATAAAATACTATATAAATAAATTACTATTTGAATAAATAACTATATAAATAAATTACTATATAAATAAATTACTATTTGAATAAATAACTATATAAATAAATTACTATATAAATGAATTACTATTTAAATGAATGAATGAATGAATTCCCGCGTAGCTCCACTGCAACGTTATTTCAATGCCTAGCTTACTTGATAAGGGAAGCATTTACTAAATACGGAAACAAATTACGAAATTAATTACTAAATTACTAAAGAAAGAACTAACCAACTAACTAAATAAATAAATACTTACTTAATTACTAAATATATAAAATATATAAATAACTTACTAAATTTCAAAATATATAAATAAATTACTAAATATATAAATAAATAAATATATAAATAACTCACTAAATTACTAAATAAATAAAATACTAAAAAAACTTACTTAATTCCTAAATAAATGAATTACTAAGTTACTATATAAATAAATTACTAAATTATTTAATAAATAAATTACTAAATTATTTAATAAATAAATTACTAAATTATTTAATAAATGAATTACTAAATTATTTAATAAATAAATTACTAAATTATTTAATAAATAAATTACTAAGTTACTAAATAAGTAATCAAATAACTAAATTACTAAGTTACTAAATAAGTAATCAAATAACTAAATTACTAAGTTACTAAATAAGTAATCAAATAACTAAATTACTAAGTTACTGAATAAGTAATCAAATAACTAAATTACTAAAAATAAAATAAATTACTAAATTATTAAATAAATAAATTACTTAGGTACTAAATAAGTAATCAAATAACCATATCACTAAAAATAAAATAAATTACGAAATAACTCACTAAATTACTAAATAAATAATTAAAATATTAAATTACTATATAAATAATTAAAATATTAAATTACTATATAAATAAATTACTAAATAAATAAATTACTAAATAAATGAATTACTAAATAAATGAATTACCAAATGAATAAATTACTAATTAATAAACAAATGACTAAATAAATAAATTCTCGCGTAGCTCCAGTGTAACGTTATTTCAATGCCAAGCACACCTACATAAGGGAATCAATCGAAGCATCACCAACTCGATGTAACGAATTATTCATTCGAAGTTTTTGGCAGTGTGCCAGAACAATCGATTGTTTTGGCAAGCTGCCAGAAAACTTCGGCCGCTCGATAGTATCGATAGTTCGATTGTTTTGGCAAACTGCCAGAAAACTTCGTCCACTTCGATAGTATCGATAGTTCGATATTCTCGCTACAGCGAATACTATCGATTTTTCACTTCGAAGTGCGCCCGGCGTTGAAACTATCGAGTTGCGTTCGAAACTATCGATAGTGTATCGATGTTTAAGGAACACTATGAGCGCTATGGTTCCCAGCAATCCCAGCCGGTGTGAGGGAGTGCTGTGATTAGGAAATTGTGTAGACTAAGTTCGACATCTACCTACAACCACCCGAAGGTGAACTCTGAACTCTGACTGTAACCGCAGCATAACTATGTTACTTATATAGCTAGCGTTGTTGTTAAAAACGCAATTATGTTTCTTCCTCACTTGTAACCTTGTTCCTTTTTTACCATGGTCGTTATTGATTAAAGTTGTGTTGCAAATCTCTCGTGTTTCCTTGCGGAGAGATGCACACCCAACATGCTAAAAACTTAATGAGAAAACAATCGTAAGCTGGTGATTCCAAATGGAATCATTGCGGATGAACTGGTTTGAACCATGCATTCCCCTAATTGTTTTGAGCAGTGTATGTAATTTGAATCTGAACATAAGCAAATGCAAAAGGAAAGTAACTATAAATACTTACAATTTATTTTCTCTGTATTTTTTTTAAAGAGAAATATCTATAAATACATCCAATGTATCAATAAATCCAATGTATCAATAAATCCAATGTATCAATACATCCAATGTATTAATTCTAACTGTTACTTTCACATAAATATTACTCAAAATCATTTGGGTGTCTGTTACATTTGTTTCAAACTATAGAATCGAACATACAGTCGAAATGCATCATTAGTATGTAGGTACTACAATGTAAGAAGTATTTCCCATCGGCTTTTAAACCATTTCTCAAAGGAAGCGAAAATATAATCAATCCTTTTCGCATTACAACTTAACTTCGATAAAATCCAAAGTAAACATATTTATTTTCTTTAAAAAAATCTTGGTTTCAATAGCCTAATTATGTATCACTTTAAAGACAACAATCAATGAATTAAGCCTTGTACATAAATTTCAGATCTTCAGTAGGTTAAGGTATAAAATAATAAAATGGGCATCTGGGCCCAAACTTACTTTGATATAAACCATTATAACCGTTGGTTTGCCATTCATGTGTTTTTGCCTTTTCGTATTTGTTTTAAGTTTAAAGTTTTAAAAAGAGAAATGGGCCAAAGCAGATGCATTTTTGGATAGTTTTTGCTTTTAAAATGATATTGCATTATTTCATTTAAAAAAAGAGCTTGTTATTTATATCTCATATTGCGTAATATATGTTTTTAAATAATGTATAAATTTAAAAATTTAAAACATGCAATAGTGTCTTCTTAGTTCTTCTGTTTCCTTCCAATACTTTGAGGAGTGTTTTCTCTGAATTTTACTTTTATTTTCATTTAATAGCCATACATTAGCGTTTTTCACTGCATTTGGGACAACAAAAATAGACAACAAAAAACTACCCATCATAACTAAAACCCTCACAGCTTTCTACATAAGCGTAATCAACATATTTCTACATATATGTGAACAATACGTTATCACAATACTTCGTGGCATTCAAATTTTAAACACTGTAATTCAATACCTTGTCTGAAATCCTTTGCTAATGAAGTTATTTCATCTCGTTACTCTGATTCAAATAATCCCGCTTAGCATTTAATTCCCCCCTTCAAATCCCAGTACAAGCTAATTTATTTGTGTCGTGAAGTTGATAAAAACAAAGAAGCACAATTGATACTGCAGGGAGAGGTAATCCCCTTCATTACCACAAGAAATTACTTCGAAAGCTAATTAATGCAACCACAAATAGAAAGTTGCTCCCCGTGTGCAAGAAGATACAGCGGCTGCATTATTTTTACAACTAAGTTAAATGAAGTGGTCTCAGAGGTTAAAAATAAAGCATTGAAACTGGATTGCTTGCTTTGACAAAGTTGAAACTGAAGACATTAGGTACACCGAAGAGCCAAAATAACTAGTATAGGCATACATCTGCACATAAAGGTGCATAAAACCAATCAAAGTTCGTCGCTGTGATTCGAACGTCAATGTGCTGCTATCATAAGTTATGAAAATTGAAGGGATTTTGAAAGTATCGGGGGTTGAGAAATGGAATTCCAATCCATGCATCTTAGAAATAGAGAAAACCTTCGAGATTTCCAGTTATGGGAGATCAGGGCAAGCCAGCCCCCGGGCAATGCCACCACCCCTTGTATCTCGCCATTGGTGTGTGTGGGAGGGAGGATGTAAGCGCTGACCGGTAGCAGGAAACAAAGTAATTTGTAGTAGAAAAACTAATGGCCGTGCTGTGAGTCGTTGTAAAGTTATTTAAAACATACGGTTTTTAGATATTTTCATCTAATTTTGGGCCTTTTGAAATTAAGAGATAAGTTACTGTTATCTCTAAGTTAGATAAATTAGTTACATATCATTGAAAAGAGTAATTATTTGGCTATGTTACCACGTTGTTAGTTTGAACGCTAGGCTATCTACCTTCCCCTAAACACAGTGCTGAAAGTGCGGGTAGACACGGGGTGACGCGTCACCCCACTTTTCAAGAAAATGGCCATCCATCCCCCCACTTCTTATATCTCTCAAATACATAATCCATTGAGGGGGGGATGGGCATGGCATTCTAATTGAAGGCATCCCCCCACTTATTTTTTTCCCACTTTCTCCGCTGCCTAAACAAGTCGTATATCGTCGCTTAAGTTCCCACATGTGCTATCTAACTTCGCAAAACATTAGAAATTTATTGAAAGGTACCCTTGGCGAACTTTCCAAAATCGCGCCAAAATTCGGCCGAAAACAAAAACGAAACCATAGGATAGGTTGGTTAGGATAGGTTTGAATTATCGTTGCATTAGAGCTACACGAGGGAGAGCCGAAAAACGTGTTTATTTAACACCGGCTGTTCAGACTTTCTTGTTGCATTCTCAGCATTACCTAATGTACAGGGTGGTTATAAAATAACGCTCGCTATTCGGAGTGGTCTGTAGCTTGAATGAATAATCCAAATGCATCAAAAATTGAGACGCTTACTAATCAAGAAGGGGGAAAGAGAATGGAATCATAAAGAACAAACTCGTCTCTTGACCAGGTTTCTAAATTACGATGCGTAATTGGATATGTTTGCCGTAATTTGCCATAATTGCATACGCCTCGTAATTAGAACCTTGGTCAAGAGACGAGTTTCTTTTTTATGATTCCATTCTTTTTCGTAAAATTGAAACTCGTCTCTTGACCAGGGTTCTAAATTACGAGGCGTAATTAGCTGTGTTGGCTGCAATTGGCCATAATTGACGACGCCTCGTAATTTAGATTCTGGTCAAGAGACGAGTTTGTTTTTTATGATTATTCTTTTTAAGATTATTTTTAGGATTCTGTCTTTTTTATGATTCCATTCTTTTCCCCCCTTCTTGATTAGTAAGTGTCTCAATTTTTTAAATGCATTTGGATTATTCATTCAAGCTACGGACCACTCCGAATAGCGAGCGTAATTTTATAACCACCCTGTAGACCGATATTATGTAACAAGAAAGTCCGAACAGCCGGTGTTAAATGAACAAACTTGTTTTTCGGTTCTCCCTCGTGTAGCTCTAATGCGACGATAACTCAAACCTGTCCTTTCATTTCGGTTGGGTTATCGGCCGACTTTTAGCACGATTTTGGAAAGTTCGCCAAGGGTACCTTTCAATAAATGTCTACTGTTTCGCAAAGTTAGATAGCACATGTGGGAACTTAAGCGACGATATGCCATTTTGTCTTACTGGATTAATGCCGCCACATCACTCCGGGGATATGCCGCCACCCACAAAAGGATGGTGGCATAACTGGTAAAATAGAAATTTTATATATTGGCACTACAACCAATTAGCTTTCTTTCCAGATGCCACGTATTCGTAAAAGAAAAACTGAAATGTCCAAATAGACCAACGAAACTTTTAAAAAAAACTGCCCAGTTAGTTGCAAATGGAAAGTTAATAAAAGGGTAGCTGAACCCTGTACAATTTGCCATTCCAAAGTTAATTAAACCTATTTTAGTACTACGTGTATTGCTTCATTATATCATTTTCCATTATTTATAGATTATTTGCTTCGTTTATTGATCTGGCGGCTTAACCCCAGTGGTGTTGCGGCATTACCCCAAGTAGCGGGGTAATTCCGCCACTGTGCAAGCTTTTAGAAGAAAAAAATTAGTTTCTATTAAAGATTTAAATTTTTAAAAAATCACCTCAAGATAGGTTATGAACTGTAATATGCCATGCTCCTTACAGTTTACATTACTTGCAACACAATTCTGCAAGAAAATTCAATTTCCCTTAAGGTGGCGCCATTCCCCCACTCTCCCCTACTACTATTTGAAGAGTGTACCATGAATATCGAAAATCCAGTAAAACAAATCTGTGACACAGTTGCGACCTAAAAAAGATCACGCAAAAACGGATCATCGGCGACTAACCGAAAATCGTTAAGCATTATTTCATTATTGCATTATTTCATTTAAAAAAAGGAGCTTGTTATTTATATCTCATATTGCGTAATATATGTTTTTAAATAATGTATAAATTTAAAAATTTAAAACATGCAATAGTGTCTTCTTAGTTCTTCTGTTTCCTTCCAATACTTTGAGGAGTGTTTTCTCTGAATTTTACTTTTATTTTCATTTAATAGCCATACATTAGCGTTTTTCACTGCATTTGGGACTACAAAAATAGACAACAAAAAACTACCCATCATAACTAAAACCCTCACAGCTTTCTACATAAGCGTAATCAACATATTTCTACATATATGTGAACAATACGTTATCACAATACTTCGTGGCATTCAAATTTTAAACACTGTAATTCAATACCTTGTCTGAAATCCTTTGCTAATGAAGTTATTTCATCTCGTTACTCTGATTCAAATAATCCCGCTTAGCATTTAATTCCCCCCTTCAAATCCCAGTACAAGCTAATTTATTTGTGTCGTGAAGTTGATAAAAACAAAGAAGCACAATTGATACTGCAGGGAGAGGTAATCCCCTTCATTACCACAAGAAATTACTTCGAAAGCTAATTAATGCAACCACAAATAGAAAGTTGCTCCCCGTGTGCAAGAAGATACAGCGGCTGCATTATTTTTACAACTAAGTTAAATGAAGTGGTCTCAGAGGTTAAAAATAAAGCATTGAAACTGGATTGCTTGCTTTGACAAAGTTGAAACTGAAGACATTAGGTACACCGAAGAGCCAAAATAACTAGTATAGGCATACATCTGCACATAAAGGTGCATAAAACCAATCAAAGTTCGTCGCTGTGATTCGAACGTCAATGTGCTGCTATCATAAGTTATGAAAATTGAAGGGATTTTGAAAGTATCGGGGGTTGAGAAATGGAATTCCAATCCATGCATCTTAGAAATAGAGAAAACCTTCGAGATTTCCAGTTATGGGAGATCAGGGCAAGCCAGCCCCCGGGCAATGCCACCACCCCTTGTATCTCGCCATTGGTGTGTGTGGGAGGGAGGATGTAAGCGCTGACCGGTAGCAGGAAACAAAGTAATTTGTAGTAGAAAAACTAATGGCCGTGCTGTGAGTCGTTGTAAAGTTATTTAAAACATACGGTTTTTAGATATTTTCATCTAATTTTGGGCCTTTTGAAATTAAGAGATAAGTTACTGTTATCTCTAAGTTAGATAAATTAGTTACATATCATTGAAAAGAGTAATTATTTGGCTATGTTACCACGTTGTTAGTTTGAACGCTAGGCTATCTACCTTCCCCTAAACACAGTGCTGAAAGTGCGGGTAGACACGGGGTGACGCGTCACCCCACTTTTCAAGAAAATGGCCATCCATCCCCCCACTTCTTATATCTCTCAAATACATAATCCATTGAGGGGGGGATGGGCATGGCATTCTAATTGAAGGCATCCCCCCACTTATTTTTTTCCCACTTTCTCCGCTGCCTAAACAAGTCGTATATCGTCGCTTAAGTTCCCACATGTGCTATCTAACTTCGCAAAACATTAGAAATTTATTGAAAGGTACCCTTGGCGAACTTTCCAAAATCGCGCCAAAATTCGGCCGAAAACAAAAACGAAACCATAGGATAGGTTGGTTAGGATAGGTTTGAATTATCGTTGCATTAGAGCTACACGAGGGAGAGCCGAAAAACGTGTTTATTTAACACCGGCTGTTCAGACTTTCTTGTTGCATTCTCAGCATTACCTAATGTACAGGGTGGTTATAAAATAACGCTCGCTATTCGGAGTGGTCTGTAGCTTGAATGAATAATCCAAATGCATCAAAAATTGAGACGCTTACTAATCAAGAAGGGGGAAAGAGAATGGAATCATAAAGAACAAACTCGTCTCTTGACCAGGTTTCTAAATTACGATGCGTAATTGGATATGTTTGCCGTAATTTGCCATAATTGCATACGCCTCGTAATTAGAACCTTGGTCAAGAGACGAGTTTCTTTTTTATGATTCCATTCTTTTTCGTAAAATTGAAACTCGTCTCTTGACCAGGGTTCTAAATTACGAGGCGTAATTAGCTGTGTTGGCTGCAATTGGCCATAATTGACGACGCCTCGTAATTTAGATTCTGGTCAAGAGACGAGTTTGTTTTTTATGATTATTCTTTTTAAGATTATTTTTAGGATTCTGTCTTTTTTATGATTCCATTCTTTTCCCCCCTTCTTGATTAGTAAGTGTCTCAATTTTTTAAATGCATTTGGATTATTCATTCAAGCTACGGACCACTCCGAATAGCGAGCGTAATTTTATAACCACCCTGTAGACCGATATTATGTAACAAGAAAGTCCGAACAGCCGGTGTTAAATGAACAAACTTGTTTTTCGGTTCTCCCTCGTGTAGCTCTAATGCGACGATAACTCAAACCTGTCCTTTCATTTCGGTTGGGTTATCGGCCGACTTTTAGCACGATTTTGGAAAGTTCGCCAAGGGTACCTTTCAATAAATGTCTACTGTTTCGCAAAGTTAGATAGCACATGTGGGAACTTAAGCGACGATATGCCATTTTGTCTTACTGGATTAATGCCGCCACATCACTCCGGGGATATGCCGCCACCCACAAAAGGATGGTGGCATAACTGGTAAAATAGAAATTTTATATATTGGCACTACAACCAATTAGCTTTCTTTCCAGATGCCACGTATTCGTAAAAGAAAAACTGAAATGTCCAAATAGACCAACGAAACTTTTAAAAAAAACTGCCCAGTTAGTTGCAAATGGAAAGTTAATAAAAGGGTAGCTGAACCCTGTACAATTTGCCATTCCAAAGTTAATTAAACCTATTTTAGTACTACGTGTATTGCTTCATTATATCATTTTCCATTATTTATAGATTATTTGCTTCGTTTATTGATCTGGCGGCTTAACCCCAGTGGTGTTGCGGCATTACCCCAAGTAGCGGGGTAATTCCGCCACTGTGCAAGCTTTTAGAAGAAAAAAATTAGTTTCTATTAAAGATTTAAATTTTTAAAAAATCACCTCAAGATAGGTTATGAACTGTAATATGCCATGCTCCTTACAGTTTACATTACTTGCAACACAATTCTGCAAGAAAATTCAATTTCCCTTAAGGTGGCGCCATTCCCCCACTCTCCCCTACTACTATTTGAAGAGTGTACCATGAATATCGAAAATCCAGTAAAACAAATCTGTGACACAGTTGCGACCTAAAAAAGATCACGCAAAAACGGATCATCGGCGACTAACCGAAAATCGTTAAGCATTATTTCATTATTGCATTATTTCATTTAAAAAAAGGAGCTTGTTATTTATATCTCATATTGCGTAATATATGTTTTTAAATAATGTATAAATTTAAAAATTTAAAACATGCAATAGTGTCTTCTTAGTTCTTCTGTTTCCTTCCAATACTTTGAGGAGTGTTTTCTCTGAATTTTACTTTTATTTTCATTTAATAGCCATACATTAGCGTTTTTCACTGCATTTGGGACTACAAAAATAGACAACAAAAAACTACCCATCATAACTAAAACCCTCACAGCTTTCTACATAAGCGTAATCAACATATTTCTACATATATGTGAACAATACGTTATCACAATACTTCGTGGCATTCAAATTTTAAACACTGTAATTCAATACCTTGTCTGAAATCCTTTGCTAATGAAGTTATTTCATCTCGTTACTCTGATTCAAATAATCCCGCTTAGCATTTAATTCCCCCCTTCAAATCCCAGTACAAGCTAATTTATTTGTGTCGTGAAGTTGATAAAAACAAAGAAGCACAATTGATACTGCAGGGAGAGGTAATCCCCTTCATTACCACAAGAAATTACTTCGAAAGCTAATTAATGCAACCACAAATAGAAAGTTGCTCCCCGTGTGCAAGAAGATACAGCGGCTGCATTATTTTTACAACTAAGTTAAATGAAGTGTTCTCAGAGGTTAAAAATAAAGCATTGAAACTGGATTGCTTGCTTTGACAAAGTTGAAACTGAAGACATTAGGTACACCGAAGAGCCAAAATAACTAGTATAGGCATACATCTGCAAATAAAGGTGCATAAAACCAATCAAAGTTCGTCGCTGTGATTCGAACGTCAATGTGCTGCTATCATAAGTTATGAAAATTGAAGGGATTTTGAAAGTATCGGGGGTTGAGAAATGGAATTCCAATCCATGCATCTTAGAAATAGAGAAAAACTTCGAGATTTCCAGTTATGGGAGATCAGGGCAAGCCAGCCCCCGGGCAATGCCACCACCCCTTGTATCTCGCCATTGGTGTGTGTGGGAGGGAGGATGTAAGCGCTGACCGGTAGCAGGAAACAAAGTAATTTGTAGTAGAAAAACTAATGGCCGTGCTGTGAGTCGTTGTAAAGTTATTTAAAACATACGGTTTTTAGATATTTTCATCTAATTTTGGGCCTTTTGAAATTAAGAGATAAGTTACTGTTATCTCTAAGTTAGATAAATTAGTTACATATCATTGAAAAGAGTAATTATTTGGCTATGTTACCACGTTGTTAGTTTGAACGCTAGGCTATCTACCTTCCCCTAAACACAGTGCTGAAAGTGCGGGTAGACACGGGGTGACGCGTCACCCCACTTTTCAAGAAAATGGCCATCCATCCCCCCACTTCTTATATCTCTCAAATACATAATCCATTGAGGGGGGGATGGGCATGGCATTCTAATTGAAGGCATCCCCCCACTTATTTTTTTCCCACTTTCTCCGCTGCCTAAACAAGTCGTATATCGTCGCTTAAGTTCCCACATGTGCTATCTAACTTCGCAAAACATTAGAAATTTATTGAAAGGTACCCTTGGCGAACTTTCCAAAATCGCGCCAAAATTCGGCCGAAAACAAAAACGAAACCATAGGATAGGTTGGTTAGGATAGGTTTGAATTATCGTTGCATTAGAGCTACACGAGGGAGAGCCGAAAAACGTGTTTATTTAACACCGGCTGTTCAGACTTTCTTGTTGCATTCTCAGCATTACCTAATGTACAGGGTGGTTATAAAATAACGCTCGCTATTCGGAGTGGTCTGTAGCTTGAATGAATAATCCAAATGCATCAAAAATTGAGACGCTTACTAATCAAGAAGGGGGAAAGAGAATGGAATCATAAAGAACAAACTCGTCTCTTGACCAGGTTTCTAAATTACGATGCGTAATTGGATATGTTTGCCGTAATTTGCCATAATTGCATACGCCTCGTAATTAGAACCTTGGTCAAGAGACGAGTTTCTTTTTTATGATTCCATTCTTTTTCGTAAAATTGAAACTCGTCTCTTGACCAGGGTTCTAAATTACGAGGCGTAATTAGCTGTGTTGGCTGCAATTGGCCATAATTGACGACGCCTCGTAATTTAGATTCTGGTCAAGAGACGAGTTTGTTTTTTATGATTATTCTTTTTAAGATTATTTTTAGGATTCTGTCTTTTTTATGATTCCATTCTTTTCCCCCCTTCTTGATTAGTAAGTGTCTCAATTTTTTAAATGCATTTGGATTATTCATTCAAGCTACGGACCACTCCGAATAGCGAGCGTAATTTTATAACCACCCTGTAGACCGATATTATGTAACAAGAAAGTCCGAACAGCCGGTGTTAAATGAACAAACTTGTTTTTCGGTTCTCCCTCGTGTAGCTCTAATGCGACGATAACTCAAACCTGTCCTTTCATTTCGGTTGGGTTATCGGCCGACTTTTAGCACGATTTTGGAAAGTTCGCCAAGGGTACCTTTCAATAAATGTCTACTGTTTCGCAAAGTTAGATAGCACATGTGGGAACTTAAGCGACGATATGCCATTTTGTCTTACTGGATTAATGCCGCCACATCACTCCGGGGATATGCCGCCACCCACAAAAGGATGGTGGCATAACTGGTAAAATAGAAATTTTATATATTGGCACTACAACCAATTAGCTTTCTTTCCAGATGCCACGTATTCGTAAGAGAAAAACTGAAATGTCCAAATAGACCAACGAAACTTTTAAAAAAAACTGCCCAGTTAGTTGCAAATGGAAAGTTAATAAAAGGGTAGCTGAACCCTGTACAATTTGCCATTCCAAAGTTAATTAAACCTATTTTAGTACTACGTGTATTGCTTCATTATATCATTTTCCATTATTTATAGATTATTTGCTTCGTTTATTGATCTGGCGGCTTAACCCCAGTGGTGTTGCGGCATTACCCCAAGTAGCGGGGTAATTCCGCCACTGTGCAAGCTTTTAGAAGAAAAAAATTAGTTTCTATTAAAGATTTAAATTTTTAAAAAATCACCTCAAGATAGGTTATGAACTGTAATATGCCATGCTCCTTACAGTTTACATTACTTGCAACACAATTCTGCAAGAAAATTCAATTTCCCTTAAGGTGGCGCCATTCCCCCACTCTCCCCTACTACTATTTGAAGAGTGTACCATGAATATCGAAAATCCAGTAAAACAAATCTGTGACACAGTTGCGGCCTAAAAAAGATCACGCAAAAACGGATCATCGGCGACTAACCGAAAATCGTTAAGCATTATTTCATTATTGCATTATTTCATTTAAAAAAAGGAGCTTGTTATTTATATCTCATATTGCGTAATATATGTTTTTAAATAATGTATAAATTTAAAAATTTAAAACATGCAATAGTGTCTTCTTAGTTCTTCTGTTTCCTTCCAATACTTTGAGGAGTGTTTTCTCTGAATTTTACTTTTATTTTCATTTAATAGCCATACATTAGCGTTTTTCACTGCATTTGGGACAACAAAAATAGACAACAAAAAACTACCCATCATAACTAAAACCCTCACAGCTTTCTACATAAGCGTAATCAACATATTTCTACATATATGTGAACAATACGTTATCACAATACTTCGTGGCATTCAAATTTTAAACACTGTAATTCAATACCTTGTCTGAAATCCTTTGCTAATGAAGTTATTTCATCTCGTTACTCTGATTCAAATAATCCCGCTTAGCATTTAATTCCCCCCTTCAAATCCCAGTACAAGCTAATTTATTTGTGTCGTGAAGTTGATAAAAACAAAGAAGCACAATTGATACTGCAGGGAGAGGTAATCCCCTTCATTACCACAAGAAATTACTTCGAAAGCTAATTAATGCAACCACAAATAGAAAGTTGCTCCCCGTGTGCAAGAAGATACAGCGGCTGCATTATTTTTACAACTAAGTTAAATGAAGTGGTCTCAGAGGTTAAAAATAAAGCATTGAAACTGGATTGCTTGCTTTGACAAAGTTGAAACTGAAGACATTAGGTACACCGAAGAGCCAAAATAACTAGTATAGGCATACATCTGCACATAAAGGTGCATAAAACCAATCAAAGTTCGTCGCTGTGATTCGAACGTCAATGTGCTGCTATCATAAGTTATGAAAATTGAAGGGATTTTGAAAGTATCGGGGGTTGAGAAATGGAATTCCAATCCATGCATCTTAGAAATAGAGAAAACCTTCGAGATTTCCAGTTATGGGAGATCAGGGCAAGCCAGCCCCCGGGCAATGCCACCACCCCTTGTATCTCGCCATTGGTGTGTGTGGGAGGGAGGATGTAAGCGCTGACCGGTAGCAGGAAACAAAGTAATTTGTAGTAGAAAAACTAATGGCCGTGCTGTGAGTCGTTGTAAAGTTATTTAAAACATACGGTTTTTAGATATTTTCATCTAATTTTGGGCCTTTTGAAATTAAGAGATAAGTTACTGTTATCTCTAAGTTAGATAAATTAGTTACATATCATTGAAAAGAGTAATTATTTGGCTATGTTACCACGTTGTTAGTTTGAACGCTAGGCTATCTACCTTCCCCTAAACACAGTGCTGAAAGTGCGGGTAGACACGGGGTGACGCGTCACCCCACTTTTCAAGAAAATGGCCATCCATCCCCCCACTTCTTATATCTCTCAAATACATAATCCATTGAGGGGGGGATGGGCATGGCATTCTAATTGAAGGCATCCCCCCACTTATTTTTTTCCCACTTTCTCCGCTGCCTAAACAAGTCGTATATCGTCGCTTAAGTTCCCACATGTGCTATCTAACTTCGCAAAACATTAGAAATTTATTGAAAGGTACCCTTGGCGAACTTTCCAAAATCGCGCCAAAATTCGGCCGAAAACAAAAACGAAACCATAGGATAGGTTGGTTAGGATAGGTTTGAATTATCGTTGCATTAGAGCTACACGAGGGAGAGCCGAAAAACGTGTTTATTTAACACCGGCTGTTCAGACTTTCTTGTTGCATTCTCAGCATTACCTAATGTACAGGGTGGTTATAAAATAACGCTCGCTATTCGGAGTGGTCTGTAGCTTGAATGAATAATCCAAATGCATCAAAAATTGAGACGCTTACTAATCAAGAAGGGGGAAAGAGAATGGAATCATAAAGAACAAACTCGTCTCTTGACCAGGTTTCTAAATTACGATGCGTAATTGGATATGTTTGCCGTAATTTGCCATAATTGCATACGCCTCGTAATTAGAACCTTGGTCAAGAGACGAGTTTCTTTTTTATGATTCCATTCTTTTTCGTAAAATTGAAACTCGTCTCTTGACCAGGGTTCTAAATTACGAGGCGTAATTAGCTGTGTTGGCTGCAATTGGCCATAATTGACGACGCCTCGTAATTTAGATTCTGGTCAAGAGACGAGTTTGTTTTTTATGATTATTCTTTTTAAGATTATTTTTAGGATTCTGTCTTTTTTATGATTCCATTCTTTTCCCCCCTTCTTGATTAGTAAGTGTCTCAATTTTTTAAATGCATTTGGATTATTCATTCAAGCTACGGACCACTCCGAATAGCGAGCGTAATTTTATAACCACCCTGTAGACCGATATTATGTAACAAGAAAGTCCGAACAGCCGGTGTTAAATGAACAAACTTGTTTTTCGGTTCTCCCTCGTGTAGCTCTAATGCGACGATAACTCAAACCTGTCCTTTCATTTCGGTTGGGTTATCGGCCGACTTTTAGCACGATTTTGGAAAGTTCGCCAAGGGTACCTTTCAATAAATGTCTACTGTTTCGCAAAGTTAGATAGCACATGTGGGAACTTAAGCGACGATATGCCATTTTGTCTTACTGGATTAATGCCGCCACATCACTCCGGGGATATGCCGCCACCCACAAAAGGATGGTGGCATAACTGGTAAAATAGAAATTTTATATATTGGCACTACAACCAATTAGCTTTCTTTCCAGATGCCACGTATTCGTAAGAGAAAAACTGAAATGTCCAAATAGACCAACGAAACTTTTAAAAAAAACTGCCCAGTTAGTTGCAAATGGAAAGTTAATAAAAGGGTAGCTGAACCCTGTACAATTTGCCATTCCAAAGTTAATTAAACCTATTTTAGTACTACGTGTATTGCTTCATTATATCATTTTCCATTATTTATAGATTATTTGCTTCGTTTATTGATCTGGCGGCTTAACCCCAGTGGTGTTGCGGCATTACCCCAAGTAGCGGGGTAATTCCGCCACTGTGCAAGCTTTTAGAAGAAAAAAATTAGTTTCTATTAAAGATTTAAATTTTTAAAAAATCACCTCAAGATAGGTTATGAACTGTAATATGCCATGCTCCTTACAGTTTACATTACTTGCAACACAATTCTGCAAGAAAATTCAATTTCCCTTAAGGTGGCGCCATTCCCCCACTCTCCCCTACTACTATTTGAAGAGTGTACCATGAATATCGAAAATCCAGTAAAACAAATCTGTGACACAGTTGCGACCTAAAAAAGATCACGCAAAAACGGATCATCGGCGACTAACCGAAAATCGTTAAGCATTATTTCATTATTGCATTATTTCATTTAAAAAAAGGAGCTTGTTATTTATATCTCATATTGCGTAATATATGTTTTTAAATAATGTATAAATTTAAAAATTTAAAACATGCAATAGTGTCTTCTTAGTTCTTCTGTTTCCTTCCAATACTTTGAGGAGTGTTTTCTCTGAATTTTACTTTTATTTTCATTTAATAGCCATACATTAGCGTTTTTCACTGCATTTGGGACTACAAAAATAGACAACAAAAAACTACCCATCATAACTAAAACCCTCACAGCTTTCTACATAAGCGTAATCAACATATTTCTACATATATGTGAACAATACGTTATCACAATACTTCGTGGCATTCAAATTTTAAACACTGTAATTCAATACCTTGTCTGAAATCCTTTGCTAATGAAGTTATTTCATCTCGTTACTCTGATTCAAATAATCCCGCTTAGCATTTAATTCCCCCCTTCAAATCCCAGTACAAGCTAATTTATTTGTGTCGTGAAGTTGATAAAAACAAAGAAGCACAATTGATACTGCAGGGAGAGGTAATCCCCTTCATTACCACAAGAAATTACTTCGAAAGCTAATTAATGCAACCACAAATAGAAAGTTGCTCCCCGTGTGCAAGAAGATACAGCGGCTGCATTATTTTTACAACTAAGTTAAATGAAGTGTTCTCAGAGGTTAAAAATAAAGCATTGAAACTGGATTGCTTGCTTTGACAAAGTTGAAACTGAAGACATTAGGTACACCGAAGAGCCAAAATAACTAGTATAGGCATACATCTGCAAATAAAGGTGCATAAAACCAATCAAAGTTCGTCGCTGTGATTCGAACGTCAATGTGCTGCTATCATAAGTTATGAAAATTGAAGGGATTTTGAAAGTATCGGGGGTTGAGAAATGGAATTCCAATCCATGCATCTTAGAAATAGAGAAAAACTTCGAGATTTCCAGTTATGGGAGATCAGGGCAAGCCAGCCCCCGGGCAATGCCACCACCCCTTGTATCTCGCCATTGGTGTGTGTGGGAGGGAGGATGTAAGCGCTGACCGGTAGCAGGAAACAAAGTAATTTGTAGTAGAAAAACTAATGGCCGTGCTGTGAGTCGTTGTAAAGTTATTTAAAACATACGGTTTTTAGATATTTTCATCTAATTTTGGGCCTTTTGAAATTAAGAGATAAGTTACTGTTATCTCTAAGTTAGATAAATTAGTTACATATCATTGAAAAGAGTAATTATTTGGCTATGTTACCACGTTGTTAGTTTGAACGCTAGGCTATCTACCTTCCCCTAAACACAGTGCTGAAAGTGCGGGTAGACACGGGGTGACGCGTCACCCCACTTTTCAAGAAAATGGCCATCCATCCCCCCACTTCTTATATCTCTCAAATACATAATCCATTGAGGGGGGGATGGGCATGGCATTCTAATTGAAGGCATCCCCCCACTTATTTTTTTCCCACTTTCTCCGCTGCCTAAACAAGTCGTATATCGTCGCTTAAGTTCCCACATGTGCTATCTAACTTCGCAAAACATTAGAAATTTATTGAAAGGTACCCTTGGCGAACTTTCCAAAATCGCGCCAAAATTCGGCCGAAAACAAAAACGAAACCATAGGATAGGTTGGTTAGGATAGGTTTGAATTATCGTTGCATTAGAGCTACACGAGGGAGAGCCGAAAAACGTGTTTATTTAACACCGGCTGTTCAGACTTTCTTGTTGCATTCTCAGCATTACCTAATGTACAGGGTGGTTATAAAATAACGCTCGCTATTCGGAGTGGTCTGTAGCTTGAATGAATAATCCAAATGCATCAAAAATTGAGACGCTTACTAATCAAGAAGGGGGAAAGAGAATGGAATCATAAAGAACAAACTCGTCTCTTGACCAGGTTTCTAAATTACGATGCGTAATTGGATATGTTTGCCGTAATTTGCCATAATTGCATACGCCTCGTAATTAGAACCTTGGTCAAGAGACGAGTTTCTTTTTTATGATTCCATTCTTTTTCGTAAAATTGAAACTCGTCTCTTGACCAGGGTTCTAAATTACGAGGCGTAATTAGCTGTGTTGGCTGCAATTGGCCATAATTGACGACGCCTCGTAATTTAGATTCTGGTCAAGAGACGAGTTTGTTTTTTATGATTATTCTTTTTAAGATTATTTTTAGGATTCTGTCTTTTTTATGATTCCATTCTTTTCCCCCCTTCTTGATTAGTAAGTGTCTCAATTTTTTAAATGCATTTGGATTATTCATTCAAGCTACGGACCACTCCGAATAGCGAGCGTAATTTTATAACCACCCTGTAGACCGATATTATGTAACAAGAAAGTCCGAACAGCCGGTGTTAAATGAACAAACTTGTTTTTCGGTTCTCCCTCGTGTAGCTCTAATGCGACGATAACTCAAACCTGTCCTTTCATTTCGGTTGGGTTATCGGCCGACTTTTAGCACGATTTTGGAAAGTTCGCCAAGGGTACCTTTCAATAAATGTCTACTGTTTCGCAAAGTTAGATAGCACATGTGGGAACTTAAGCGACGATATGCCATTTTGTCTTACTGGATTAATGCCGCCACATCACTCCGGGGATATGCCGCCACCCACAAAAGGATGGTGGCATAACTGGTAAAATAGAAATTTTATATATTGGCACTACAACCAATTAGCTTTCTTTCCAGATGCCACGTATTCGTAAGAGAAAAACTGAAATGTCCAAATAGACCAACGAAACTTTTAAAAAAAACTGCCCAGTTAGTTGCAAATGGAAAGTTAATAAAAGGGTAGCTGAACCCTGTACAATTTGCCATTCCAAAGTTAATTAAACCTATTTTAGTACTACGTGTATTGCTTCATTATATCATTTTCCATTATTTATAGATTATTTGCTTCGTTTATTGATCTGGCGGCTTAACCCCAGTGGTGTTGCGGCATTACCCCAAGTAGCGGGGTAATTCCGCCACTGTGCAAGCTTTTAGAAGAAAAAAATTAGTTTCTATTAAAGATTTAAATTTTTAAAAAATCACCTCAAGATAGGTTATGAACTGTAATATGCCATGCTCCTTACAGTTTACATTACTTGCAACACAATTCTGCAAGAAAATTCAATTTCCCTTAAGGTGGCGCCATTCCCCCACTCTCCCCTACTACTATTTGAAGAGTGTACCATGAATATCGAAAATCCAGTAAAACAAATCTGTGACACAGTTGCGGCCTAAAAAAGATCACGCAAAAACGGATCATCGGCGACTAACCGAAAATCGTTAAGCATTATTTCATTATTGCATTATTTCATTTAAAAAAAGGAGCTTGTTATTTATATCTCATATTGCGTAATATATGTTTTTAAATAATGTATAAATTTAAAAATTTAAAACATGCAATAGTGTCTTCTTAGTTCTTCTGTTTCCTTCCAATACTTTGAGGAGTGTTTTCTCTGAATTTTACTTTTATTTTCATTTAATAGCCATACATTAGCGTTTTTCACTGCATTTGGGACTACAAAAATAGACAACAAAAAACTACCCATCATAACTAAAACCCTCACAGCTTTCTACATAAGCGTAATCAACATATTTCTACATATATGTGAACAATACGTTATCACAATACTTCGTGGCATTCAAATTTTAAACACTGTAATTCAATACCTTGTCTGAAATCCTTTGCTAATGAAGTTATTTCATCTCGTTACTCTGATTCAAATAATCCCGCTTAGCATTTAATTCCCCCCTTCAAATCCCAGTACAAGCTAATTTATTTGTGTCGTGAAGTTGATAAAAACAAAGAAGCACAATTGATACTGCAGGGAGAGGTAATCCCCTTCATTACCACAAGAAATTACTTCGAAAGCTAATTAATGCAACCACAAATAGAAAGTTGCTCCCCGTGTGCAAGAAGATACAGCGGCTGCATTATTTTTACAACTAAGTTAAATGAAGTGTTCTCAGAGGTTAAAAATAAAGCATTGAAACTGGATTGCTTGCTTTGACAAAGTTGAAACTGAAGACATTAGGTACACCGAAGAGCCAAAATAACTAGTATAGGCATACATCTGCACATAAAGGTGCATAAAACCAATCAAAGTTCGTCGCTGTGATTCGAACGTCAATGTGCTGCTATCATAAGTTATGAAAATTGAAGGGATTTTGAAAGTATCGGGGGTTGAGAAATGGAATTCCAATCCATGCATCTTAGAAATAGAGAAAACCTTCGAGATTTCCAGTTATGGGAGATCAGGGCAAGCCAGCCCCCGGGCAATGCCACCACCCCTTGTATCTCGCCATTGGTGTGTGTGGGAGGGAGGATGTAAGCGCTGACCGGTAGCAGGAAACAAAGTAATTTGTAGTAGAAAAACTAATGGCCGTGCTGTGAGTCGTTGTAAAGTTATTTAAAACATACGGTTTTTAGATATTTTCATCTAATTTTGGGCCTTTTGAAATTAAGAGATAAGTTACTGTTATCTCTAAGTTAGATAAATTAGTTACATATCATTGAAAAGAGTAATTATTTGGCTATGTTACCACGTTGTTAGTTTGAACGCTAGGCTATCTACCTTCCCCTAAACACAGTGCTGAAAGTGCGGGTAGACACGGGGTGACGCGTCACCCCACTTTTCAAGAAAATGGCCATCCATCCCCCCACTTCTTATATCTCTCAAATACATAATCCATTGAGGGGGGGATGGGCATGGCATTCTAATTGAAGGCATCCCCCCACTTATTTTTTTCCCACTTTCTCCGCTGCCTAAACAAGTCGTATATCGTCGCTTAAGTTCCCACATGTGCTATCTAACTTCGCAAAACATTAGAAATTTATTGAAAGGTACCCTTGGCGAACTTTCCAAAATCGCGCCAAAATTCGGCCGAAAACAAAAACGAAACCATAGGATAGGTTGGTTAGGATAGGTTTGAATTATCGTTGCATTAGAGCTACACGAGGGAGAGCCGAAAAACGTGTTTATTTAACACCGGCTGTTCAGACTTTCTTGTTGCATTCTCAGCATTACCTAATGTACAGGGTGGTTATAAAATAACGCTCGCTATTCGGAGTGGTCTGTAGCTTGAATGAATAATCCAAATGCATCAAAAATTGAGACGCTTACTAATCAAGAAGGGGGAAAGAGAATGGAATCATAAAGAACAAACTCGTCTCTTGACCAGGTTTCTAAATTACGATGCGTAATTGGATATGTTTGCCGTAATTTGCCATAATTGCATACGCCTCGTAATTAGAACCTTGGTCAAGAGACGAGTTTCTTTTTTATGATTCCATTCTTTTTCGTAAAATTGAAACTCGTCTCTTGACCAGGGTTCTAAATTACGAGGCGTAATTAGCTGTGTTGGCTGCAATTGGCCATAATTGACGACGCCTCGTAATTTAGATTCTGGTCAAGAGACGAGTTTGTTTTTTATGATTATTCTTTTTAAGATTATTTTTAGGATTCTGTCTTTTTTATGATTCCATTCTTTTCCCCCCTTCTTGATTAGTAAGTGTCTCAATTTTTTAAATGCATTTGGATTATTCATTCAAGCTACGGACCACTCCGAATAGCGAGCGTAATTTTATAACCACCCTGTAGACCGATATTATGTAACAAGAAAGTCCGAACAGCCGGTGTTAAATGAACAAACTTGTTTTTCGGTTCTCCCTCGCGTAGCTCTAATGCGACGATAACTCAAACCTGTCCTTTCATTTCGGTTGGGTTATCGGCCGACTTTTAGCACGATTTTGGAAAGTTCGCCAAGGGTACCTTTCAATAAATGTCTACTGTTTCGCAAAGTTAGATAGCACATGTGGGAACTTAAGCGACGATATGCCATTTTGTCTTACTGGATTAATGCCGCCACATCACTCCGGGGATATGCCGCCACCCACAAAAGGATGGTGGCATAACTGGTAAAATAGAAATTTTATATATTGGCACTACAACCAATTAGCTTTCTTTCCAGATGCCACGTATTCGTAAGAGAAAAACTGAAATGTCCAAATAGACCAACGAAACTTTTAAAAAAAACTGCCCAGTTAGTTGCAAATGGAAAGTTAATAAAAGGGTAGCTGAACCCTGTACAATTTGCCATTCCAAAGTTAATTAAACCTATTTTAGTACTACGTGTATTGCTTCATTATATCATTTTCCATTATTTATAGATTATTTGCTTCGTTTATTGATCTGGCGGCTTAACCCCAGTGGTGTTGCGGCATTACCCCAAGTAGCGGGGTAATTCCGCCACTGTGCAAGCTTTTAGAAGAAAAAAATTAGTTTCTATTAAAGATTTAAATTTTTAAAAAATCACCTCAAGATAGGTTATGAACTGTAATATGCCATGCTCCTTACAGTTTACATTACTTGCAACACAATTCTGCAAGAAAATTCAATTTCCCTTAAGGTGGCGCCATTCCCCCACTCTCCCCTACTACTATTTGAAGAGTGTACCATGAATATCGAAAATCCAGTAAAACAAATCTGTGACACAGTTGCGACCTAAAAAAGATCACGCAAAAACGGATCATCGGCGACTAACCGAAAATCGTTAAGCATTATTTCATTATTGCATTATTTCATTTAAAAAAAGGAGCTTGTTATTTATATCTCATATTGCGTAATATATGTTTTTAAATAATGTATAAATTTAAAAATTTAAAACATGCAATAGTGTCTTCTTAGTTCTTCTGTTTCCTTCCAATACTTTGAGGAGTGTTTTCTCTGAATTTTACTTTTATTTTCATTTAATAGCCATACATTAGCGTTTTTCACTGCATTTGGGACTACAAAAATAGACAACAAAAAACTACCCATCATAACTAAAACCCTCACAGCTTTCTACATAAGCGTAATCAACATATTTCTACATATATGTGAACAATACGTTATCACAATACTTCGTGGCATTCAAATTTTAAACACTGTAATTCAATACCTTGTCTGAAATCCTTTGCTAATGAAGTTATTTCATCTCGTTACTCTGATTCAAATAATCCCGCTTAGCATTTAATTCCCCCCTTCAAATCCCAGTACAAGCTAATTTATTTGTGTCGTGAAGTTGATAAAAACAAAGAAGCACAATTGATACTGCAGGGAGAGGTAATCCCCTTCATTACCACAAGAAATTACTTCGAAAGCTAATTAATGCAACCACAAATAGAAAGTTGCTCCCCGTGTGCAAGAAGATACAGCGGCTGCATTATTTTTACAACTAAGTTAAATGAAGTGTTCTCAGAGGTTAAAAATAAAGCATTGAAACTGGATTGCTTGCTTTGACAAAGTTGAAACTGAAGACATTAGGTACACCGAAGAGCCAAAATAACTAGTATAGGCATACATCTGCACATAAAGGTGCATAAAACCAATCAAAGTTCGTCGCTGTGATTCGAACGTCAATGTGCTGCTATCATAAGTTATGAAAATTGAAGGGATTTTGAAAGTATCGGGGGTAGAGAAATGGAATTCCAATCCATGCATCTTAGAAATAGAGAAAACCTTCGAGATTTCCAGTTATGGGAGATCAGGGCAAGCCAGCCCCCGGGCAATGCCACCACCCCTTGTATCTCGCCATTGGTGTGTGTGGGAGGGAGGATGTAAGCGCTGACCGGTAGCAGGAAACAAAGTAATTTGTAGTAGAAAAACTAATGGCCGTGCTGTGAGTCGTTGTAAAGTTATTTAAAACATACGGTTTTTAGATATTTTCATCTAATTTTGGGCCTTTTGAAATTAAGAGATAAGTTACTGTTATCTCTAAGTTAGATAAATTAGTTACATATCATTGAAAAGAGTAATTATTTGGCTATGTTACCACGTTGTTAGTTTGAACGCTAGGCTATCTACCTTCCCCTAAACACAGTGCTGAAAGTGCGGGTAGACACGGGGTGACGCGTCACCCCACTTTTCAAGAAAATGGCCATCCATCCCCCCACTTCTTATATCTCTCAAATACATAATCCATTGAGGGGGGGATGGGCATGGCATTCTAATTGAAGGCATCCCCCCACTTATTTTTTTCCCACTTTCTCCGCTGCCTAAACAAGTCGTATATCGTCGCTTAAGTTCCCACATGTGCTATCTAACTTCGCAAAACATTAGAAATTTATTGAAAGGTACCCTTGGCGAACTTTCCAAAATCGCGCCAAAATTCGGCCGAAAACAAAAACGAAACCATAGGATAGGTTGGTTAGGATAGGTTTGAATTATCGTTGCATTAGAGCTACACGAGGGAGAGCCGAAAAACGTGTTTATTTAACACCGGCTGTTCAGACTTTCTTGTTGCATTCTCAGCATTACCTAATGTACAGGGTGGTTATAAAATAACGCTCGCTATTCGGAGTGGTCTGTAGCTTGAATGAATAATCCAAATGCATCAAAAATTGAGACGCTTACTAATCAAGAAGGGGGAAAGAGAATGGAATCATAAAGAACAAACTCGTCTCTTGACCAGGTTTCTAAATTACGATGCGTAATTGGATATGTTTGCCGTAATTTGCCATAATTGCATACGCCTCGTAATTAGAACCTTGGTCAAGAGACGAGTTTCTTTTTTATGATTCCATTCTTTTTCGTAAAATTGAAACTCGTCTCTTGACCAGGGTTCTAAATTACGAGGCGTAATTAGCTGTGTTGGCTGCAATTGGCCATAATTGACGACGCCTCGTAATTTAGATTCTGGTCAAGAGACGAGTTTGTTTTTTATGATTATTCTTTTTAAGATTATTTTTAGGATTCTGTCTTTTTTATGATTCCATTCTTTTCCCCCCTTCTTGATTAGTAAGTGTCTCAATTTTTTAAATGCATTTGGATTATTCATTCAAGCTACGGACCACTCCGAATAGCGAGCGTAATTTTATAACCACCCTGTAGACCGATATTATGTAACAAGAAAGTCCGAACAGCCGGTGTTAAATGAACAAACTTGTTTTTCGGTTCTCCCTCGTGTAGCTCTAATGCGACGATAACTCAAACCTGTCCTTTCATTTCGGTTGGGTTATCGGCCGACTTTTAGCACGATTTTGGAAAGTTCGCCAAGGGTACCTTTCAATAAATGTCTACTGTTTCGCAAAGTTAGATAGCACATGTGGGAACTTAAGCGACGATATGCCATTTTGTCTTACTGGATTAATGCCGCCACATCACTCCGGGGATATGCCGCCACCCACAAAAGGATGGTGGCATAACTGGTAAAATAGAAATTTTATATATTGGCACTACAACCAATTAGCTTTCTTTCCAGATGCCACGTATTCGTAAGAGAAAAACTGAAATGTCCAAATAGACCAACGAAACTTTTAAAAAAAACTGCCCAGTTAGTTGCAAATGGAAAGTTAATAAAAGGGTAGCTGAACCCTGTACAATTTGCCATTCCAAAGTTAATTAAACCTATTTTAGTACTACGTGTATTGCTTCATTATATCATTTTCCATTATTTATAGATTATTTGCTTCGTTTATTGATCTGGCGGCTTAACCCCAGTGGTGTTGCGGCATTACCCCAAGTAGCGGGGTAATTCCGCCACTGTGCAAGCTTTTAGAAGAAAAAAATTAGTTTCTATTAAAGATTTAAATTTTTAAAAAATCACCTCAAGATAGGTTATGAACTGTAATATGCCATGCTCCTTACAGTTTACATTACTTGCAACACAATTCTGCAAGAAAATTCAATTTCCCTTAAGGTGGCGCCATTCCCCCACTCTCCCCTACTACTATTTGAAGAGTGTACCATGAATATCGAAAATCCAGTAAAACAAATCTGTGACACAGTTGCGACCTAAAAAAGATCACGCAAAAACGGATCATCGGCGACTAACCGAAAATCGTTAAGCATTATTTCATTATTGCATTATTTCATTTAAAAAAAGGAGCTTGTTATTTATATCTCATATTGCGTAATATATGTTTTTAAATAATGTATAAATTTAAAAATTTAAAACATGCAATAGTGTCTTCTTAGTTCTTCTGTTTCCTTCCAATACTTTGAGGAGTGTTTTCTCTGAATTTTACTTTTATTTTCATTTAATAGCCATACATTAGCGTTTTTCACTGCATTTGGGACTACAAAAATAGACAACAAAAAACTACCCATCATAACTAAAACCCTCACAGCTTTCTACATAAGCGTAATCAACATATTTCTACATACAGGGTGTTTCATAATTGACCGGAATAGGAATTGATGCAATTCCGAAATATTGAGCCGGCCCCTCCGAAAAATAGTAAAATGCCAATTGATCACGCGTTTTGGTCGTGGTTGCATACTTGAACTAGGACAGCACGAGAATGTGTTGACGAAGGGATGCATTTGTTATGAGTTTGGTTTGGTTGAATCGACATATTGCCTAGTAATTTTCGAGTAATTTTTGTGTTAGGATTTTCGATTTAAAAGATTTGGTGTGTTTCACATTCGAGCTGAATGTTTGAAAATTGGAAGGAGCTAAACGTTTTGCGATAGAAATGTACAGTTTGTCGAAATGTGCATGTGTTGGGACCAAATAGTTCTATAGTAGGGTAGAGACTGAACCTACCAACCGCACCATCTACCAACACGAAGACAATTTAGGGTATCATGGGGGATCGATGGCCGAGTGGTTTGGATCGCAGACCATAACGCCAGCAGTCCGCGCGCTGTAATGGGTGCGGGCTCAATTCCCACCTTTGCCCTGGGTGTACTTCCTTTCTCTGTCAGTAAAAAATCCTTCTGTAGCTGCCTTACTTGACGAAATCTTATAAGTGGGTCTCTGATCATGCACACACACTGGAATATACGGGATGGTTATAAAATAACGCTCGCTATTCGGAGTGGTCTGTAGCTCGAATGAATAGTCCAAATGCCTCAAAATTTGAGACACTTACTAATCAAGAAAGGGAAAAGAAGAATGGAATCATAAAAAAAGATAGAATCTTAAAAAATAATCACAAAAAAGAATAATCATAAAAAACAAACTCGTCTCTTGACCAGGGTTCCAAGTTACGAGGCGTCGTCATAATTATGGCCAATTACTGCCTAGGTACTAAATTACGCGGCGTAGCCAGTTATGACTAATTACGGCCAACACATCCAATTACGCCTCGTAATTTAGAACCCTGGTCAAGCAAGAGACGAGTTTGTTTCACTGAACTGAACTGAAACTCTGGAAGGAGCATCCCTTGAAAAGCTGGTGAAGCCTATTTTTGGGTCACTTGGCGACAGCTTTAAGGAGAACATGTGGCGAGCGATTAGGCTTGTGCCGGCAACATCCAATGCAAACTGTTAAGTCAAGTCTCACTTGTGATCGGCGAATTCATGCCAAATGTGGCAAATATTCTCCCTAAAGCGGTCGCCAAGTGACCCAAAAATAGGCTTCACCAGCTAGGATGCTTCTTTCGTGGGATGCTAATTCTAGAGTTTTTGTTCAGTTCAGTGGTTTGTTTTTTAATTGTTCCATTCTTTTTTCTCCTTCTTGGATTGGATTGGATTGGTTGATATATATTTTCTGGCTCGTGTGCTTGGTCGCAAGGACCCGCTTATAAGCCATCGTCTAGTAGGACATCACAAGACACCCACAAACACATATGACAGATGTTCCCCTTTTCTTGATTAGTAAGTGTCTCAAAGTCTTCTGCATTTGGATTATTCATTAAAGCTACAGACCACCACGAATAGCGAGCGTTATTTTATAACCACCCTGTATATGTGCATACCTACCCAGCAAAAATAAGCAAAATACAATAATTGTTATGTATAGACTGGTGGTCAACATCAAGTTCCTTTTAACAATAATGCAACAACCTAAACAAATGAACAGCCTCTTTTTTTTTTGAAAACTAGTTGTTGAACCTGTAATTTTTATCAGATGTAAATTCAACCAAACCAAACTAAAAGTTCTACATTCTTGTGTAGCACAAGTGCAGGATTTCATGAACGACCGAAGGGGCGGCCAATTAGCTAGCCGATTTTCATTGGCGGGGCCCGGGTAAATATTTAGGAATTGCGTCCTATACAATTCCGGTCAATTATGGAACACCCTGTATATGTGAACAATACGTTATCACAATACTTCGTGGCATTCAAATTTTAAACACTGTAATTCAATACCTTGTCTGAAATCCTTTGCTAATGAAGTTATTTCATCTCGTTACTCTGATTCAAATAATCCCGCTTAGCATTTAATTCCCCCCTTCAAATCCCAGTACAAGCTAATTTATTTGTGTCGTGAAGTTGATAAAAACAAAGAAGCACAATTGATACTGCAGGGAGAGGTAATCCCCTTCATTACCACAAGAAATTACTTCGAAAGCTAATTAATGCAACCACAAATAGAAAGTTGCTCCCCGTGTGCAAGAAGATACAGCGGCTGCATTATTTTTACAACTAAGTTAAATGAAGTGTTCTCAGAGGTTAAAAATAAAGCATTGAAACTGGATTGCTTGCTTTGACAAAGTTGAAACTGAAGACATTAGGTACACCGAAGAGCCAAAATAACTAGTATAGGCATACATCTGCACATAAAGGTGCATAAAACCAATCAAAGTTCGTCGCTGTGATTCGAACGTCAATGTGCTGCTATCATAAGTTATGAAAATTGAAGGGATTTTGAAAGTATCGGGGGTTGAGAAATGGAATTCCAATCCATGCATCTTAGAAATAGAGAAAACCTTCGAGATTTCCAGTTATGGGAGATCAGGGCAAGCCAGCCCCCGGGCAATGCCACCACCCCTTGTATCTCGCCATTGGTGTGTGTGGGAGGGAGGATGTAAGCGCTGACCGGTAGCAGGAAACAAAGTAATTTGTAGTAGAAAAACTAATGGCCGTGCTGTGAGTCGTTGTAAAGTTATTTAAAACATACGGTTTTTAGATATTTTCATCTAATTTTGGGCCTTTTGAAATTAAGAGATAAGTTACTGTTATCTCTAAGTTAGATAAATTAGTTACATATCATTGAAAAGAGTAATTATTTGGCTATGTTACCACGTTGTTAGTTTGAACGCTAGGCTATCTACCTTCCCCTAAACAAGTCGTATATCGTCGCTTAAGTTCCCACATGTGCTATCTAACTTCGCAAAACATTAGAAATTTATTGAAAGGTACCCTTGGCGAACTTTCCAAAATCGCGCCAAAATTCGGCCGAAAACAAAAACGAAACCATAGGATAGGTTGGTTAGGATAGGTTTGAATTATCGTTGCATTAGAGCTACACGAGGGAGAGCCGAAAAACGTGTTTATTTAACACCGGCTGTTCGGACTTTCTTGTTGCATTCTCAGCATTACCTAATGTACAGGGTGGTTATAAAATAACGCTCGCTATTCGGAGTGGTCTGTAGCTTGAATGAATAATCCAAATGCATCAAAAATTGAGACGCTTACTAATCAAGAAGGGGGAAAGAGAATGGAATCATAAAGAACAAACTCGTCTCTTGACCAGGTTTCTAAATTACGATGCGTAATTGGATATGTTTGCCGTAATTTGCCATAATTGCATACGCCTCGTAATTAGAACCTTGGTCAAGAGACGAGTTTCTTTTTTATGATTCCATTCTTTTTCGTAAAATTGAAACTCGTCTCTTGACCAGGGTTCTAAATTACGAGGCGTAATTAGCTGTGTTGGCTGCAATTGGCCATAATTGACGACGCCTCGTAATTTAGATTCTGGTCAAGAGACGAGTTTGTTTTTTATGATTATTCTTTTTAAGATTATTTTTAGGATTCTGTCTTTTTTATGATTCCATTCTTTTCCCCCCTTCTTGATTAGTAAGTGTCTCAATTTTTTAAATGCATTTGGATTATTCATTCAAGCTACGGACCACTCCGAATAGCGAGCGTAATTTTATAACCACCCTGTAGACCGATATTATGTAACAAGAAAGTCCGAACAGCCGGTGTTAAATGAACAAACT
The DNA here is from genome assembly GCA_023701765.1 of Hylyphantes graminicola. NCBI lineage: Eukaryota > Metazoa > Arthropoda > Arachnida > Araneae > Linyphiidae > Hylyphantes > Hylyphantes graminicola. Next base: position 50,231,006 of record CM043122.1, read on the forward strand.
TGTTTTTCGGTTCTCCCTCGTGTAGCTCTAATGCGACGATAACTCAAACCTGTCCTTTCATTTCGGTTGGGTTATCGGCCGACTTTTAGCACGATTTTGGAAAGTTCGCCAAGGGTACCTTTCAATAAATGTCTACTGTTTCGCAAAGTTAGATAGCACATGTGGGAACTTAAGCGACGATATGCCATTTTGTCTTACTGGATTAATGCCGCCACATCACTCCGGGGATATGCCGCCACCCACAAAAGGATGGTGGCATAACTGGTAAAATAGAAATTTTATATATTGGCACTACAACCAATTAGCTTTCTTTCCAGATGCCACGTATTCGTAAAAGAAAAACTGAAATGTCCAAATAGACCAACGAAACTTTTAAAAAAAACTGCCCAGTTAGTTGCAAATGGAAAGTTAATAAAAGGGTAGCTGAACCCTGTACAATTTGCCATTCCAAAGTTAATTAAACCTATTTTAGTACTACGTGTATTGCTTCATTATATCATTTTCCATTATTTATAGATTATTTGCTTCGTTTATTGATCTGGCGGCTTAACCCCAGTGGTGTTGCGGCATTACCCCAAGTAGCGGGGTAATTCCGCCACTGTGCAAGCTTTTAGAAGAAAAAAATTAGTTTCTATTAAAGATTTAAATTTTTAAAAAATCACCTCAAGATAGGTTATGAACTGTAATATGCCATGCTCCTTACAGTTTACATTACTTGCAACACAATTCTGCAAGAAAATTCAATTTCCCTTAAGGTGGCGCCATTCCCCCACTCTCCCCTACTACTATTTGAAGAGTGTACCATGAATATCGAAAATCCAGTAAAACAAATCTGTGACACAGTTGCGACCTAAAAAAGATCACGCAAAAACGGATCATCGGCGACTAACCGAAAATCGTTAAGCATTATTTCATTATTGCATTATTTCATTTAAAAAAAGGAGCTTGTTATTTATATCTCATATTGCGTAATATATGTTTTTAAATAATGTATAAATTTAAAAATTTAAAACATGCAATAGTGTCTTCTTAGTTCTTCTGTTTCCTTCCAATACTTTGAGGAGTGTTTTCTCTGAATTTTACTTTTATTTTCATTTAATAGCCATACATTAGCGTTTTTCACTGCATTTGGGACTACAAAAATAGACAACAAAAAACTACCCATCATAACTAAAACCCTCACAGCTTTCTACATAAGCGTAATCAACATATTTCTACATACAGGGTGTTTCATAATTGACCGGAATAGGAATTGATGCAATTCCGAAATATTGAGCCGGCCCCTCCGAAAAATAGTAAAATGCCAATTGATCACGCGTTTTGGTCGTGGTTGCATACTTGAACTAGGACAGCACGAGAATGTGTTGACGAAGGGATGCATTTGTTATGAGTTTGGTTTGGTTGAATCGACATATTGCCTAGTAATTTTCGAGTAATTTTTGTGTTAGGATTTTCGATTTAAAAGATTTGGTGTGTTTCACATTCGAGCTGAATGTTTGAAAATTGGAAGGAGCTAAACGTTTTGCGATAGAAATGTACAGTTTGTCGAAATGTGCATGTGTTGGGACCAAATAGTTCTATAGTAGGGTAGAGACTGAACCTACCAACCGCACCATCTACCAACACGAAGACAATTTAGGGTATCATGGGGGATCGATGGCCGAGTGGTTTGGATCGCAGACCATAACGCCAGCAGTCCGCGCGCTGTAATGGGTGCGGGCTCAATTCCCACCTTTGCCCTGGGTGTACTTCCTTTCTCTGTCAGTAAAAAATCCTTCTGTAGCTGCCTTACTTGACGAAATCTTATAAGTGGGTCTCTGATCATGCACACACACTGGAATATACGGGATGGTTATAAAATAACGCTCGCTATTCGGAGTGGTCTGTAGCTCGAATGAATAGTCCAAATGCCTCAAAATTTGAGACACTTACTAATCAAGAAAGGGAAAAGAAGAATGGAATCATAAAAAAAAGATAGAATCTTAAAAAATAATCACAAAAAAGAATAATCATAAAAAACAAACTCGTCTCTTGACCAGGGTTCCAAGTTACGAGGCGTCGTCATAATTATGGCCAATTACTGCCTAGGTACTAAATTACGCGGCGTAGCCAGTTATGACTAATTACGGCCAACACATCCAATTACGCCTCGTAATTTAGAACCCTGGTCAAGCAAGAGACGAGTTTGTTTCACTGAACTGAACTGAAACTCTGGAAGGAGCATCCCTTGAAAAGCTGGTGAAGCCTATTTTTGGGTCACTTGGCGACAGCTTTAAGGAGAACATGTGGCGAGCGATTAGGCTTGTGCCGGCAACATCCAATGCAAACTGTTAAGTCAAGTCTCACTTGTGATCGGCGAATTCATGCCAAATGTGGCAAATATTCTCCCTAAAGCGGTCGCCAAGTGACCCAAAAATAGGCTTCACCAGCTAGGATGCTTCTTTCGTGGGATGCTAATTCTAGAGTTTTTGTTCAGTTCAGTGGTTTGTTTTTTAATTGTTCCATTCTTTTTTCTCCTTCTTGGATTGGATTGGATTGGTTGATATATATTTTCTGGCTCGTGTGCTTGGTCGCAAGGACCCGCTTATAAGCCATCGTCTAGTAGGACATCACAAGACACCCACAAACACATATGACAGATGTTCCCCTTTTCTTGATTAGTAAGTGTCTCAAAGTCTTCTGCATTTGGATTATTCATTAAAGCTACAGACCACCACGAATAGCGAGCGTTATTTTATAACCACCCTGTATATGTGCATACCTACCCAGCAAAAATAAGCAAAATACAATAATTGTTATGTATAGACTGGTGGTCAACATCAAGTTCCTTTTAACAATAATGCAACAACCTAAACAAATGAACAGCCTCTTTTTTTTTTGAAAACTAGTTGTTGAACCTGTAATTTTTATCAGATGTAAATTCAACCAAACCAAACTAAAAGTTCTACATTCTTGTGTAGCACAAGTGCAGGATTTCATGAACGACCGAAGGGGCGGCCAATTAGCTAGCCGATTTTCATTGGCGGGGCCCGGGTAAATATTTAGGAATTGCGTCCTATACAATTCCGGTCAATTATGGAACACCCTGTATATGTGAACAATACGTTATCACAATACTTCGTGGCATTCAAATTTTAAACACTGTAATTCAATACCTTGTCTGAAATCCTTTGCTAATGAAGTTATTTCATCTCGTTACTCTGATTCAAATAATCCCGCTTAGCATTTAATTCCCCCCTTCAAATCCCAGTACAAGCTAATTTATTTGTGTCGTGAAGTTGATAAAAACAAAGAAGCACAATTGATACTGCAGGGAGAGGTAATCCCCTTCATTACCACAAGAAATTACTTCGAAAGCTAATTAATGCAACCACAAATAGAAAGTTGCTCCCCGTGTGCAAGAAGATACAGCGGCTGCATTATTTTTACAACTAAGTTAAATGAAGTGTTCTCAGAGGTTAAAAATAAAGCATTGAAACTGGATTGCTTGCTTTGACAAAGTTGAAACTGAAGACATTAGGTACACCGAAGAGCCAAAATAACTAGTATAGGCATACATCTGCACATAAAGGTGCATAAAACCAATCAAAGTTCGTCGCTGTGATTCGAACGTCAATGTGCTGCTATCATAAGTTATGAAAATTGAAGGGATTTTGAAAGTATCGGGGGTTGAGAAATGGAATTCCAATCCATGCATCTTAGAAATAGAGAAAACCTTCGAGATTTCCAGTTATGGGAGATCAGGGCAAGCCAGCCCCCGGGCAATGCCACCACCCCTTGTATCTCGCCATTGGTGTGTGTGGGAGGGAGGATGTAAGCGCTGACCGGTAGCAGGAAACAAAGTAATTTGTAGTAGAAAAACTAATGGCCGTGCTGTGAGTCGTTGTAAAGTTATTTAAAACATACGGTTTTTAGATATTTTCATCTAATTTTGGGCCTTTTGAAATTAAGAGATAAGTTACTGTTATCTCTAAGTTAGATAAATTAGTTACATATCATTGAAAAGAGTAATTATTTGGCTATGTTACCACGTTGTTAGTTTGAACGCTAGGCTATCTACCTTCCCCTAAACAAGTCGTATATCGTCGCTTAAGTTCCCACATGTGCTATCTAACTTCGCAAAACATTAGAAATTTATTGAAAGGTACCCTTGGCGAACTTTCCAAAATCGCGCCAAAATTCGGCCGAAAACAAAAACGAAACCATAGGATAGGTTGGTTAGGATAGGTTTGAATTATCGTTGCATTAGAGCTACACGAGGGAGAGCCGAAAAACGTGTTTATTTAACACCGGCTGTTCGGACTTTCTTGTTGCATTCTCAGCATTACCTAATGTACAGGGTGGTTATAAAATAACGCTCGCTATTCGGAGTGGTCTGTAGCTTGAATGAATAATCCAAATGCATCAAAAATTGAGACGCTTACTAATCAAGAAGGGGGAAAGAGAATGGAATCATAAAGAACAAACTCGTCTCTTGACCAGGTTTCTAAATTACGATGCGTAATTGGATATGTTTGCCGTAATTTGCCATAATTGCATACGCCTCGTAATTAGAACCTTGGTCAAGAGACGAGTTTCTTTTTTATGATTCCATTCTTTTTCGTAAAATTGAAACTCGTCTCTTGACCAGGGTTCTAAATTACGAGGCGTAATTAGCTGTGTTGGCTGCAATTGGCCATAATTGACGACGCCTCGTAATTTAGATTCTGGTCAAGAGACGAGTTTGTTTTTTATGATTATTCTTTTTAAGATTATTTTTAGGATTCTGTCTTTTTTATGATTCCATTCTTTTCCCCCCTTCTTGATTAGTAAGTGTCTCAATTTTTTAAATGCATTTGGATTATTCATTCAAGCTACGGACCACTCCGAATAGCGAGCGTAATTTTATAACCACCCTGTAGACCGATATTATGTAACAAGAAAGTCCGAACAGCCGGTGTTAAATGAACAAACTTGTTTTTCGGTTCTCCCTCGTGTAGCTCTAATGCGACGATAACTCAAACCTGTCCTTTCATTTCGGTTGGGTTATCGGCCGACTTTTAGCACGATTTTGGAAAGTTCGCCAAGGGTACCTTTCAATAAATGTCTACTGTTTCGCAAAGTTAGATAGCACATGTGGGAACTTAAGCGACGATATGCCATTTTGTCTTACTGGATTAATGCCGCCACATCACTCCGGGGATATGCCGCCACCCACAAAAGGATGGTGGCATAACTGGTAAAATAGAAATTTTATATATTGGCACTACAACCAATTAGCTTTCTTTCCAGATGCCACGTATTCGTAAAAGAAAAACTGAAATGTCCAAATAGACCAACGAAACTTTTAAAAAAAAACTGCCCAGTTAGTTGCAAATGGAAAGTTAATAAAAGGGTAGCTGAACCCTGTACAATTTGCCATTCCAAAGTTAATTAAACCTATTTTAGTACTACGTGTATTGCTTCATTATATCATTTTCCATTATTTATAGATTATTTGCTTCGTTTATTGATCTGGCGGCTTAACCCCAGTGGTGTTGCGGCATTACCCTAAGTAGCGGGGTAATTCCGCCACTGTGCAAGCTTTTAGAAGAAAAAAATTAGTTTCTATTAAAGATTTAAATTTTTAAAAAATCACCTCAAGATAGGTTATGAACTGTAATATGCCATGCTCCTTACAGTTTACATTACTTGCAACACAATTCTGCAAGAAAATTCAATTTCCCTTAAGGTGGCGCCATTCCCCCACTCTCCCCTACTACTATTTGAAGAGTGTACCATGAATATCGAAAATCCAGTAAAACAAATCTGTGACACAGTTGCGACCTAAAAAAGATCACGCAAAAACGGATCATCGGCGACTAACCGAAAATTGTTAAGCATGATATATTACGGATACGTGATATATATGACTCCAAAAGCCCATATCAGTGAATATTCATTAAGGTAGGCGAATACCTAAAATTTTAAAAATTTTACTATTACTTTAATCTTTTCCAAATTTGGCATAGTGATTTCAAATATAATTTACAATGCTTTTTTGGCAATTTTTTATTTAAATATAATTGATTTATTTTAAACGGTGTTTTTCTACTAAAAAAGGGGGTTTACGCTAACACTTCTAGCATAAAAAGTTTTACACTAATTTACCTGAAATTTTTTACAGATGCTATTTTAATATGCATCTGTGCCATGAACCTCTAACATCTGGTGTAAATATAGTAGTTTTTGTTTAAAAAAATGTCAAAGTGTAAGTTTATCGAAAAAAAAAATTGTTGATTGGTAGCTGTTGCACTTACGGCACCATCTGCGCATGCTCATCCTCTGCCGGAAATCCAGCTCTCTTACGGAAAACCACTGCGCGTGCGCAGACGGATACTGAAAGGGAAAGATAGTTGTCACGTTGGCTTATTATCGCCCAAAGTTAATAAAGTTTTGGGAATAAAAATTAACATGTTGATTGAGATGAAATCGATCCTCGTTGCGGAAGAATGGAATAAAAAAGATAGAATCCTAAAAAATAATCATAAAAAACAAACTCGTCTCTTGACCAGGGTTCTAAATTACGAGGCATCGTCAATTATGGCCAATTACGGCCAACAATTACGCCTCGTAATTTAGAACTCTGGTCAAGGGACGAGGGTTTTTTTTTTCGAAAAAGATTGAAATCATTAATAAGAAACTCGTCTCTTGACAAAGGTTCTAAATTACGAGGTACAGCCAATTATGGCTAATTACGGCCAACACATCCAATTACGCCTCGTAATTTAGAACCCTGGTCAAGAGACGAGTTGGTTTTTTATGATACCATTCTCCCCCCCCCCCCTTCTTGATTAGTAAGTATCTCAAAGTTTTTTGCATTTGGAATATTCATTACAGCTACAGACTACTCTGAATAGCGATCGTTATTTTATAACCACCCTGTATAATTTAAAATGATAACCATAATTTCTAAAGCCATGCTAAATGACTGGTGTGCGTTAAATCCGTCGTGGTCACTAAGTAATCCAAGTTATCATACCAAATCAATACATGTGACAAGTCAATTCTGGGGATCCTCTAGTTGGCCTCTGTCTCTAAAAATTAGATGGATCCATTTAAGTGTGTGCTGTATCTCTTGCTTGACGAAGGCTTATAAGCGGGTTTGATTATGTAAAGTCTTACATCAATTGATCCCAGAATAAAATAGGCTTAGAATTGGACAGTGTTGTAATCCAATAATTCTATTATAATCCATAAACGCACGCGTCGGCGAGGGTAAACGCTTGATATTCAATAACAACCTAAACATTCACAACAACCGGAACCCTAACTAACAACTTGGCGATATTTTACTTGGCTGCTCACAAAAACGTTTCGCTCTCAAGTCGAGATATCCGCTTGCGCAGATTTCCGGCACTGCCGTTAGATTAGACACATTGTGTTTGTTTCAAGTTAATTGATAAAATGTGTCGTAAAACACATTCTTGTGATTTGTTTGTAACTCTAGAGGGTCATTGCACGGATCAGTTCAAAACGAAGAATTTAACACATAATTCATGTTTATCGGAGGAAAATTCAATGTGGTAGGCTCGTTGGCGTGAACCTCTTTTTTTGGTTGAAAAACACCGTTTAAAATAAATAAATTATATTTAAATTTAAAAAACTGCCTAAATAGCGTTATTCATTATATTTGAAATCACCATGCCAATTTTGGAAAAGATTAAAGTGATAGTAAAAATTTTAGAATTTGGGGGAATTTTGGGTATTCGCCTACCTTAAATGGTTAACAAGTCGACACTTGTTCGACATAAAATCGACGTAGACGCATTTAATTTTCACGTTTAATGAACAGTTGTCAATGGACCCGGTTTTTGATCTACCTTTATAAGGTCGCAGCTATATCGTAGATATGATGCTTTAGTGGATTCACGTTATTACTGGTACACTCTCGAAATGGTCTTAAGCGAAAATCCAAAATTCATCGCCACCTCAGAAATGCATGGAGATGAATTTCCGTTTCTTTTTATGCCCTGATACCTCAATCTGCAAATTTTGAGAGCTGCCATGGTAGGCAGCATGTAGACGACCACAGCGAAGTTCGTTGATTGATTTGATTTTATATACCTTTCGTTGCAGACGCATGCCTATTCTAGGTAAAAAGTTAAACGAGTTAAGCTGATTGCAGCCGAAGTTATGTACTAAGTATTATGTGTTAAGTAGTTTCACGTGTTATGTAATAATGCAAACATAAAGAATTTTATGATAAAACAGCCACAGTTACAAACATTACAAACTAACTGATTCTTAATTATATGTAAGTAATTATTTGTTTACCTTAATAGGAATGAAATATTACATGCTTACGAAATGTATCAAAATCTAAGTGTATTTCATAAAATAATTAGATATTCACAAAATAATTATAATATGTAGTTTATTTTAAATGGCTGGGAATTGGTTTTAACGATATTAAATATGTCGGGAAAACTTAAAACTATAGACTTAAATTTGCATTGCGAAAAGCACAATGAAATAATAACTTAATGTATGGTTTTTGTGGATCTATATCAGACTTCATGGCACCAAAAAATCAGCATTGGCATTAAAACCAAATTCTACGTCCTTTACCAATTGAAATACCTTTGAAAATCCTTGATCCTTTACCGATTGAACATCTAAATAATTTTGTCCAATGAAATAAAATAGAAATTAAATGTTTTTTAATTAGTTTTACCTATCTTGAAACACATTTTTGTCTAAATTAGAAGTTGCCTTAATTAAACATTAGTAAGAATAATAAAATAAATATAATTTATAAAATATTAAACATATTATGACTTATGACTTATGACTTGAGTGGGGGGCCCGTTAGGGCCAAGCACCGCGACCACTGGTCTATTGTACTAACCCCATCGTTTAACCTTGAAATAGGCCAATAGCTGAGATGAACCTCAGAATTTCCCTGATTTGTAAGTTATCAACTTCCCAGGCATCGATACAATGGTACCCAAGATACTCAAATCTTTGTGCAGAGTAGTTGTCACATTCGCAGAGAACATGAAACGAACTTTCCTCAACCTGTTGACATGCTACAGAGAGGGTCATCTTTTACACCCATAATATTCAGATGTCTATTGAGAGCACAGTGACTGTTAGTAGCCCAATAGCTACACGAATCTCTTTCCTGCTAAGGCTAAGTAATTCCTTGGCTCTCCTCCATGGAGCACTCTGGTTGAGCTCCCTAGCCTGCCTTTGATCGACTGCCATTTGCCAATCAGCGAAATTGTAAGCTTGGAACAGCCGCCTTATGGTATTCTAACAGAAATTATGCGGAAGGCCAAGCACGGGCTCGGGACCTATAAAAGCAGTCTTCGATCCCGCTTCCGCTTTGCTTTTTGCCAAAATGTCAGCCACTACAAATTCATTTCCTTCAATCCCTCTGTGCCCGGGAACCCAAAATAAGGACACTTTATTAAGGCGGAGAGCTCTATGTGAGAGAAGAGCTTGAGAGCTAACCTTGCGAGGGACAGGGGGGTTGGAGGTGACGTTCCCATACAATGCGGAGTTTTAGAGGAGAATGGGAAGAAACATTGTTTGGACAGTGCAAGCAATGCTGCTGATTTGGCTCACTGACTATCTGAAAATATCCTAATTTTTTGGTCCCTAACATTTCTGTCGAGACAGTTGTTTGCACAGGCTAGGATAGCAACAATTTCAGCCTGGTACACTGTGGCAAGGAAAAGATTCCCAAGAGAGAAAGAAATTTTTGTGTTTAATTGGAGACACAGTAGGCCCCAGCAACCTGTTCCTGAGGACGTTTTAGATCCCGTCTGTGAACCAGACCTCATTAGCACTCTTAGTGTTAATCTGACAGCTATCCCATTCCATACGTGTGGGAATATGTATGGAATAGCTGTCCTCAAAACTGTATCGTTTAAGAATCCTAGTTCTTTGTTTGCAATTTAAGGCACAGATGCCCTTGAACTTGAGTTCCGACGGTTTTTAAAAGTAGTAGTTTCATTGACAGTCTTCCAGTCACCAGTAAGCTTAAGCCTATCAGCACCACAAGACCGCCTCCATTTCGACTTTTTTTGAGAGGGGTAACAAATCAAGCAAAATCTTCCATGCTAATCAGATGGCGTTGTTCTGATTGCCCCTGTGATGGCTATTGTGGCCATTCTTTGTAGACTGGTAAGTGTGGGGTTCTTTTCTTCTCACTCGGCGCGTGTTATTCAGAGTTTTACCCCACCAGAACATATGGCCCCATACGAGACATGGGACATACAATCGCAGTGTGATATTCCAGTGCATTACTTTAGGAGATAACCCCCAAGTTTTCCCCAAAGCCCTTCTACATGCCCAAAAGACCCTTTTTGCTTTATTGATGCAGTGTTGAAGTGTTGACTTTGAAAAGAAGTAAGCGTTTTTATCAAAGATAATTCCAAGATTATTTCTTACCTCATCAACAAGAGTAAGGCTTTTTTCCGAAGAACTTAACGGAGCCTTAATGTGTAATTTAATTTTTATCAGCTCCTCATTTCTACGTTGAAGGGAACAAGGTTGGTCTATATCGGGGCTTGTACTGTCAACCCAACAGTATTACAACCATCCCTCTACCTTTTTTAGGGCACTTCCCAATAAGGTCAGCGACTAGTATTTGGAAATTTTCCTCCTCTAGAACGATCAATGGGATTGATGTTCGTACAGCATAGCCGTATGCAGTTGAATTGCCCATGGTGTTGACTTTACAGAGAAGTTCATCAAACTACAAAGACACCAAAGTAGAGGGGAAAGTACACCCCACTCTGTGGCACAACCCTTACAGCTATCATCAACTCTAACACACTACACCCAGAAAGCTGGATGTAAACCACAATTCTAGTTTTTAGCAGATTTTCTACCCAAGAGCAGACAATTCCCATTTGTTTCCAAACCCTATGCAAGGCTCTTACAATTGGCATCCAGTAGGTACTCTATCAAAGCACCCTCTATATCAAGGAAACGTAGCCAAGGCCCAGTTTCTTTTTGGTTGATTGCCCTATCGAGAACCGTAAATAGGTCGTATAGAGCTGTTTCAGTTGACTTACCAGGTTTGGGTAAGCATATTGGAATTTTCGACAAGGGGTTTTCGTTGGTAACACCTCATCGCGAATAGTATCTGTTCCAACCATTTTTCTCCAATGTTTTCAGAAGAAAAGAGGAAAGACAGATTGGTTTCCTAAATGCCTTTGAGGCAAGCAGAGTAGTCTGCTTTACCAGGCTTTGGATGGAAGACTGCCTTGCTCTGTCTCCAATGCCTCCGCGTGTGTGCGCCATAAACAAGAACCAAGCCCTATAATAATTTTACAATAGGTGAGGAACTAAAAGATCAATAACCCTGTTGTAGTAGCACAGGGTTAAATACCATCCACACCCGGGGGATTTGAAGGGTTTGAAGGAGGAAAATAAGCCCACCTGATCCTTCGATGTGTAACCGATTTCCTTTACCACTTTCCCATTCATCCTTACTTTTCCTAGGAAGAGATAGGTGGATAGTAGGTTACCTTCAGGATCGACCACACTTATTGATTCAGGGAAGTGTACCTGCAATAGCTCTTTAAAGTGTTCTTCTTCCTCCATCTTTCAAGGTAAGTTTCCCCGTCCCTGTTATTGCGGATGGAACCCCAGTTTGACTATTACATCATCTTTGGTTAAGTAATCTTAGTTAGCTTTTAAGCACAGGAGATACCTTTCCAATTTGGCTACAGTAAATCCTTCCAGGAGTCCAGGCTTTGCCTTTCTGACTAAAGCCCTTATTAAATGTTGTACAGTCTCATTCTTAAGGACAGACCAGTCCTCGCAGTCTTTTTGGCCCTATTAAAGAGGTGTTCCTGCACTCTTTTTACCTTTTTTATTATAATTCACCAAGATTTTTACTACCAACCAGGGCACTCTTCCTCTTCTTGGTAAACCTGAAAGAGGCCAACCTAGAGTGGGAGTTAAATGACTGCACAATAGCTCTCTGCACATTGTCGACATTCATGTCAAATGTCCGCCTCTAAAAGAGGGAAAATTAAAGTCATATTACCTCCAAGAAGCAGCCCCAGCTTCCTCCCTGTTAGGAATCCCAGTCAACCCTTTCTGGGATTCCTGTTGCCCGTCAGGCGTGTAACAGCGGGTCCTGAAAGGTTAAACCGAATTAGTCCCTATTATCTGGAGAGATAATCTGACTCGGATAACAAGCCATTCGAAACGCAGTTCACTGCTTTGGGCATTACAGAAATGTAACAATCTATACCTCACTTTCGTTGAGAAGTGATGAAAGTTGGACATTTCCCCTATTGAGAATTGAGAGCCCATGCATAAATGTAATAAAAGCAATTCCTCACCTCTGTGGTTGCAGTCTTTGCTTGCCCCCAAAATGATGTGATGTGAATTATCATCACAAACAGACGATAACTATCCAGCCAGACTGAACACAATGGTCAACAAAGCGTCTGCAGGAGCCGATAGCGGTACATTTTCCTCAGATGGAATAACCAGGAACATTAAACATGATATTTCCCCTTTGCTATCTGTTAACTTGAGGCACATTGACCCCATCCCAAAAAAGTTTAACCATAAACATAGCATTAAGAGACTTACTTAAGTAACAATGCATGCTCAGGGTCTCTCCGCAAGTGCGGTCGTAAAAAAGATTACCAGTGCCTCCAAGCCAGAATTTTACAGGTGCACCCCAAGACTCTTGATAAGACGATATCGATTTTAACCATCAATCAAATCCTTGCTAATAAGAGCAGTAGAGGATTTGCTGTGATGTAGGTTGATCTGTGCGACTTTAAGGTTTTGCCACTACCTAGGTCATTTGAAACATTGGTGTAGTTAGGCCATTAAATAAACTTGCTCAAACCAGAAACCATTCTCTCAGAAGCTAAGCTTCCATACTTCGCCAGTGAATTCGTTCATGTTTTTCCCTCAGAAGTACACTGCCTGAAATATTGTAACTTCTGAGCCAGAGTCAGAGTGTATACCCAGATCGAATGTAGATCAAGGGGAAAGTTACTAACCTCATCAGACCTACATCGGCAGTACTACCTTTGACGTCTGTTGGAGGCGTATTTCATCGATGTCGTTGCTGACCTGCATCGGAGTTTCTCCTCGACAAGCGTCCTGTTTGTCGGCTTTTCCACGGTGATTGACGTGAGCTAGGGTAGGGCTCGGCTGTGCCAATTAGCTTGCAAAGCCCTTTGCCGAAAGCACCGCAGAACAGCTCGTGTTATGCTGCCCTTATGAAGGTGGCCTGCCCTTCTCCGGAACTTCGAGCATCCACACCTCATATATGTGGTGCCTGTCCTTTGAAAGAACCCTACCAGCAGCTGTGACAAGGCCAGTGGATCTGTTTTGGCCAACCTTTTGAGAGGAAAGATTGGTCCGGTAAGCCCATGGTTCTTTGGTTTTGAAATGAGCTTGAAGGGCTTTGGAGCTCATGCCGCATCAAGTGTTGTGACAGCTGTTGTCAATTGCGCCAAACTTCCTGCCATTGATGATTTGAGGACTCCCACCGCTTCCGCTCCGATGCAGTGGCATGAAATGACGCACCGATGGACAGAGCAGCGTTTGCTGAAGCGAGCTCGGTCCTCAGCTGCATCTCGATGAGGACGTCCCAGCTCATACTGTAAGTTGAACGCCCTCTGATGTTGATAGCAAACGCATCCGGGAAAACCTTCCAGAATGATGCCATCTTTTATCGTGCAGCACTTCTTGCAAAGGATCCAAGGCCCTCCATTAAATATATTACATTTTATCTGTTGCTGTAAACCATTAAATTTCATAAAA